>ML781361.1:824912-889768 GCA_009831015.1 Picea engelmannii | reverse complement strand
CCCGCCAAAAAAAAAACAACAAATATAATAAAATGAATAAACAATAAATCTGTGTGTTTTATGTTCTTGTTGAGTATCTTCATGATTGTGAAATACTTCTTTTGTTGTTTCTTTTCTTTCTGGTTTTCTATGATTTTTGAAGGTATGTCCGATGAGACGATGGTTGGCCTTAAAATCATGTGACGTAGCAAACCCTATTTCTAATTCATCGCTCATTTACAAATGCCAGAAGCACTGGGAAACTTGTTGTTACTTTGAGGAATCCTCTATCCAACCTGAGCAAATGAACAACCTCGGAGAAATGTCAGAAATGTCTACTTTGTGGTCTGGTAAGACCTCAAGGGAAAGAAATAAATCCAGAAAGGACTACATGAACCCAAAAGGCAGAGCTAGAGAAGCATCCACCTTAAGCCTCTCACCTTACAAATAAACAAACATCCCTCTCTATCCACTCACTCAGTGCATCATGTTGAAACAAAATTGATATTATCAAAAGAGTGAACAGTAGGAGAGGGTATGCAGATATCTCCGTCGGGGCTATGAATGCTCGCTAGCACCAGAGCAAGGTTTTTTATGTCGGGGTGACTCTACTAGGGCTATGGATGCTCGCTGGTAGGGGAGTGACACTGAGGCAGGCGAGTAGAGGTAATTAAAGGCTTCATGCCGGAGAAATACTTTGCTAAAATTTGGTAAAAAGGGGGCATGAGTCAGGGTCAAAGGTAACGAAGGAGGAAAAGGGTTAAAACCCCATAGGCAGACCCGAAAGCATCAACCGAAGGATTTGAAATGAAAAGGTTGAGAGTTTCTGATTTAAGACCAACTAAGATTCTCCATCAACTTCTGTATCAGCCAAGCCTTGGAGGAGGAACAAGGATTCTTCTTTCGCCCAGTGAATTGCCATTTGTTGAGCACTCAACACACCCTAAAAAGTCTATGTCCATTTCTACTTTTTGGGTACCATTTGATCCTTTGCACTATTCATTTACACTTCAGTATGAAACTGATGCCTACGCTTATCTTTTATGTTTGACATTAAAATTGTTTAAATTCTGCTTGAACACACAATAAAGAATCATCTTAAATTTAAATGAGACTTAACAACTACTTAAGGAATCGACAGTCTAAAGCTTTCCCCAACACACTTAGGAAGTTCGACATCGGTAAAGGTCAAAGGTGACGAAAATTGCTTGAGAAGTTCAAAATAGCCGTGCGTTGATATTCATCGGCGTCGGTGGACGAAAGTCTCTCTTTTCTGTGAATAAGATTTGGCAGGAATATTGCCGAAGACTGGTCCATTTGGCTTTGGAAAGAAAATGAAAAGTAAGTGTTGTGCAAGGAGAAAAGTGGTATCGCCGACCGTCAACTCCAGAAATGTGTTGGGCGACGGAAGGTTATGAAGATGATAACCCGCCAAGATTCTATGCACTTGAACTTTACCCGATCACTGATCCCCGATATCATCGGCGTCAAAAGATTTTATCAGGAGGATACTAGTAGAAGTATGCACAAAGGTAGTAGCCGATATCTAATCTCCATGTCAAAGAGACACGATGTGATGAGACATTTTGACCCTTCGATTTTTTAGGTACGATGCATTTAAAATGTTAGTTAATTTGTGGATCACACATTAGTTGCTAATTCATGCACGAATAAAAAGAGGTCGTTTAAGCCTGTTGATACAATGCATCTTCCTCCGCGCCTCTGCCATCAACCAGTTAGAATTTACTCGTAGAGATCCGATGATATTTTATTTTGAATTGCATTCATTACTCACATTAATTGATTGATACGATGGATAGAATCTCTCCAGTCATATTCTTTCGAGTCATTGTGTGTGATCTTATTCTGTGTGACAAGGAGTTTAGAACACACAGACGAGCGAGGCTAATGATCCAAAGAAGGTGTCCAAGGTTCAGTGAGTATTAGACAAGTATCTTAGTAAGCATTACAGGTATGTATCTGCTTGCGGTGTTTTACATTTCATTTTATGTGTTCCCACCCAACGTTGCTATGTACACTTGTTTAAAGGGTCGTTTAAATTGCAGGAATAATGCCTCCAAAGAAACCCTCCACTAGAAAATCCCCAAGAGCACCAAAGATGCAAGAACCAGAAGTAGGAGGGGCTCCTCCCCAGCGGTTGTAAAACAATTATAATTTTCTCTCAAGCCAGTTCTTTTCATTAAGAAGACCACCAAGAATTATTTCATCCAGCCCTTGGCCTTCGGAGACACAGAGGCAAACATTGGAGCCAAAAAAACATTTCCTCCCTGGGAAGAATTGTTTAAGAAAATCAAGAAGGAGGAACCCCTCGAGTATACCCCACACAATGACCTTGATACAAGAAGAATCGATGATGATGTCCTCCCAAATATCTGTATGGCCTATCTACACATGGTGGCAAGCCAGACTCTGGTGTTCCCTTGCATTTGAGCTCCTAAGTGGCTCATTGATCACACTGATGCACAAAAATGTTTGATTAGTGACGACAATGATGAATGCATCGAGGTTTTCTTGCCTCTAGAGGTCCAGAGTTACTACAAGCTCAGGGAGCTGAAAGAAAAGCCGAGCATTAATTTCTTTGTAAGTTTCTATGCAGTACAGGACAAGAGAAAAATTATGGTGTCATGGTGGAGGGAAGACAAAAAATTCACGAACCGGATTGTCGGCTGGTATCTGACGGCCAATCTAAGGGAACCATACATATACCTGATGTCTCTTCTCTACAGGTTGCATGGGGAGAAATATTGTTCCCAGTTTTCAGAGGCTTGGATGCCTCTAGCTTATACGATGGCCATTTTAGGAATGAGCTTCAATTCGGGTGCCATCATCTCCAAACAACTGAGCACCTGTATACGAAAATCCCAGACACCAAAAGAGGGAGAAACCCTTTCCTTCTACATGGCCTCGTATATGTTGGACGTCATCTACGCTAGGAATTTTTTTTCTAGAAAGGACTTAAACTAACACTCCTCCGAACTCCCAGTCCATGTATACTTCAACATCTTATGGTAAAACAGGTACAAAAAATCCTATTCTCTTATCTGTGACCAGTTTATTTCACGCATTCATTCTTTTT
This sequence comes from Picea engelmannii, assembly GCA_009831015.1. Lineage (NCBI taxonomy): Eukaryota > Viridiplantae > Streptophyta > Pinopsida > Pinales > Pinaceae > Picea > Picea engelmannii. The sequence goes on along the minus strand of ML781361.1, from coordinate 886,692 downwards.
CGTTCAAGAGAGAGTGCCCAAGGCTGTTAGATGAAGAAAAAAAGGTTATATCAAAAGTATGTCACTGGTATTTAAATGAACACAAGACATACATCAGGGTTTTCGGTGCCACTAGGGCACCCCATTTGTTACCCATATATGTTCCCGATCGACCAGTGTTGGGGGAAATTTTCTATCAGACCATCCTACAAGGATATAATGCCACTTTAGTAAAAGACAAGAAGAGGGCCTTCATACCTTATGGATTTCATATTGGCTTCTACATGGTCAAAGACACCGCACATGCTAAGAAGGAAGGGCTACGCTAATTGGAATTCTGGTTCAAAACTGGTCATTTTCGCAAACACGATCCCAAGGGCGTAGTGCTACAACACGTATCACATATATCATCCTATTGGCCTTATGCCCATGACCGGTTTGAAGATGAAATTTTCACCAAAAACGCTCAAGACTGGAACGAGGTGGTGGCAAGGATAGATGATCCTCGAACAACCAAGTTCAAGGCCATGAGTTGGGAAGAGCAAGTGACGTCCTTGGAGAGGACAAATCAAGAGATTCTCAAGACCTGGAAAGGAAAGGTAGCATTTGAACCAAGTGAAGCAATGGGTAACCCCCAAGAAGACATTGAAGCGACAGGGGATTATTGGGACTCCCCACTACAAGCCAAGGATTCCCCTGAAATTCAAGTTACACAGGGGATGGGTGAAATTTTGTGGCAGCAAAGCCAGTTGCTAATGAAGCGGTTGCAAGATGATCCATACCTCATCATAACACCTTCACTTCCAATTGGTATCCAATAAGGCGGCCTATCGGAGCCAAGCGACCCCAATTCCATAAATCCTGGTAACACCAACATGTCAGGCAACCCTGAATCGACAACATCATCGGTCAATCCCCCGGTGGGCAGGACAATTCAACCAGGGGCAGGCCAAGTGTCAATAGAAACACAAGCGCCTAATACCCTGAGCAAGCTCATACATATATATAGTGACGACAAGAGACCAAAGCCATCTCACAACACTCTTGTGCATGTCCAAGAGGAAAAGGGTCCTGAGAAGACTTGTTCTCCTGAGCCTGAAGTTCAAGGCAAGGAGATCTCATAAGAGGAAACAAAAGCTAAAAGTGGAATTGACACAAAGGGGCCCAATGTATCGGAAATCGAAGGAGATCTAGAGAACAAGCCCGAATCGGAGGAATCGAAGAAAGAATCCCCATGAAAGGGAATCAACGGTTCGACGACCAACGAGCAAGTAAGTCATGAGCCTGTACCCGACATATCCATTCTACCAAATACTCAAATCCCCAAAGAGAAATAAGTAGAAGTTGGACCCATGAGGCACAACGAGGAAGTTCAAGAGCCCAATCTTGAACAAATATACACCACCAGTAGCTTGGGAAACAGGCTCACATGGGATGATCAGCAGATGCTAGATTTGGTAGACGAAGTAGTAGATATATATGCGATCTTCTATGATCAAAAGAGAAATTCCATCGTTCAGAGAACTGCAAAGAAAAGAAGGATCGCGTTGGATTACTCCATCTTGGTTACTACGGAGGAGAACTTAATCAACACAACAGACGCCCGGACGACTGAACTGATCAGCATGGGAAAGGCCCTCTTATATGCCACCTTGGATAGATCTAGGAGAGACAAAAAGGAACTAGTTGCCGCCCTAAAGGAGCTCGAGAACTTGCGTCATCTTGTTGAATACTATAGAGGCACCACACATACCGCTGTGTATCTAAAAGGTGAGTTCGAAGAAGTTTACGACGAGTTCAAGAAGGAAAGACACCTGTTAACTGTGAATGTGGCTGAGTTCTATGAGGAAACTCTCATGGCACTCGTGACATGCAAGGAGATGGAGCGATGGTATGAAAGGGGGAAACAAAAGGTAGAAAGGCTCGAGTACATAGAGGCAGTCCAGCAGGGCCGAGAGAAGGAAGAACATAGCATTCTAATGGTGGGAAAAAGTAGTCTTAATCACATGAAGCGATCAACTGAGTACTGGGCTAAGATGTCTCGGGACCCACAACGAGAAATCCAAGAGCAATGGACCCAATGCATGAAGCATTGGGATAAAATTAATAAAGTAATAAAGGATATCGGGCTCCCCGAGTTTGGCACCCTCGATAAATTTATCGACCTGAGTGACATGGTCAAGTTGCATGCCTAACAAGACTCGATATGGACCGAAGATCTCACAAAGATGACCGATGCGAGGCAAAGGAAAATGAAACGATTCATAGAACCTCCGATCAGGGCCCAAACCATGCTACAACAGTTGAAATCCAGTTTATTAAAGTATCGGGTGCATGCAGTATACATCAAGAGAATATATGTGGCTCCGATGGAACAACACAGGTTTCCATGGGCCCAAACTTGTGAAGAACTGTTTATCAGCTGGACTAAATACGAGAAACGTCACCCTTTCCAAGAAATATCTCGAGTTGACTGTTAAAGAAACTGTTAGAAGATAATGCCAGGTGGAAGTTTTTTCTTTGCTTAAATTGCACTTAGTCGTTAATTTCAGTTAAGATTTATATTATAAATAAAGACTTCGACCAATTAGAAATGGGTCTATGGTTGTTGTAAGAACTCTTTTTTTTTTGTTGTTAAGAATTATTTTGAAGTTGCTAGGAATTGAGAAGTCCTTTTGGACCAAAGACAAACTATTTTCATCAGATGCATGTGATTGGACTTGGAGTAGAACTACTTCCTATCCTGTTTCATTAATGATGTAGTAATGAGTAAGAGCAATTAATTCTGTTGTCAAGTTATCTGGTGCAATGCCTTGATGTTCTTTTCTTTAATGATGAAGATAAATCGTTGTGTTATTATGTGATGAAAAGTTATGGTAGATGAATTATTTTTCTAGCCATTATCTTATTACATATGTGCTTTCTTTCTAATAATTAGTTTCTCAGACAATAATTGGATGCTCATATGGTTAATGTATTAGTACTAGGCCTGTGGTATAGAATCATTGTCTGCATGTTGAGCAACAGGTTATCCCAAGCTCAGCCTCTTCCCCAATAGTTAAAACTTAATCCGATTTGTTGTCAAGTTGGTTTATACTGGCTTGCATTTTTCCTACCAGTCCCACCCAAGAGAAAATATAGGAGAGAATATTCCTAATTGAAGGAAGAGCCTTCACAAGAAAACACAAAGCCCATCGAGAAATTGGTTGGATCGCAAGATTTGGAGAACCATTACATCTTCAAACGCTATAGAGTCTAATTGGGCCTCGGTGGTGGGTTTGGTTCCTACTGTTGAGTCAAGGTATTTAAGACCCATCAACAGGTTCCACTAAACATTTTGTCATTGGCATTTCTCTCTTTTTTTTCACTATTTTCCTTGACAAATTACTCTATACAACTTGATTAATAACACGTGTTGAACAATACACTAATGTTGTAGTTTATTTCAATAATAGAACTACATCCCTATTAGAGATTATCAAGCTTAGATTCCTTGGTCTCATAATGGTTTAAATATGATAGGTTGTTTGACATGAAACAAAATCCTAGTAAATATAGTAAAATTCTACTTCTACCCTCCTTTCTTATTCCCCTTCACAATGATAATAAAAACAATAGTAGTATTTCACCACTTAAATTGCTCTTGGGTTCAATGAATTAAGGATTTTTTTAGCTAATTAGACAAACAAATATGGTGAAAAATCTATTTCTCTGAGTAATGAATTAACTTCTTATAAGGTTTTTTGTTTGACAAGCTTTAAACTGTGTATCTTACCATATAATGTTCCATTTCCAAACTTGTGAATCACTTGTATTGAAATTGATGGATATAACATGGTAAACATTGCTTATGTAGATATGTGTCTTGTTTGCATTCAGAACATTATCACTAACTGTCACATATGACTTTCCTGTACAACATTTATTAAAGTCCTAGCTTCAAAAAAAGGTGTTACCGCCTAAACTACCATCTAAGTGGAAAATCCCAATTCATGGATGCCACCTTGGGGTAGCAGATAGGATTTGTATCGTTGTGACTTCAATACAATTTCCCATTCACTTTTGACTAGCTCTCAAGAGGCCAAGGGGGTTATCCCTTTGTTACACAATTGATTATAAGGAGATCCCAAATAAATCTTGTCAACGATTTAGTTATTGAATGCATATATTTACTTCAATAAATGAATCCCACAAAGATATAACTCAATGAAACTTAAAGGATCCAATAGCTTAGTGATGTAATGTTTTAAGATCATCAACTTTAATAGAATATGCACAAATTACCACAATCCACTTAGATGGTAGATGAAATAGAAATATGTGGATTGTACTTTAAATTTGATTTATTATGTGTGCAAGAGAAAATTTGGATTTCCAAGTTATTTATTAACATGTCAAGTTAATGATGAATCTTGTAGTAGAGTAGCAACAATTTAGTGAATGTAACTTGCAATAGATCCAAATTGTTCTTTAGAGAACAACTTCAAATCAAATAAAAACATAAGAGGTGTAATCTTAGAGTTAGAACACAACTTGACCTTAGATAGTGTGATGTTAAGAGAAATCCAATTTGTACTTAAGTAAGGACAAGTCCAAGGTATAACTTGGCTTGTGTAACATTATCGAATTTGTTTTATGTATTTAAATATTCAAATTCCATATTTGTAATTAGAAATAAACCAACCCAAAAAACTAAATAAACACTTTAAACCAAAACGTCTAGAATTATAATACTACTTAGGAGTTTAATATATCCAAGAAAGAAACACCCCAATATATTTGAAACAAGTCTACAACAAATTTACCAATGTGAAATGGAATGGGCATAGGTAAATCCAACTTATGCTTTTGAAAGCATGGTTTTGGATTTACAGGAATTTGCTAAATATTTCCTTAAGTAAAAGATATAAAAGTAAATAATAATTCAAGGAAAACCAACCTAAATAAATTATAATAAGTAAATTATAGTTTCTATAATTTGTAATTAAAAAATAAACCAACCCAAGAAACTAGATAAACACTTTAAACCAAAACGTCTAGAATTATAATACTACTTAAGAGTTTAATATATTCAAGAAAGAAACACCCCAATATATTTGAAACAAGTCTACAACAAATTTACCATTGTGAAATGGAATGGAGGTAAATCCAACTTATGCTTTTGAAAGCATTGTTTTGGATTTACATTTGCTAAATATTTCCTTAAGTAAAAGATATGAAAGTAAATAATAACTCAAGGAAAACTTGACAACTAGAAACTTGAAATAAAACTTGGAAAACTCACTTCTAATTTGTGGATATATTTGTGGATATTTATCAAGTCTATGTAAGATTTTCTATGAATGAAATGGAAAAAGACTTGAGCCTATGTAAATCTTATTTTTATGACTTTTATGATTTACATAAACACCTTAAATAGCATAAAGAACAAAGATAAACCCTAAGTTGATGATCTAAAACAAAATTTACAATTAGGTTTTTAAGACGAAACTTTAAAATCTAACTAAAATCTAACCCTAATTGAAATAAGTTTAGGAAATTAATATGCTTTGAATTATTTCACTAGACTTTGAAAAAAAATTAAACTAAAAACATTTCAATGTTTTCCTTTCGATTTTCAATAAACAAAAAAAGATTTCAACAAACCAAAAAAGGAAAAATGGGTTTTATAATTTTTAGAGGTTGATGGAGAAGATAAGTGCGTAATTCAAGGGTTATGGGATCAAGAAAAAAACACTTCTTCTTAGTCGCCTACTTTTTTTAATGGATTAGTAAATACAAGATTAAAAACAAAAAAATAATCAATCAATTAATCTTCTTTCTAATCTACATGAAAATAAAAACCAAACCCAATAAGAAAGCAAACCAAACAAGGAAAGAGAAAGACTCATGGTTCCAAATCTCCCACTCATCTTTTAATAAAATGTTCAAATAATATGAAATTGCGTTCAATGTGAAATTAGGAAAATATTCCATGGTTTGAAGACATTCCAAATAGAGTAGACTAATTTAGGAGTAATCTTCCATCCCGAATTCGATTTTTCAAGCGAAAAAATAGGCTTGAATTCGACCAGATTTTTAGGGGTAGTCTGAGTTTGGCATGGATCAAAGTTCCATGCATTTCAAAACCTTATCCCAGGGATTTTGCCCCATTTTAAACCAACCCAGATGCTCAGAAAACCGATCAAAATTCTAGATTGAACAAAAATTTAAAAACGGATTGCCAAAAAACCTACCGAAAAAATAACTCGAGAGAAAAGATTACTCCCGAATTAACCCACTCCATTCCAAATTGCTTAAATCCAAATTAATTTGTGGATTTTCTTTGCATTTTTGGGTTAAACTAAGAACGTCCATGTGGTCCACGTGGCGCTAATTCAATTCATAGTCTACAACCAATATAATTTACTTCATGTTACATTTCATATCCTTGAATTCCTTGTCAAATGTGAGGGGTTCTTCTCTCTAGTTGCCCACATGGGGGGAGTTAACGTTACGTGCTCTTATTCGCTACTCACTCTTTCCTCGGTTGGCACGCGTGATGTTTATTTATTTGGCCGCTCAACGTTGTCCATTTTTTAATAAATGCTCGGAATGATAAGTAGAGGACGTTAATGGAAGAATAGACCATTGGGACTCTAGGGGTTCTTCCTCTCCGACTATAGAGAAGGGGACGTTCAACTACATTGAGAATGAAAATATAAAAAGTTAGGAGTCTCATTTGAGGAGAAATGGTCATGATTGTTGCATAAGGGAGTGGGATAATTTTTTTTTTTACTTATATTTATAATATTATTATATTATATTTTATTTTTATGTAAGTTTAAGAAATACAATATTTATAACAATTAATAATATTAATATTATATGTTAGTGAAATAAAAATATAAATGGAAATAAAAAAAATTGAGATTAGATGATGATGATGATGATGATGATGAAGAACGTCCACTAAGACCAATTAGTCTATCAGACCTTGAGAATGTAAGATATTAGTTTAATTTCTTTAAAATTGTATTTCTATGCTCAAAAAATATTGAGAAAAGCATTCCAAGATCACCATAGTTTTGATGATTTAGAAGGTGTTGATGTTCATATTGGTCAATATCGAAACAACAACCTCATGAGGATATAAATCCCCCCTGCATTTTTATAGAGGTGGTACTCCTCTTTGGCTGAAATGTTGGAAGATTCTTTGTATGGTTCTATAATGAATGTAAAGGTTGAATGCTAAAGAAAAAACCCTAAAAGATATTCCAAGAGAGCTTGTATATACAAATGTACAACCCTTATATACAATTATACGAATATACATAAGATCATTTAAAGGAAAGATAGGTTAATGTGTGTCAGCAGAGATTTGTGTCTACAAGGTTTTGGAGTCTCCTTTCAATAGACATTCTTTCTTTCTTGTACGATAAACTGAATTTGGAATCTTCTTTGACTTTTGCAAAATGAAGAAATGGACAGGTCTTCAAAGAAATTTAACCGATAGCTTCATTATTGCTCAAAAAATATTTTGATAGGAAACACATTTGAAATCACATGCTTTCAACTCAAGTCTAAGAAATCACTAATCTAATACCTCGAAATAGTTCTTTGAAGGAAGAATTTACAAAAATATCACAATATGACAAGTTCAATAATGTCTGGAACAAGAGAACTAAAACAACTTCAAAAAAATCTCAATGACTATACATGAACTAAAATGAATTACATTTGTTTTTTACAAGTAGGGACTGTGCTCCTTTGGACCTGAAATGTTACAAGATGATTGAAGATTTCAAAAGAAATAACTGCTCAAACCCAAATTTTCTTTTTTTCAATACAACCATGGAAGATTTGATGGAAATAAGCAGAAAATAAGAGTAGAGAGACAATTTTTAGCAAAATAGTTCACAGAATTTTGGGAAGATAGAGTTTTTCTTCTTCCAGGCTCTTCACCACTATAGAAACTTTTGACTGCTAACCTCTTGATGGTGCCTTCTCTTACCTTTTTAAAATTTTCTCTCAATGCTCTTGAAGTAGTTAGGGTTTGTATTTCTAGAGCTTTCCACGATTCCTTTTTGGAGTAAACCACTTTTAATTTTTACTTTATTGAATTCTCATTAATGAATTTATGTCATTGAAATTTGTGCCTCCAAGTAGAGCCCACTTATTCCTTTAATATAATTTATTTAATAACGTTTTTTTTCAAGTTTTCAAGTTGTCTTCCTTTAAGAAAAATGGACTATGTTTTATTTTATGAGCAAGATATTTGACCTTTCATCCATGGAAAAAATTCTAGATACAATCTTCATCATCTCATCTTTCCACCAAGTCCTCCTGAGCGCAATTTGGAGTTTTGTATCTCAAGTTATAAGCTCAGAAAATTGAGGTTCCAAGCAAATTTATCAACACACCATGAAAACATAGCTGATTTTTATTTCAATTTCTAAGAGAGTTATGAACAATTTCATTTCTTAAAACTTATTCCATCATCTTTCTTGTCGAATTACCTTTCCAACGAGGTATAGGCTATCCAAAACCAACACCTAGATATCGAGTTATGACCTCTAGAATTTCGTTGCTCAACAATCGTCCATCCAATTTTGTGGATCGATCCTAGCCATTCATAAAAATTCTCCCTTTCAAAACAAATTCCAACCCCACATGGATTATGGTCATGAATTTTTTATTGTTTATAGTGAAAAGTTTACCATAGTCTTCATGTGGAATAAAGGAAACTATGGAGACTTTGGTGTAGGATTCATGACTTAGGAAATTTCATACACCAATAAAAAAATTGATTCCCAATCAATGCCAAGGAAGCATCTAGTCAAGGCCCAGTCATAGCCCACGTGTCACAATTTGATAGGTCCATAAATTTCATAGTCTAATTGGTTGCCACATGTCATAGTGTAATTGGGTGAATGGGGTTCCATGTGTCATGATGCAGTTGGGGGGAATAAAAACTTAGAAAAAATGGTTAAGTGTATGAGAATGGGGAGAAGGACAAGAGGAGAGAGGAGTTAATGTAGGTTAGAAGAGAGGGAATGCAAGGTAAGGGAATGCGGTGTGGGGGTAAGGGTATGCAAGGTGAGGGAATGCAATGTAGGGGTAAGGGAATGCAGGCTGAGAGCATGTGGGGGTGAGGGGTAGGGGGTGAGGGGTGTAGGTCTGATAGGGGAAAATGAGACTAAGGGGAATGTTGGAGAGAGTAAGGGAATGTGGGGGTGAGAGAGGGAAAAATAGTGTATGGCCCCATAAGAGAGGAGTGAGGGGTATGGGAAAAATGTTAAGTATGGGTGAGTGGGGAGAGGGACAAGAGGAGAGGGGAGGTGATGTGGATTAGAGGTGGGGGATGCAGACTCAAGGAGGATGTGTAGGTAAAGAGGATGTGGTGGTAGCCCCACAAGACTAAATTAGATTAAGTATGGGAAGTGGGAGAGTGGGGAAAGGGATGAGAAAAATGTTAAGTATGGGATGAAGAACTAAGAAAATGCGTGGTTTCGAGAAAGTATGTGGTTCCAAAAAAATGAGCATGGTTCCAAGAATTGAGCATGGTTCCAAGAAAACAATCATGGTTCCAAGAATATCTTAGTCGTGTTGCACATGGAAAAAATGATTTTTGGGGGGTTAGACAAAAACCTAGATATCTTCAGAATACAGAATCGGATTTTTAATCTGTAAAATGCACAATGAAGACGAGACCAAGGGATGAGCCATAGGATTATGATCGTTCAAAATTTCCTTATTATTATATTGATTTATTTTTAATTATTCCAAAAGAGGGAAACCTAGGTGATCAATTTTTTTATCAACATCTATCTCCAACGGTGGGACAATGACCCCCTGTGGGTTGTTGAGAATATGTAATCCTAGTTTGGATGCCTTCTCCATTGAGATATGAATTCATTTTCATAATAAATCCTTATAAATTCTCTTCCATTGGTTCATTGAGTCAACTTCAAACATTGCCTCCATCTAGCAATTGTTTTATTGTGAAAAACTTTGATTGAATAAACAAATTATGTACAAACCATATCTACCTACCTATGCTACTTGAAGAAAATTAAAAATTTTCAAGTGTAAGTAGATTTCCAATTGAGCCATTCAAGCATCCAACTGATTTGTGGAATGAACTCCAAAATTGGGGAACATGTCAGGGCTACCATCAAGGAGTAAAAATCATGCCCAGAGTACATTGAAGTAAAAGTGAGTTGGATATGACCAAAATATGATTACATTGCTTGGCCAACAATACTTTGGAACCATGTTTCAATAAAATCAACTCTTGGTGGTTTCTCATGAATGATGCAATTTTTGTTTTGATGAGAAGTTTCCCACTTGAAAATATTTTTCTCTTTCTTCTTATTCTCAACCACATTAAAGATTCTTAATTGATCAACCATGTTTTGAAAGAATTCTTCATTTATGAAATGATTATTTTTCGATGGTGAGGTTGCAAAGATAAATTGCTATTGAACACTTATGGAGAATTGTAAGTTTGTCTTTGATTGTTCATCAACAACTTCATTATCTTCATAAATAAAACATATCACTCATAGGTCCTCTTGTTGCAAGTTCCCTTCTTTTGATGCTTGGAATATATCTCCTTCATTAAGCTCTACTTCAGATGAGCAATCATCGTCATAAAAATATGATGTAAAGTGATGATTAATTCTATTTATCCAATGCAAACATTCTTCTTGTGGCTTGGTATAAACTGGTTGTGATATTTGAGGATCTAATGAAAATGTTTCATCATGATTATATTGAATGAAATCCTTGTACACATCAAGAGGAGGTTCTTTAAATTCATCTTTAAAATCATTATGATCATCACTTTCAAATTGAATACATGAGAGGTTGAAATTTCCCTTCGATGGAGCATGTAAAGGATAGTATTCTACTTGAATTGGAACTTTGGGATTCTAATTTTATGTTTCATGACTAAGTTCTAAAAAAAAAATTCACATCTTTGATCAAATCTTTCTTAAAAATTCATTCCTCTATTGTCTCGGAAAAATATTGGGAAATTTAGTAGATTAGCACCGGTTTCATTAACATTTTTTTCAATGACTTGAACTCGTTGCATTAACTACTTTTAGATGTACTTTCTATCTTGCTTCAATAAAAATATCAGATTCACGGGCAAGGAATTTTCATAACAACTAAAAATGATAACATGATTTGAAAATATTTATTGAGGAATCTCATTAAGAAATTTCATAAATCTGAAAGTGAAATCTTTGACTATCTCTTGCTCATTTATATGGATTTCAACCAACTTCAATAAAAGAGAATATGGATATTTCCTTCGGAAATATTTATCAATAAATAAATTTTCTAATACATCCCAACTAGTGATGGTTCCGGGAAACAATGAATAAAACCATTCACTAGCATTTTCCTTTAGAGTCAAGATAAACAACCGCCATGCAACATAATTTTCAGCCACATTGTATATCTCACAAGAACTGTTAAACTTAATTAAATGTTTTTTTGCATATTCTCAAACATTTACAAAGAACATGGGAAACTTGTCCATGGAAATATCCGGCAAGGAATGAAATTCTCCTTGCAAATTGAGTGAAATTTTGTGCAACCGTTTCTTTCTTTGGGTACCTTCTCCTTTTATTGTATCTTGAACAATTTATGTTGGGTTGGATGGGGAAAGAAAAATATCACCATGACATGAAATAAACTCCTCAGAGGAGCCATAATGTAGGTCTTCTTGAAATTATTGAATCTTTTTGGTGGAGTCACCAAGGAAATTTTCTTAAAAATCTAGAGTTTTGATGATGGAGTCACCAGGGAGATCATCCTCCCAAATCTTTGATGGTTCTTTGGTTCTATATAATTTTTTATAACTGATTTTTGGTTGAAGTTTCAATAATATATCTTCAAGGCCATTTAGGTCTCCTTGAACAAGGTTTTCAAGAACTGAGTTCCTCTTGAATAAATCTCTAGATCTTATTTCAAAAATTCAACAAAACAACTTTTAGTCTTCCAATAATATATGATCCTAAAAATTATCAAATTTGTTGAAAACAAATAGCTCCCTAGCAGAGTCACCAAAAATGTTGATGTTTAGAATGGTAAAGATCCAAACAACAACCTCAAGAGGATATAAATCCCCCCCTTTTTTTATAGAGGTGGTACTCCTATTTGGATGAAATGTTAGAAGAATCTTTGTATGGTTCTACAATGAATGTAAAGGGTGAATGCTAAAGAGAAAACACAGAAATATATTCCAAGAAATATTATATATACAATTGTACAACCCTTATATACATTTATACAAATATACATCGGATCATTTAAACAAACGATAGGATAATGTATGTCAGCAGAGATTTGTGTCTACAAGGTTTTGGAGTCTCCTTTCAACAAACATTATTTATTTGTTGTAAGATAAATTGAACTTGGAATCTGCTACGACCTTTGCAAGATGAATAAATGGGCATGTCTTCAAAGAACTTTAAACAATAACTTCATTATTGATCAAAAATGATTTTTACAGGCAATACATTTTAAATTGCATGCTTTCAAATCAAGTATAAGAAATCACTAATGTAATACCCCAAAATAGTTCTTTGCAGGAGGAATTTATAAACATATCTCAATATGACAAGTTCAATAATGTATAAAACAAGAGAACTAAAACATCTTCAACAAGGTCTCAATGAATATTACATGAACTAAAATGAATTGCATTTGCTTTTTACAAGCAAGGACTGTGCTCCTTTAGACTTGAAATGTTACAATATGACTGAATATTTCAAGAGAAAAGAATGCTCATACCCAAATCTTTCCGTTTTCAATACATTCATGGAAGATTTGATGGAAAGAAACAGAAAAGAAGAAGATGTATAGAGTCAATTTTTAGAGGGCTAGTCCATCAAATCTTGGAAAGATAGAGCTTTACTTCTTGTAAAATCTTCACCATTATAAAAACATTTGACTGCCAACCTCTTGATGGTGGATTCTCTTTCCTTTTTAAAGTATGCTCTCAATGTTATTGAAGTAGTTAGGGTTTGTATTTCTAGAAATTTCATGATTCCTTTTTGGAGTAACCCACTTTTAATTTTTACTTTATTGAATTCTTATTAATGAATTTATGTCATTGAAATTCAAGCCTCCAAGTAGGGCCCACTTATTCCTTTAATAAAAATTATTTAATAAACTTGATTTTCAAGTTTTCAAGTTGAATGCCTTTAACAAAAATGGACTGTGTTTCAATTTTCTAAGAAATATCTTTTACCTTTCAGCTATGTAAAACATTTTGTATGCAATCTTCATCATCTCATATTTACAACAAGTCCTCTTGAGCGCAATTTGGAGTTCTGGATCTCAAGTTATAAGTTCGGGAAGTTGAGGTTCCAAGCAAATTTATCATCACACCATGAAAACATAGTTGAATTTCTTTCATTTTTTGAGAGAGTTATGGCCAATTTCACTTCTTGAAACTTTTTCCATCATCTTCCTCATTGAATTAATTTTCTAACGAGGTATAGTTTGTCCAAAATATATGCATGGATCTCGATTTATGACCTCCAAAAGTTCACTGCTCAACATTCATCCATCCAATTTCATGGATAAATCCTATTCATTCATCAAAATTCACCATTTTAAAACAAATTCCAATCCCACATGAATTTTGGTCATGATTTTTTAAGTGTGTTGGATAGGCATTTTGAATAACTAAGTTTTGAAGAGAATGTGCAAAAGAAGAAAAGAGAGCAGTTTGCGGGGTCAAAACATAAGTCAAAGAAAGCACGAAAGAAGGAAGGAAAGCAGTAGTTCAGTATAAAAGGAAGGAAAAACATCATGCTAGCGAAAAATAAGGAAAACAACTAGGACATGTTATAGTTTTGGGATAAACTATTAAGGTTATGAGCTCTAACTTTATGTATAAATATGTAATGGGTTGGGGAAGAATAGGTTGCTAAGAGTAAGTGTTTAGTGTCTGTATGATTGAGAGTCTATGCTTAGTGTTGTGGAGATATTTTGCAGAGAAAGAGGCGAGCACTGCAAAGTGGCTAGGTAGGTCGTGACAGTATGATATGTTATATCTATTGTAAGTGTAGTGTGTAGGCCTGAGGTGATTAATGCATGAACATCAATATAGAATCCAATTGTTTTGGATGTATCCCAAGGATTGGGCGAACCACGTTAAATTTTGTGTCTGAATGTGTTCTTTGATGTGGTTGTTCATGGGTATTTTGTTTATGCGTGATTAATATATATTTATTTACTATATGATTCATGCACAGTAATAATGAATCATATAGTGGGTTATTTATGTTGAAATATATGTTATAAGGGTTCAACACAATAGAGTTTGTTAACTAATAAAAGGATATGAATAAAAATATTGTGCATAGGGTGGATAAATAGTAATGGATATGATGATAGCCTTACATCCCCTCGTCCTTGCAAAAACTTGGTTCATGTAGACCTAATAGATACCTCGGGTGAGACTTCACTTTCATGTAGGTGATGTCGAAAGGGCCAGTATCTAAAGGATTTTTTTGGGTCAATAAACTGAACCTAAAGTCTTCTAACCACACGTCAACAAATGGTTCCATTGCCACGCCACATAATCTGTAAGTGAGGGAATGTTTTGGAGGCCGAATAAGAAACAGATTGTGGAATGGATAGAAAGGAAAGAACATGATTTTTCCTTTGGAGAGAATAGAAACCCTCGGACGAGCGATGGACAATGGTTACAAAGGTATGTCTTCATAGAGCTGCATGAGATTTTCTTTGGATAATTTCCAATTATTTTGAATGAATGGTTAGAAAGATTATTGGAGAATACTGGAAGATACTGTACTGCAACGTCGAGGAACTGGACCCCTGAGTTGGTAAGACAATTGAATTTTTTAAGAAATACTGCTTCACACGCAGTCAATTTCTGGTTGAATAACATACTAGGGGGTTATATTACAAAATTTATAGTAGATTGTACCCAATCATATAGTGTTTCATAAAGTGATTTCTTTAAGGGACCTCACAAAAGGTTTATGAAAGCATTAGGTATGTGGTTAAATATATTGTTGTGCAACAAATGTGTGATGATGATGGAATATGGTTGCTAAGGGTCTTTGCACACATATAGGAACTGGGAGATGACCAGTGGATAGTCCGAAGGTAGGAAGGAATGAAGGAAGAAATGACTAAGGAAGGGAGGGACCGAGAATGCAAAGAAACAGGGAAGGTATACCAGAAGAAGAAGACGAGTTTAGAGTATTTCACAGTGGAAGACGATACAAGAGGTTGAAGACTAGGGTTGAGGAAGGAGAGTCGCATAGTGAGTATGAGAGGAGATAACCGTGCACAATAGTCTAGATCATAGAAATATCGCTCACAGAATGAGAGGAAGAGGATTCCCATTTTAGTTCTATAATAGAAGATACATTAAGTCCTACTTAGGATGGATCTTATGTCGATTCCACAACCCCATGTGCATCACATAGATTTGAGATAACATTTGAGGATTTTTCAAAAGCACTTATAGTTAGTAGAGGAAGCCATAGTATTAATATCCATAGCAGTGGAAGTAGTGTGTTGATTTAGAGTTAGCCAACATCTCTACGGGGAGGTACTACACAAAACACCATGGAACTTATGAATTATCAATGAGGTACTACTACATTGAGAATGCTTGAGTTCCAAGGAGTTAGGTCGGAGGACCCAAAACAACATCTATTTGTATGTGAGACAATTTGGGCTGTGAAGAATGTATAGGATGAGGCCAAAAATATTGCACAGTTGGAAAAAACTTTTATAGGTCACACATTAGTATGGTACATGAAACTACAAAGTACCACACAAATAGGTCAAGTAAGGACACTAGAAAAAAATCGACAAGTATTATTCAAAGAGTTCAAGAAGTTAAAGTCTGAGTTGTAGTACATCACAGAATTGAAGGAAATCAAACAAGTCCAAAATGAGTCATTGTGGGACTATGATCAAAGATTTAAGGTTTTTATGGGTAGGTTTAAATTTCAAATTCTCGATCAAGAACACATAGAATGGTTTATTGAAGGACTATTTCCACACATTCACTACCCATTGATTCAACAAAAGGTTGCATCACAACCTGAATATTTGGATATTTCAATGAAGCTAGAAGAATATCTCGTAGGGGATGGGTGGGGGATGGATCAAGTCTAGACATAGTTAGCCGCCTTGACAATTCAATTAGCAGAACTGAAGAAAGGAAAGAGGAAGTGAGAACAAGTCTAGTGTACCAAGTGTGGTATTGAAGGCCACCATAAAGATGAATTCCCATCCTTTGAGCAGTATTTGGAAACCAGAGCACCAAACCCATTATGAGGAGAGGGGTACTGTGAAATATGAAATAAATGGGGAAATCATATGCACAATTTTCCACTACTGCAAAAATACCAGAGTACACCAAGGAATTTATTTTGTAACTTTTAAAAGTCACTAGGGCATGACGAGAAAGGTTTTTTCACATTCAATTTGATGAGAGAGTGCACTTTAGATATGTATAGAATTCAGGAGGAAAATGTTGTGACAGAAGGAGGTCGTACACAATATAATAATTAGAGAGGCTTTAATCTAGGAAGCGAAGGAGGATTTGGTAGAGGTCGAGGTAGATGAAGTTTTGGAAAAGGAGGTAGAGGCCCAATAATCCGCTACAATTGTAATCAACCAGGACACTTAGCTCGTAACTACCCAAATCCTTGTAAAACCCACACATATTGTAGAGCACTTGAGCATGCAATAGAAGACTGTCCTCAATAACTTGTGAAGTGGAAGGAAAGAGGGAATCAAAACCAGAACCATAATCAGAACGTACATAAGATATTGACAAAGATACATGATGAAGGACCCAAAATAACAGTTGTAACATGCGGAGGAGATAAGACAGGGGCTGACACAATAGACAGAGGGAGGCAAAGTGAGAAATGGGTGAGGAAATGAGCAGGACCTATGCCAACATTTGATCCACAACAAGAAAAATAAACATACCGTAGACAAGGAATGAGATACTAGGACCAGATTGGATAGCACCAACATCATTTGCAACCCCTATGGTTGACATGCCTTTGATATATGATCATACTACCCCAGAAAGGCCCCTTAAGGTAAGTCCTTTGAAAGAATTTATGAAAAGTTGTTTATCATTGATGAAAGATGAGACTTCTTTGAATGCAATGCACGAAATGGTCAATTATTGAACATAAGAAAGATAACTTCCTACCACATAGATGGTAGTGAATAATGTACTACAAAAGAAGAGGACGAGTGACGAGTTCAGATTAAGTGCACAGAATGGGGATTATGACATGGACAAAGTCATTTTAGACTTGGGTTTTGATGTAAATGTTTTTCTGAAGAAAACATGGGAAATGATGGGGAAGTCGAAGTTGATTTGGTCTCCCATCCAGTTAATATTGGAAAACCAACACAAAATAATACCAATTGATCGGTTGTTAAGGGTACCCGTGAATATAGATGAAGTGCACAGTGTAGCAGATTTTGAAGTCATTGAGATCGTGGATGATAATAATCCATATCCAGTGCTAATGGGGCTTGAACGTTCCTTTGAAAATTAGGTGATTATTAATCTAAAGAAGAGGGAAATTATGTTTTATGTAGGGGACTTGAAGGTTACTGCACTGTGGGATCTAACAGAAGGAAAGAGGTACATAGAGCTAGCTAAAGGGAACAAAATTGATAACCTATATAATATGACTGCATGAATGGATGACTACATTAATCCAACCGCAGATGGCACCCTAAGTTGGAGAAGAATTATCTCATGTGTGTCATATTCAAAAGAAGTACTGGAACATTGGAAACAAAGGATGCATGAAGTATCAACCATACAGTGTGCTCGCATTACTCGATCATTGCGCTGGATTGGAATAGAGTTATGTGACCCACCCAAGTACGATGTTTTGAATGATATGAGTTCTTTTTTAAATGCATTTGAGTTGTAGATACCTAAACAATGAATATTGTTGGCATTAGATGTTATCTTGAAATCCACTCCAACCAGATGGTTGGATTCACATAAATAAGGAATAGAATACTAGTTGCAATGTAAAAGATTAATGAAAGTTAGATTCAATACTGAGGTTGAGTATATTGCACATAAATATACATGAGTAAGTGACCCAACAGAGCATATTGCGTAGTGTAGAAAGATATGGAGTTTGATACCAAAGAGGGAATGGAAACATAAGTTCATACATACATTGGATACGATCCCCAAGAACTAGTACTTGGAACTAGAAATGCACAGAGAAACCACATATTGGGATGAGATAACTCAAAGGTTCAAGGAAACATTTACTTTTGAAGATGAATCCCTGTTTGTAGACACAAATTTGCAGGACATTAGAAATAGTTATTTTTTAGAAGAAGGGTAGATGGATGTAGTACCTGTGTCTAGTGCACATAGAACTTCTATGACATTTCACAAATTGTTGGAATGTTATAATGTGGCTCAAGAAGATTAGGATGAGGAGGATCCAAGAAATATACAAATATATGAAACTGAGGGGAAATACAAAGTGGAAGGTCTAGAGCTTGAATTTTCTACATATGCACAACCACTAAGGATGCGTAAGGTAACTATTGGGACAAAATAGAATCCAAAGTTTGAGTAGATAGGAGAATACTATAATGATGAAACTATGGAACAAATTATGGACTTACTGCATGAGTATCAAGATCTATTCCCAACCACGTTTGCAGAAATGAAAGGGATAGCTCGTGATCTAGGAGAAATGAAGATCCCTTTGAAACCAGGTGCTAAGCCAGTAAGACAAAGACCCTATAGACTGAATCTGAAGTATAAAGAGAAGGTAAAGGCATATATAGATAGAATTTTAGAAGCATAAATTATTGAATCAGTGGTGGAGTCAAAATGGATAAGTCCAATGGTAGTACAGGATAAGAAAACATGAGGAATTAGAATTTGTGTAGAACTAAGAAAACTAAATGATGCATGTCTGCATGATCCATTTCTGACACCTTTTATAGATGAAGTAATGGAGAATGTAGGGGCCAGGAGGCCTATTCCTTCATGGATGGATTCTCAGGATATCACTAGATACACAATGGGGAAGCTACCAATACACAATGATGCCTTTTGGGCTAAAGAATGCACCTGCAATTTTCTTAAGAGTAGTGGTCGCAACCTTTAAGGAATTTATTCATAAGTTCCTTGAAGTTCATTTAGATGATTGGACTGTGTTTAGTCTCTTGAAAAATCACATAGAAGTACTAATATTAATGTTGGATAGGTGTAGACAATGTCATATTTCATTGAACTTGAAGAAATTGTTATACTATGTTGTCATTGATGTCAAAGGGTTGATGTCAAGTGGTGTCATAGTGATGTTTTGTCATTGATATGTATATGGATTGTTTCATTGATGTTGATATCATAGATGGATTGATGTGTTATCATTGATGTAAAGGTTGATCATTGTCGTATCAATGTATCATTGATGTCTTGTCATGGTTGATAGAAAGTACTAAATGGATGAACTCCAAAGTGGTCCCCTTATGGTGAAATCCATGACAGGAAGATTCTTTGCAAAGTCCAAATGGTTAGGTGGTTGAGAAGTCCTAGCAGTGTGGTTAGGGAACCCAAGTTGTTTTGAAGAATAATGTAATGAATATCAGTGAATTTGTCAGTGAGACTATTCTATATGGATAACACATGTCATGCCATTTTCGGTGATATGTGGAATGTCACATAACTCCTCACGGTTATAGATTCATGGCCATGTGAAGTTGGAGAATCCTCATGTGTGTCTAGAATCCCCTAAAAGGTCAAATAAGTCAAATTATTCTAGAAGCTCCTTGTTACACGTCAAAATTGCTAAGTATCGCATTGTCCCTGTCAATCATCGTAAGTGTCGCATCTTCCCTACAACTTTCGCAAGTGTCGCAAGTTGACCACTAGTGTCGTAAATGATGTTCGGACATAATTTTGTGATAATGACACTAAGGAAGCACTTATGAAACCTCATATGACTGATTTGAAGAGCAAGAACTGATCCAATGGAATCAAAGAACTCTTAACACCTGAAAGAAGACCTGAAACAGTGGTTTGGAAAGGGAACGCTCCTCTAATACTGCTAGAGAAGCGCTGACGCTCCTATACCATGATCCAGAAGCGTTATAACGCTCTTCAGCCCTTCTGAAGGAGCGCTGGCGCTTTCCCAAGGCACATCTGGAGTGCTATAACGCTCTGATACCCCTATTGGGGGAGCGCTCCCTATTCTGGGTCAATTGTTAGCCCGTTGAGTCGAATGAGTAGGATATCATTCGAGATTAGAAGGCAGTTGCACTCGAATTCTTGGTTTCATCAAAAGATCCCTGATCCAAGGAGATGGTTCCTAACTGGTTCTAAACATAACTCAAGGGGTTAGGCCCCTCCCAATCTATATAAACAGGCTTCATGATGGTGGAAAGGGGGAAGAATTGAACATATGAAACTTATGATCTTGAAGGAAACTGACAGTTAGCCAAAGAGAAGTGATCAGTGAAGCTGCTGTTATCCAGGTTGTGGATATTTCAGGCAAGGGTTGGACAAAGAGGACTTGACGAAGCTGTCGCATTCGCATCTACGATTGTAAGTACTGCTGTCGTCATTCTCATTAATATGACACGCTTGGCCTGTTTCTTTCTAGTTCGTGTCTGATACCACATGAACTTATCATTTATTGATAGATCTGTTTTCAAGCTAATGTCAATAGAGTAGGAAGTGGTCGTATCTAGTTTTGTCCACAGACCTCAGCGAGGAGCAAAATATTGGAGCACAACTCGGAGCGTGCAGGGACAAACGTCGATTAAAAGGTACTTCTGTCATCCTTCCTTCTCATGCATTAGGCTTAGATAGATTTGAAAGGAAGTTAGTGTCCACGTTAAGCATTTTTCTATCTAGGGTTAAGGTCAAGCTCTAGAGGTCGATCTACTTGTCCGCAGGCAGATTTTCCTACAACACTCCTATAAGAAGTTGACCAATCAAAGTGGTTAGTCATGGGTTAATTCCTTGCAATAAGAAAACAATTAAAATTAAATTAGTTGCAACTCGAAGTGGAGAGTTTACTATTTGTGGAAAAGTGGTTGTAAGTGGACAAGTGGTTAGAAGTGAGTTATCCCCAAAATAAGGAAGTTGGGTAAAGTTGGTTAGATGATAACCCCTAGAGGAAGCTACTTGGAGAAGTATAGATAAAATAGGAAGGTGTTGGGTTCCTTTTGTCACAAGGATGAGAAAAAGGAGGTCCCTTAACTATCTAGTTAGGCTATCCAGAAAGCATAACATAGAGTTAGTTGGTTAGTGGCTCAACTAACATAAAGAAACAAGAAACAAACAAAAATGAAATAAATCTAAACTAAGCAAGTAATAAATCAAAATGAATGCACAAAGAAAACACAAGAGATATATACCAAATAAACTGATCTTCGAATTGACACTCCTTGGATAAATATGGGAACTTATGAGTCCCCATTTCCTCCTTGGGAAGGCTCTTGAGTCCCCAAGTACAAAGTCTTATTTCTACTATCAATGGCTAACAAAAAAAAATGGTGAAGAAAAGAGTGTTGGACTACTCAAGAGGGGTGAGTCCCAACACTTGTTATAGATTCCCAAAGCTTTCTAAGAGGAGGATGACTTCCAAAAGATAAAAGTGAGAAACATAACAATACTCAAATGCTTCTTTGTTTTTTCATACAATGGTCCTTTATTTATAGGAGGATGGCAAGCTTTTTCTCAACTAGTTTTAAGTGTGAATGGGAGGCCCTTGGAGGTACCTCCCATCCTTTTAAGCGATCCCAAGGAGAAATTTGGGGGTTATTTTGGGAATGGAGGAGATCCACTCCATCCCAAAAGTGGCCAAGGCCTGACCAAACACATTAATGCATCGTTTTTGCATCCACACAGGTATTTCAACTGTCAGTCAAGCACTCTGCGCACTGTGTGCTTCGTACACCATGTTAGCATGCGCGGATGTGCGCGTGCTGCTTTTGTTGAATGTGCATGTATTTACAAAACCATTTTTATATAGTTTTATGATTGTATTGCCAAACTGCGTGTAATCCTTCCATAAGAATTGGTAGTATGATGTCTTTGTGTTAACTATTTCTCCATCCATTGTCTGTATTTGTAGTGAGCCATTTTTCAGTGATAATAGATGCCCCCTGATGTGTGAGGTTAGGAGAATACGTATAGCCAAAATACATTATCGTTTCTTTTCGTGATGATGATATTATGTATAAAGTGAGAAAACTTTGAACATGAGGAGCTATGAGAGCCATTCGTCAAAGTGAGAGGAGATGGAAGATCAATACAAATTATAATAAAAAAAACAAAAAGTGTTTGTACAAACGAGGCAGGCATGCCCCATGCTCGTATCATGAAACCATAAAGGGATAGAAATAACTGAACTTTGCTGATGAAGTAGATATCTACAACGCCCTCAATGGCATAAAAAAAACAAATGACGATTCTAATGATGGAACTCGCTCTAAATCGATTGGTGAATGACTCAGAGGCATTGTTGTCCTAACAAATTCAAAGGTCTTTGGCTGCTAATGAAAACTGCAATGGTCACAAAGTAAGATCCATCGTAACATGAAACTGTGCTAGAGTCAAATGTCATGGGGATCAAAGACATAAGAGAGAAATGAGGACTCTCTCTGTGTCATCTAAGGATGCTCATTGTCAATGGAATGAGAGCCAATATACTTCCACCATTCTAGGAATTAGTTGACGTCGACCCGAAAGGTGACTCGACGATAAGAAGCAAAGGGATTCTGGATATCCGGTTGATCAAAATGGTGTCAGAATCTGTATTGGTATCTATGAATAGGTTTATAATAATGAACGATGTTTGGAATATATGGGATTCAATATATTCCCTTGGTACAAGGATGGGGATGGCATCAACTATAAAATACTATGTGGTGCTAGGGGGACAAACAAATATGGGAAAAATTGTGTTGAATGGGTGAGATTGCAAGGAGATGTAGTAGAGGTCAAAATATAGAGTGATATGGGACACAAAGGCCTATGGTGGTAAAATTTTTGGCTTGGATACAAATGTCTTACAGAGTGTGTGAGGGAAGTGAGATGCCCCAACCAAGGGTAATAAGGGTTACAATATTCCAAGGGAAAACGCCATTGGGTGAGATGGAAAAAATCTATTGTACTTGTTGAACTGTAAAACATGCTTTTTACAATTACCAAATGAATAAATAATGGAGTTGAAAGTACATGTATGGATATAGGTTCCCTAGTGAAGTATGGCTTGGCCTGTATAGGGAAAACGTAGAGACTGGTGGAGGGTGGGGGCCTCATTGGTTAGTTTATGTACCGAGTAGATGAATGGAGGATGGCATTGTGGATGGTCAATTGATGTTGGATGATATAAAGGGTTAATGATAATGCATAAGTGCATTTAATGTAACCAAAAGAATAATGTGGGAGTCCATAATGGGGTGGTTAGAATGAATAAGAGGAAGAAGTATAAGGTTATTTCTCTGGGGTGTAACACTACTAGTACTCCCAGGCCTAATGGATATGCCGACATGAGTGTCAATATGCCAGAGGGGAAATGTATGTGGGACAACTCATGGAGGTGAGAGATCTACCATATTACGTTACCAGAATGCAATGGCAGTGATGGTACTGTAGAGATGGGTGTGGGGATCCTGAGGATAAATGTTAGGGGGTATGATTGGAGAATGCAACTGTGAGCAGAGGGCTGAATTTTGATGCCAGTTTGGGATATATACTTGGAGGAACCAAGGGAGTCCATGACTGATGGCATGAAGGGGGTCAAGGGTGAGGAATTGCACATTCAAACCAAATACCCGACAAGAAACATATCTAAAAATAAAACATATATAATAGTTTCTTAATAATGAAATGTAGGCCAGTGAGGCATACCTATGCCCGGGGTGCCAAAAAAGGGTCCTCGGGGCTCTAGAATAAAATGAGAATCTGAGAGTAATGTTTTGAAGGTAAGGGAATATGGATATAGATGAAAAATATTTCCATGAGGGAGAGGACTTCATGAACGACGCATGCATCGATGACTTGATCGATGAACGGGGTAGGGAAGTTATCTTTGGGATAATCTTGGTTGAGGTCACGAAAGTTTGTGCAAACTCAAATGGTGCCCTATTTTTTATTGACAGGAACCAGATTGGAAACCCAAGATGTGTATGTAATGAGGTATATGAATCCAATTGTACATAGTTTGTCGATCTTGACTTTGATTTCCATGTATTTGGAAGGGTGGAGGGGATGCTTATTTTGGCGAACTAGGGAAATGTCAGGCCAAGTGTCAATGCGATGTTAAAAAATGGTTGGTTCTAACCCTAGCATCTTGGTGTAGGAATAGGAAAACACGTCCCAATATTCCTAGAAGAGGGATTTGTATGATAAAATTTCCTTTGGGGAGCATGTTTCCACCAAGGTGATTTCTTCCACTACATTAGGTTTGACTGAAATGTCGATCTTGATGGTGGGTGAGATATTGGCCATGTTACCTTCTTCAAATGCGTCAGGGGTGGGTATTGCATTTTTGAATCAGTCTACATGGTTGGAGGGGATAAAATATTTAACTTCGATGGAACAGACAGGGGAGTCTATAGATGGTTGAAAAGAATTGTGTTCAAGAAAAAGGGATCGATGATGAAAAGCATTCCATGCGTAACAGAGTTTACATAGAAATTCTAAAATGTCTTCATTGGACTGAAAGGTGATAGATTATAGGGAGTCTGTAATAGTGGAGAGTGGGGTGTCAAGATTTGTGGGGGGAATCGGTGAAGGTTTGATGTTGTCAGTTGTTCCTAAGGTAGATGGACCTACGAGAGGGGAAGGGAGATAGTAGGTAGATGTCATGAACCAAATATCCATATATGAACTAGATGTAATGTGGTATGGAGGAGGGGAAATCTCGTAAACTGTTGTTACAAGAGAGTTGGGGGGATTTGGGGGGAAGTCCTTGCATTGTGGTGGAATGTCAGGAGGGGTCAACGGACGAGGTTTGATCTATGGGGGATGTATTCCATGACTTCTTGGATGATGATCGTTCACAACCAGGTTCATTGGGGTTGGTACGATTGGTGGGATGGGTGTGATGGAATCCCTCCAGCGTGTGTGTCTCTCAATGATGAGTGGGCATCGATATGTGTAATGATCCATCTGGTAGCATAATGCACAAGGGCATCACATGCACTCGTTTACTGACATAGATACATAGAGAATGTCAATAACTTGTAGTATTGATGAGATGGGTTGGGATTATTTGGGTAGTCTGGTTTGGCACATGGCTGTAAGAGTGTCTTGAAACCGAGGGAGGGATAGGAAGTGGTGCATGTAATGGTCATATTAAGAGAAATGGTGCAAGCATGCTTGGTTCTCAAACTGGAAGGTTTGGAGGAAGAAGGTTCTGGGGATGCCAGTGGGGCGACTGATGTAGGTAGTAGCAGTGCACTTATGGGTTTTGGAATGAGGTTTTGTAACTCAGGTAAAGAAAGGAAGATATTGGTAGGGTGTCCAATGGTGTTGCACAATGAGCATGGGGGTGGTATGTAGGATGGGGAATGGAGAGAAGGTTCCTTCTTCTTGCGTGTGCCTCTTTGGTTTGTGGCAATGCCCCCTGTTCTAGTGGTAGTGTCTCCTATATTGGTAATATTTCCCTTAACTGTGTGATTGGTTGGGTAAGTGGATGGATGAGCCACTTATTACAGTAATGGGACCGTGAGTTGTAGTGGAAGAGATAAACATGGTACCATATTTGGTGGTTCTAGATACCATACAGGGATGGATATGATCATATTTGGTAAGGTGAGGGTAGCAACAACTTGATATGCTGTGAATCCCAGGGGAGGGTAAAAGAAGGGTATTTGGGTGATGGCCCATGGGACTGTCTTCCAAACAGGGATTTGACTTATGGGTGGCAGAATCTCTGATGTTCTGTCTTGAGGAGTCTATATGGGGAGTTCGTTAGGAAGTATTGGGGTTGGCTAGGAAGGAGTGGATATGGATTCAGATGGGTTTTGAATGGACGTGGGGTCCGATATCTTGAATCCATCGTTCGTGACAACACACACACACACTGATGATGGTGGGGCTATGGTGTGGGAATATCTCGTATGAACTTATCAAATATGGATCCTGAAATAGCCTTGGTTTGATGTCTATCATTGGGACAAGGTCGATGCTTGAGAGGATAAGTGGCATGATGTTATCAATGTGCCCTGATTGGTTGGGTTCATGGTGGGTCAATTGATCAATGGTGATGATTTTCCCATTGTGAGGGAATAACATGGTACAAAATACCAAGGAAGCTACAACCTGCATGGCATACATGTAGCTTCATTCGAAGAGGATATTAAAATCCAATTGGGTGTCAATGACTTCTATGTCGATGATAATTATTTTCGCCCCTAGTTGGACCGAAATGTTTTTATATAGGCCTTCTGGTTGGGATGGGTGACCATCATATGCTCGAAGCGCGATGGTGGAGGGGATAAAATTAGGTGAACCAAGTTGCTACCATATTGATTTGGACATGATGCAAGTGGGTGCTTCTTCGTCTATGATGCAACGATGGAAAGTGATATTCCGCATTTTGAAAGGAATTTTTCGACAACACAAGTATTCCAACAGAGGATGAACACCTTCAGTAACCAATCACATAACCAGATCAAAGATCAAAACACCGATGTTTTCACGTGGTAAAACCCCTACGGTGAAACATCCATGGCCCCAACCAATGCAACCACTTGGAGCAGTTTATTAATGCAAAGAAAAAGATTACAGAGAGATTTTACAAGAGATTTTCTCATAGTCGATCATTGACAAATGACCCTCCATGTTCTTTAAATAGAGGTCATGGACCAATCGGGTTTTAAGCCACGGATCAATGGTCACTAAGATCGAGAAGAGTATGAACCATTGGATCACTCTATGTCGGGAACATATCGTAGCCGTCGGATTTCCTAACTACAAATTCATACTAATGCATACTAAAGAAACACACTAGAAAACACACTTTTACCTAAAGACACAATAGACCAAGTATATCTTAACTAACTCCTAAGTGTCTAAATATCCTAACATACCCCCTTAAGAACAACTTGGGATAGGATTGAAGGATTTACAATAGTGACACAATAGAATAAGGAAGGAGTCATTAGAGCCTATCCCCCCTTAATGACAACTTCCTGAACTCCTAACATAGATTGAAGTTTGGAAAACTTCACTTCTGTAAGAGACTTTGTGAAAATGTCTGCAACTTGATCTTTTCATGTAGGGCAAAAGAGCACTTCAATAACTTGATCATGAATGAGATTTCTGATGAAGTGCATGTGTAGCTCGATTTGTTTGCTATGCTGATGTTGAACTGGGTCTTTGGTGAGTTTGATGGAACTCTGATTGTCACACCAAAGGTTGGTTGGATGTTGGTGCTGGAATCCAAACTCTGAAAGGATCTATCGAAGCCATAGGTATTCCTGACTTGCATTTACCGTTTCTTGGTACTCTGCTTCTACTGAAGAAAGTGAAATAGCCTGTTGTTTCTTATAGGCCCAAGTGATAGGTCCTGAACCAAGGCTGAAAACATAACATGCAGTAGACTTCCGATCATCAGGGTCACCGACCCAATCTTAATCAGTGAAACCAACCAATAAAGGAGGTCCCCCTGAACTTTAATGTATCCTGAACTGAACTATACCACGAACATAGAGAAGTATCCTTTTAGCTTCTTTCCAATGGATTTCATAGGGAGTTTGCATATACTGGGCAACAAGACCAACAACAAAGGAAAGATTAGGATGGGTATGAGTCAAGTATAAGAGGCTACCAACTAACTGACGGTACAGGGTGGCATCAACTTTAGGATAAGTACAGGTGGCAGTAAGCTTGACTCCAGAATGGAAGGGAGAAGAGGTTGGTTTACAATCATCTATGTGAAAGCAACAAAGAAGGTCACAAGCATACTTAGACAGGGAAAGACAAATTCTTTCATTGGTTTGCAAAACTTGGAGCCCAAGGAAATAGTGCAAAAATCCTAAGTCTGTCATTTCAAATTTCTTCTTAAGGCTAGTTTTCACATGGTTTAAAATTTTTGAGTCACTACTAGTAAGGATAGGGTCATAAACATAAAGGAAAAGGATTATTAGATGGCTTCCTACTTTCTTGGTATAGACATTAGGATTATAATGGAATCTAGAGAATCTAGTGGCAATAAGAAAGCTATCCATTTTGGCATACCAAGCTCGAGGAGCTTTCTTGAGACCATAAAGAGATTTCTTGAGGCGACAAACAAGGCTAGAGTCATTATGGACATAGCCAGGAGGTTGTTCCATGTAGATTTCATCTTGCACATCTCTGTGTAAGAATGCAGATTTAACATCCATCTAATGGACCTCCCATTTATGTGAGGCAGCAAGGGAAAGAAAAGGTGGATGGAATTCATTTTTTCTATAGGGTAAAAGGTTTCATTATACTCAATTCCTTCAACTTGGGAAAATCCTTTGGAAACTAACAAAGCCTTGTGTCTTTCAACAATTCCATCTGATGCATACTTAGTTCTATAGACCCATTTGCCTCTAACAATTTTTCTTCCTTTTAGAAGAGGTACAAGATCCCAAGTATCGTTTTCCATTAAAGAATGATACTCTTCATTCATTGTTGTATCCCAATCTTGATGACCTGAAGCTTTTGCAAATGTCTCTGGATCACAAGTTTCTGAAAATTGAGCCAAAAGATAAGAGGCTCGCTAGAACTATGAAAGTGTCCGACGTTAATCTAAAGGATCACCGACAAGATCACCAGTTGCTTCTCATGTTGAATAGACCCATATAGGGAGCAATGGAGTTGGTGCTGGTTCAAGTTCAAATGACTCATCTAGAGCAGGGTGAGCAGGCGAAGGTGGATTTTCATCATCACTATCATCATCTGAAGAAGAAACTAGATCAGAAGGAGGTACAAATGTTGAAGATGGCTCGTAGGCCAAAGAAGGCACAACTGTCGAATTAGGCTCGCAGGCCAAAGAAGGCATAAACATCGAATTAGACTCGCATGACAAGATATTTTCATCAAATTTAACATCTCTTCTAATAATAATTTCATTACAATGTGATTGAAGAAGTCTGTAATCTTTGACATCTTCAGAATAACCAAAAAATATACACTTTTCACTTTTAGGCTACAATGCTTTCCTTTTCTAATCAGGAATGTGAGCCCATGCTATACTGCCAAATACACGAAAGTGAGTTACATCTAGTTTAATTTTAGTCCAATCTTTTTCCGGTGTTATATTTTTAAGAGCCTTTGTGGGAGTGTGATTTACTATGTAATTTTCACAGTTGATGGCTTCTACCCAATACTTTAGACTTAATCCCTTAGATTGGATCATACAATTAACCATCTCTTTTAATGTGTGGTTCTTTCTCTCAGCAACACCATTTTGTTGTGGTGTATATGGAACAATGTGTTGCATTTGGATTCCCTGTGTAGTGAAGTAACTTGTAAAATTATTTTTCACATATTCACCTCCATTATTTGTTCTTATCCTTTTAATTTGATGTCCAAATTGATTTTCTACAAGGGCCTTGTAGGCCAAAAACTTGTCAAAAACTTTTCTCTTAACTTTTAAGAAGTAAACCCAAGTACGTCTGGAAGACTCATCAATGAAAGTTAAGAAACACTTGCACCCAGAAAAAGAAGGAGAAGAAAGTGGACCACACAAATCACTGTGAACAAGCCAGAAAGGACCTGAGGCATGCCAAGAGGCACATTTGTCAAAACTGTCCCGATGATGTTTGTCGAGAACACAACTGGCACAAACACCATCTTTTCATCAAACAAGAGGAATACCAGTCACCATCTAATGATTACATAGTTGTTGCAATGAGCGATAGTTTAGATGACCAAACCTCTCATGCCAAAGTTTGCAAGTCATCGCTATGAGCAACAAAAATTGATGAAAAAGATGATGACCCAAAGTTGTCAAATTTGTACAACCTGGTAATATCATCAACAATTCCAGTTGCAAGAACATGCTTAGGATATTTTAGATCCTTGATTAAAACTTGGTGAGGTGAAAAATCTATGGTTTTACCTTCACCTGAATGAGTGATTTGATATACTGATAGAAGGTTACAAGAAAGATTTGGAACACATAAGACATAATTGAAATGACCATTTTCTACTTGAACTGTTCCAGATCCTTCAACACTAAGAGATCTGTCATCACCAACAAATATTTTCTTGGTGTTACATTCATTTAGAGTAGAAAATATGGTTCTATCCTTAGCCATATGATAGGATGCTCCAGAATCAATAAGCCACTCATCAGAAGTAGAAGTAGAAGTAGAATTTGTATTGAAGGAGAAACCAGAAGCAGAAAGTGCATGCCCATGAGAAGAAGAAGAAGAAGTAGAATCAATATCGATGTTGTGCTTCTTCATCGTTGCTTCTAAAGATGCCATCTTATTGAAACATTTGAACTCATCATGACCATCTTTATCACAAAATTTGCAATTTCTGTTAGTATTCTTATTTTTATATTTTGATCCTTTGTCTCCATTAGGAGCAAAATCTGTCTGAGTGGGTTTGGGACCCTTATATTTCTTGTTGTTGTTGCGAGGATGTTGCTTCTTGGGATTCTTGGGTTTATCTTTCTGATGAACAACTAAGGCTTTGTTGGAGGTACCTGCAGTGTTGATCACTCCAAGTTGTACTAGTTTATCTTGCTCTCTAATCAAAGCATCACAAAAGTTCTCAAGACTGGATTTTTGATAAGATGCCCCTAGAGCCTCTTGCATGGCATAAAAGGTAGATACAAACACATAATATGCACTACCTAGATTATAAAGAATAAGATATATGCAACGATCTTCATCTATCTTT
This sequence comes from Picea engelmannii, assembly GCA_009831015.1. Taxonomy (NCBI): domain Eukaryota; kingdom Viridiplantae; phylum Streptophyta; class Pinopsida; order Pinales; family Pinaceae; genus Picea; species Picea engelmannii. Next base: position 855,797 of record ML781361.1, on the reverse strand, counting down.
ATCTTACATTCTTCACATAAAGTTATGCGTGTTTTAAACTTAGATAGATAGTCTTGAATGCAAGAAAAATCAATTGGACTTAAAGTTAGTACTTGATTTTCTAACTGTTGTTCTTGAATAATATTGTGTTAACCAAACACAGATTCAATCTTTTCCCAAGCTTCTTTGAGTTTATCAATTGATTGAAGGTGGAACCTTAAATCAGGAGAGATGGACATTCTGATTAATCCACGTGCTTCGTCATTCCTATTATCCCATCTTTCTTTCTTATCAGCATCAATGGGTGTTGTTTCCTTTCCCAAGGTAATCCGGTACAAGCCTTTACTTCTGAATAAATCCTCCATATGAGATTTCCATTGTAAGTAGTTGGTGCTGGTAAGTAAGAGATTACTTGTAGAAGTCATATTAAATATGCAGATAATACAGATTTACAAACTAAAACAGATGATCTGAATGGAAATATCTCAAAAAATTGTGTGGTTTTAAAAAAAATGGCACTAAAAGAAGACTTTGGATGTGAGAGTTATGCCCTTTTAAAAAAATGCATAAACGATAACCAAATGACCACGTGGTAGTGTATGTTGCTGTATGAAGTGACCCACTTTTATAAAGAGAAGTGAGGCTCACTTTTACAAAAAAAAAACTGCATGCAAAATAAATAACTCTAAAATAAAATATTAAAGCTACTTATAGTGATTCACTTTTATACTTGAAGTGAAATACACTTTACAATTTTAACATGAACTTTTTCAAAAGAAGTAACAAAAGAGAGACTTGAACTCAAGACCTCTTACTTAATAAGTTAACTTTTAACCAAATGGTCTAGCAAAACATATTGTAATGTTCAGAAGGAGGATAGTTGTTGTTATTTTTTTTGAAGACGACCTTGGAGAGCGTGCTAAACAAATACTCTTTTCACACAAGAAAAAAAATTCACTTCTCGATGACAACAAGGGTTAGATCTCGGTTAGCTTACCTGGAAAATGCACCTTTTCCTATCTGTTTCCGATTTACCGAGATGGAACAGGGCGCAGTGCAAAGAGCATATGCAGATCTAAAAGAGTAGATATCCGAAAATAAAAAAATACAAAACCAAAATAAAACCAAAATACTTCTCTATAAAAAAAAATTAAAATGCGTATTCAAACTTTATACCTCTGGATCTGACTGTAATGGTCGTATCTTGGGCAAATGGAAACCTTTTCGAGTGAAATGAAAAGTGTTCCTGAATGAAACGAGTGCTCTAGGCACAATCGAACAGTCCTCTCAGCCCAAAAATGTACGAAAATGACAGAAAATGGAGATGAGGAAACTCGGCTTCACGATCTCAATCTACAATAGGAGCGAGTCTTCAAATAGGCTCTGATACCATGTTGGACAACATAGATATTCCAACAGAGGATGAACACCTTCACTAACCACTCACATAACCAGGTCAAATATCAACACACCGATGTTTTCACATGGTAAAACCACTACAAGAAAACATCCATGGCCCCAGCCAATGCGACCACTTGGAGCAGTTTATTAATGCAAAGAAAAAGATTACAGAGAGATTTTACGAGAGATTTTACAAGATATTTTATCACAATTGATCATCGGAAAATGACCCTCCATTCTCTTTAAATAGAGATCATGGACCAATCAGGTGTTAAGCCATGGATAAATGGCCGTTAAGGTCGAGGAGAGTATGTATTGTCAGATCACTCTATGTCAGGAACATATCGTGACCGTCAGATTTCCTAACTACAAATGCATACTAATGCATACTAAAGAAACACACTAGAAAACACACTTTTACCTAACGACACATTAGACCAAGTAGATCTTAACTAACTCCTAAGTGTCTAAATATCCTAACAGGAATCTGGAATGTGACTAATGATGGGAGTCTGGGGTTTTCTCTATCTAAGTAAAATGTGATTAGACGGATGTTTGCATGATTTACTGATCTAGGTGGATATCAGTGGCCACCCTCCTTTTCCAACTGGCTCAAAATTGTTTTCTGGCAATTTTGGTAATTTACTATATTTAGCAGTTTTTTGGGTCTTGAAACTTCCGGAGCCGTTTTGAGGCCCTAAACAACATTTTTTTGGAAACCAGGGAGAAACAAGGAAGTTCCTTTGATTTTTCCCCCAAAATGAATCTCCTCGAAAATACCTTTCCAACGAGCTATCATGCACCTAAAACGTAGATCGTATACAAAAGTTACAACCCTAGGAAGTTGATGTACTAACTTACCCAAACGAGGCACACATGACTTTTGGCGCTTCATCTCCTAGGGTTAGGTTTTTGAATGTCTAGGGTTTTTGGCATTCCTATTTATTGTAAAAATGCCTTCAAAGCTCATTGTAATCATCTTCTTGCGAATGCGAGTAGCAGTCACATCTCTTCTCAGTGATAAGCTGCCACCATTCTAGCGAGTCTTTCACTCTATATTTTTACAACCTCTGTACATTTCTTTCATTAATAGAAATCGTGTATTACTGTATATCTGTGTTTATGGTTTCATCTATGATACATTTTTTTTATATTATTGGATATCTGCGATATCTCTATGCATTTATTTATTATATCTCTGCTCTCATTTCGTGTCAAAAATAATCTGGATCATCTACTGCCCCTAATTATGAAAGTAATTCCTTTCATTGGGAAGAGAATGTTTGAAGGACTTCCATAATTGACTTGTAAATGGGTGATTAAGTGAGATCGTCAATAATACTATATCTATGGGTGGCCCGAGCATGACGGTTATGCACATTCCTGCGCAAGGGTGTGTGAGGCATGCAGGTGATGGCTTCAGTGTTAGGACAAGGTATCATCAATGGTTATCTAGTTGGTCGTTGGGTAACATCCAAAGTGGTGGGCAGTGGATAAAGGGATGTACCATATTGGAGACTGTGAGTTTGTAAGATGATTTCCTCCATAGTGGTGAGGAGAATACTACAGTCTATGGTGTTCCCTAGGTGGGGTTGTTCAGGTGGAGGGAACGATACTTGGGTGTGTGGGTGTTGGGCCCCTTCTAGTTGAGTATTAATGAATCCTTGATGTGGGATAGGATTTTGTAATACTGGTGGTGGTGGTGGTGGTATATAAGTGGGAGGTCCCTGAGGTGGACCTTGAGGGTTGATATCCTGCTGAGGATTCATTGCATCCTTCATCTGTTTGTAGTCGACAATTTGCGGGAAATAATGAGTGTAATGGCCATATTTTCCACATAATTCACAAGGGTAGTTAGTGAAAAGGTTGTTTTTTATCCCTTGTCATGTTTGGCCATTATTATGCCCCCCTTCATAGTTTTGGTTTGGTTGGCGTTAGTTTCCCCCAGCTTGGGTGTTTTTTTAGTTGGGTTCCCTCCTTGTCCTTGGTTCCTATTTTTTCCTTTCTTCCAGTTATTGTTGGGTTGGTGGGGTGGATTTTCCATATTCAACTGTTCAAAAGATTGAACTTGTTGAAGAGGGTAAGGTTGGATAAAATTGACCCCTGCCTAGTGTTGTCCATGTGGGGGTAAAACAAGTTGAGGTGGACCTGGGAAGGGATATTATGGGTTACCTTGTGGGGGTATGTATGGGTTGTAATAAGTGGAGGTGGATCCATTATTACTAGGTGGATATGACATTTGTGGTGGAGGAACTGGTTGTAGGATCAAGATTGGTTGGAGAAGGGATGTGGGTAGATGGGTACCCATGGGGAAAAGAGGAGGTGCCATGAATGGTGGTGGGGGGGAGGTGGGGGAGGGTAATATGAATTTCACCCATATGGTTGAAAGTATGGGTTGGTCCCATATGTGGGTACTGACTATGCATGTGGTTGAGTATGAGCCATGGATCCAATCAACCCATCAGTAGTGTGTCATGTTTCAGGTTTGTCTTGAACAAAGGGAAAAGGATGAGGAGCATATGGAAGGACAATGTATAGGTACCCTAATTGGGATTAGATGAGGTCAAACTATTGTTCTTTAGTGATGGCTTCATATTGAGTTTGGGGGAGGGTTGTAGCCACATCTTTGGCAAGGGTAGAAACGAGCGATTAGAGGAACCAATCTATCCTTTGTTGTGGGGTTGTGTTTTCTTTACAAAGGTTGCAATGTCTACACCATTAATGAATATGGTTTGAAATGTGAGTAGCAATGTTTTGTTTTCATTCTGACATGATTTCATACCCAGTATCATGATGAATGGGAAGTTGAAAAAACGTCAGGAATGCTTTGGCTAATGATTCAAATGTTGAGTGGGCTTCGGACTTCTCGTCCATGTACCAGTGAGGGTTGTTTGAAATAATCATATATGAATGGAATCTTCCATTATTCTATTGGAAGAACAACACAAGTGGAAGGACATGACATGGTTGGTAGGGTCCTCTCTGGATTTTCCTTCAAAATTAGGGATGTTTGAAGGTATTTTTGCGGGCATATTCGACCAAGTGGGGTAATGTAATATGGGATCATTTTTCAGTTTAGCTATATCAAGGATATTGAGTGAATCCAGAAAGGGAATGATAGGAGTGGGTCCTGCCATGTTATGGGAGGAAGTGGTTCCTTGGGAGGTTGTACTTTGTGAAAACGTTTCGGCTCTACCTCCTTGTGATGGAAGGTTTGTTTATGCGTTGCTTGGGATATTGGTTCCAAGAAAGTGTCTCCTAGTAATTATGAGCCTAGTATTGTATCACTAATTGGTGTATGTGATGGTATTGCTGATGTCTCAATGAAATTAGGAACACCACCCAAAATTAGGGGTAAGTTTCTTAAGCGTCTAGAATGCGGGGGGTATTGTGGTTCCCCTACAATTCTGTCCTAGAGGTGGGTGTGTGAAAATAGTGTTGAATAATGATGGGACAAAATGCTTTCAAATTACATTAAACAATGTATTCATAAAACTTCATGTATTCAAGTGGTGAAAATCATACATCAAAACAATGTGAAAAGTGGTTTGGGATTTTTGTAAATCCTTGTGGGAGAATAAGAATCAAATAACAAGTGCATGTATCTTATCTAACATAACATCCTTCCTCTCAAATAACATTGGACCTCCAAAAAAACTTTCGATAGTGTGGTCAAAACCCACTTCAAGAGAACTTAGTGAAGGGATGAACAATCAGTTATAATGAGGGATGAAGGGGGAATATCCTAAAAGTACTGGTGATATTTCCCAACAACCGTTCAAAATATGATTGAGGTGCAATTGCAACCCATAACCAACACCTTGGGTAGACAAATCCTAAGTTGGGATACTGATATACCTCCATAGAGAATGACATTTAGATTTTCGGCCTCAAAAATCGGTCATAGGATGGATGCTTTCCAAGGCTTGGGTGACCCAAGGAGGCACACACATAACAACTGGACCTCGACCTTCAACCATTCATGGGTGTCTCCCTACCTTATGGTATATGAATGCTTGAGTGTGAGGATTTTGGCACCCTAATTCACAACTTTCTAAGTTTCAAGTGAGAAGATGATGATGGGGAGTTATTTGGACCCCTATCCCCAAAATCGTCACTTAGACTATGGAATTATTTTGTGTTTCTCCCGTGGAGGTTAGAAAGTGGGTTGATTATGGTTTTTTTTAGAGTGTGAAAGAAGGATGTGAATTTGGGGTCATGGACCAACTTCGTTCTTTATGATGTTGTGCACAAAGACCCTTTACTGAACAAATGAAACCCACAATAGTTTCAAGTATCTAGCAAAAAGGGTTTTTGAATGAGTGAGAATGTGTGCAAGGAGTGGTGTTGGTGAAAAACGTTTTTAATAAATTAAATTCAATATTTTAGCATGGTGGGCATCGTGTGGTCCTTTAATTCTCTTGTTTAGATAAATTACTAAATTTTTTCAAAATAATCCTTGCAAATGAAAGGAAATCCTAGGCTATCATGGTGGATATGATAATCCTTTCTTGGACCCTTTATCTTCCTAAAGCATTTTGTAATCTGGAAAACTTGAAACTAGTCCTAGATTGTGAACATGTGGGCATGTGTGGGCCCTTAAAATTTCTTTAAACTCCTTAGGTGACATATGTTGGGGCTCATAAATGTCCTATTCCTATACACCTTTCCCTTCATTATTCTTCACATTTCATCGCCCCATTAACCTTTCACGATATCATTTCATAAATATACTTGGGTTTCACCTTATTATTTTCCACTTTATTCATTTTAGTATTTAAAAAGAATTTGTGATTAAATGTTAGAAAATCAGCATGTTTTTATATATATCTCAAAAATGTGTGAGCTTTGTAATGTGTAGGAATATGAGAAGGATTAATTCAAAATAACTTCTTGAATACTTCCTCCACCATTTCAAGATTTGAGGAGATAATTCAAGCCCATTCCAAGGAGAAGATCATGGAGATTTGGTTGGAATATCTTATCCAAGATGTATGATAGATATGTGTGAGGATTTGAATGGATTATATTTTGTAATAATGGGAAAATGGTTGAGAGAAAAGTGGATCTGTAATTATGAGATGGTTATATTATCTTCAAGGCTCTCATGTATAAAAGAGAGTGCTCTCTCTTCATGAGAGAGTAATTAGGATGTAATTAGAGTTATTAGAGTAGTCATTAATGGTAGTCATCAGGGTTTGAAAGAGAAAGGGATTCTTAGCTTTGATTCATGGTTTTGGTTTTCATGCTTCATTATTCTTTTATGAAGATTGATTTGATTATTGTAATATACGATTGCTTCATTGGTGAGAGATATCATATGTTGTTGTGTCATTCGATTCTTTATATGTTGTATTTGATTTTCCTTCATGTAGTTCTCCATTCCTAGATTAATTTCCTTCATGCAATTTCCCATTCCTAGATTAATTTCATTTAGGCAATTCAATTTCAGTCATGTGTTTCAATTTCATGCATTAGATTAATGATTCAATTTCATTCATGTGTTAGATTAATGATTCTATTTCAGCCGTGCATTAGATTAATGATTCTATTTCAGTCGTGTGTTAGATTAATGATTCAATTTCAGTCGTAGCTTAAACATTAGATTAGATTAGTTCCGCTTCAATCTTGCATATACTTTTCATGTTCTTCGTTAGTTTACAAACCCCGGGTTGACAAATTAAATAGTTGGGCAAGTACTACAATGCAATTAATTCAACATTATTTTGGCCCAATGTAACGACTGTTGTCCCCTTGTTACAATTGTTGTTCCCTTTACATGAAATGTTGTTCATTTGAATAGAACAATTGTTGTTCCCTTTATGATTGTTGTTCCTTTACAGGTGTTGCATCTCTGGAGGCTGGGTATTGAAAACGAAAGGTAAGAACCTACGTAGGCAACACGTAAAATGCTTGTGCCGGCGCCTACCTTTGGTGATGCATAGAGGTTGTTTTTAGGACATATTTAGAGCCCAACAACATACTCTGTCAATTGAAAACTATCCTAGAATTGCATGCATGTGGGAATATGGGCCCTTACAACTCTTTTAAGATTAATTTTCAACAAGTAAGTTTAAGAGGATTGGCCTCTCTTTGAAAGTGATTTGATTTACCAAGGGAGATGGAGACTTATATAAGAAACCTCTTTTTCTGATTTCCAAGATCACACTAAGGTGTGAGGAAAGAGAATACTCCAAAATTGGCTTATATGGTCTTCTAGTCCCAGTTTAATGTGATGGCTTTGTAGAAAAATAAAACTTTGTTCTGAAATTCAAATGCAAAAAGCCTTTTAAGTCATCCATGTGACAACCAAGGAAATCAAAGATATCATGGTTCCTTTTAATCTCCCTAATTATATATGTGTGATGTGGGGTTTATGTATGTAAGAATGATATCTCAACCTACTTGTGTTATTTTTTACGAAGTGCTAAAATCAAATCTAAGCTATTGAGTGGTAGTGGGAAACTTGATCCTTACAATTTTGTAAACTTAAGATAGACGCACGACAGAATCAGAAATAGACACGGACAAAGTACATACCGTGTGGTTTGAGAGTTATGACATAGCACATATGTGTAGGGACTGTGCGTCTATTTGTGCCGAACCTGTGTGCATGTAGAGAAGTTCGCGAGACAAAAATTTAAAAAAAATTCTCTTATTGTGGGCTGAAATCATGCTCTCAAAGGGTGATATTAGGCTGGTTTTGACCCCTTCACATGCAAACAAGTGAGAAAGAAAAATCTAATAGCCTAATTGGGGAGAAATTTGATTCAAATCCCCAGTATGGTCACCAATCTGTTGGGTTCCTTTTGTCATAAGGGTGAGAAAACGGAGGTCCCTTAACTATCTAGTTAGGCTATCCTAAAAGCACAATAGATAGTTAGTTGGTTAGTGGATAAACTAAAATAAATAAACAAGAAATAAACAGCAATGAAATAAATCTAAACTAAGTAATTAATAACTCAAAATGAATGCACAAAGAAGACACAAGAGATATATACCAAGTAAATTGATCTTCGAATTGATGCTCCTTGGAGAAATATGGGAGCTTATGAGCCCCCTCTTCCTCCTTGGGAAGGTTCTTGAGTCCCCAAGTACAAATTATTCTTTCTACTATCAATGGCTAAAAAATAAAAATAGTGAAGAAAAGATTGTTGGACTAATCAAGAGGAGAGAGTCCCAACACTTTCTATGGATGCCCAAAGTTTTCTAGGAGGAAGATGGTTTCTGAAAGCTGAAAATGAGCAGCATAACAATACTTAAATGCTTCTTATTTTTTTCATACAATGGCTCTTTATTTGTAGGAGGATGGAAATCATTTTCCCAACTACTTTCAAGTGTGAATGGGAGGTGCTTGGAGGTACCTCCCAACCTTTTTAGTGATCCTAAGGAGAAATTTGGGGGAAATTTTAGGTATGGGGGAGATCCACTCCATCAAAAAAGAGGTTGAATCCTGACCAAACTCATCAATGCATTATTTCTGCATCCATGCAAGTCTTTCGATTGTCATTCATGCACTCCACACACTGTGTGTGTCATACATCGTGTTAGCTCGCGCGGATGCACACGCACTGCTTTTGTTGAATGTGCATAGATTTCTATAACCACTTTTATATAGTTTTATGATTGTATTTCCAAACTGAGTGTAATACTTCCATAAGTATTGATAGCATGTTATGTTTGTGTTAATTGTTTTTTCATCCACTGTTTGTATTTGTAGTGAGCCATTTTCCGGTGATAAAAAAAGGGTCTCTTATGGTGATGAAGTTTGAGCATATTGAATATCTACTATTTGGTCAAGGGTTTATTACAAGTACATCATTAAAAAATATGAGGTAGCGAGGTATGAAGAATCACAAGTTTCAGTAGCTACAGAAAGCGACAATTCTGTAGCTGCAAGTTTTTTTGTAGCCGTAGGTTTCAGTAGCTACAGAAAACAACAATTATGTAGTTGTGGGTGTTTCTATAGCCACGGGTTTCAGTATCTATAGAACGTTTCGGTAGATACAGAAAATGATAGTTTTGTAGCCTTGGGTGTTTCTGTAGCCGTAGGTTTTGGTAGCTACAGAAAGAGAAGTTTTAGTAGTCATGGGTGATTTGGCAGTTGTAGAAAGTTGGCAGTTTGGTGGCCACATTAGATTTTCATATTATAATTGTTCCAATTTTTGCATGGTATGGTATAGGTCTTGATTATTTCTATAAGAACAAAGGTTATTTATGAAGGTGTGGTGGTACATTTGACATATTATTTTATGTCTACAAGCTGGGTCTTGTACTTGAGGGTTGGATTCCTCACATCTCGATTGGTGCTGAGATACATAGGATGTGTATTGCATGAGAGTTGGTGTTCCCTTGGAGTTTGTGATCCTTTTTAGTTGGTGTTGATAAACCCCGGGGATTTTAGTCTCTTATCAAACATAATAAAAAATCTTACATATATATCTGGTGTTCCTTGTGTTCTTTATTGAGATGATGCATAGTTATTTATTGTTGATATATGTTGTTTACATGCAAGCAAACTAAGAGTGAATGGAAGTAATGAGTAATGATGTTGTGAATGGTGATTGCTAACTAAAGTTTTGTAAGAAGTGTAAAAGTAACCTCACATTGATTCACCCCCCTACCTCAGTGTGGTTGGTGTGTCCAACAATTAGTATCAGAGTGAGGTTTTCACTATAAGCCTTACAATCTTGAAGAAGATCCATGGAAACACAAGTGGATAAATTTCCCTTCTTTGATGAGAAAAATTACTCAACATGGAGGGTAGAAATGAAAGGGTATTTGAAGGAAAAAGGAGCAAATGTTTGAAATGCAGCTGTTGGTGGATTAGTTCCATCAAAGAATCCTACAACCAAAAAGGAAGAAAATAATAAAAATGTAGTAGCACTCAAGACCATCTTAAAATGACTCTCACGTTCTATCAAAGAAAGCATAGGACGTCATTCCTCCACCAAGAACCTATGGATGAAGCTAGAGAAGGAATATCAAGACTCACTCATCAATGAAGGTAAAGATTCTCCAAAATATTCTGATTGCAATAATTCTAAGTGTAGTGATGTTGAATGTCCACCTACAAATACAGAATAAGATATAGTTTGTATAGAATTATATAACAATTATCTTATAGAAGAAGTAGAAAAATTGTTGAATATTAAAAAGAATGTTGTATATTATTTATAACAAGTCATCATGGAAATAGAAGATGATTCAGGTTCTTTTGAGGATCTTGAATGATACACTAAGGAAGCCCTAGAAAAATACCCAATTCATATCATGGCACTCAAGAAAAAACTCTTGAAAAAAGGAGAAGAAATCATGAGACTTAAGAATGAAATAATTACTCAAGTAGAAGAAAAGAAGAATGTAGATGATGAGAGTACCAAAATCCTTGAAGTCAATGTCAATCTAAAGACCAAAATTGAAGAATACAAAAGGATAGAGGAACTATTGAAGAATCAAGTAAATTAAAAGGAAGAATCATGCCACAAATTAGAAGCAACCATTTTTTTATCTCGGAAGGAAAGAAGAGAAGTAAAAAAGGTTCATGAACAACTCAACAATCTTGCATGAAATACTGGATTGTCAAAGATCACCAAATGATAAATCAGGTCTTGGATACAACAAAGAAGTAACACACTCTAAATATAGCACTTCTAAGGAGAATGATGTAGGTCCTTCATTTTCAAAAGATGGAAATCAAGTTGCAAGCAAGAAAACCTTCATAAGATTAGAAAAAGGAAGACATCAAGAAGCAAGTCCTACACCTCAAAGCAAGTTTAGAAGAGATACACCTTCAAGGTGGACACAAAAGAAAAGGTATGAAAATGTTTTCAATGGTAATTGTTTCACATGTAATGAATATGATAAAAAATATTTGGATTGTAGACATTATGTAAGGAAAGATGTCGGAAGATTCAACAACATGATAATATGTTGGAGATATAATCTTGTGGGAGACATTGTTTCACATTGTCACACTATGAGATGCTACAACTGCAATGGGTTTGGCCACAAATCCCAAGATTTTTGGAATACAAGGAGACAATCTATGAGGAATGATTCATAAGATATGGAAGGAAGAACATGGAAGAAGAAAAATGTTGAAAGGATGGAAGCTCCGAAAACCAGAACTCAGACAATATGACACTCTCAAAAGTGGATGAAGAATACTGAATAGCCATACATGAATGGAAGGAAAAATAATGAGGAAAGATTCACATTTTCTGAGGCATACATGAGTTACCGTGGGAGAAGACGTGTACATATGTAGGTTGACCTATAGTAAGGTCACACACATACCCAAGCTGGTTGAGGAACTGGGCACATACCTATGGTAAAATCCTCAAGAAGAGGGGAGTATAGATGAGTTGCAATATGGTTTGATAACATAACTCTATTTTGCAAGATCTAATATGGTTTGTTTCAGGTTTTCATGATTGTATGCCTGTATGTGTGTTTACATGGTGATGCATATGGTTGAGTTTTGAAGCTTATGTTTGAGGCCTATCTTGGATGCATGGTACAAATATTAGTGTTTGGTTTTGAGGAATATTTGTTATAGTACATGGATTGTATATATTGAGCTCCATTGATATATCTTGTGATGTATTGTTAGAGGATGTCTTGGTATATGTATTTGGAATATGGTTGAGCTACATATTGGGACATGTAGTTGATGAGTTGATGAGGTGGTTATGTTGTACATCATTAATTATTCATATATTGATCTATAGTTGATGCATGATTGGTACATAATTGGTACATTGGTTGAGGCACTTGCTAGTAGTATGATTGACACATGGTTTATGTTTGATATGGCATACATGTATGGGAACACATATTGATTGTGGTTCATCTTGTTGAGGTTTGGTGCATGGTTGATGCACTTGATTTGGTACATGATGTATGTGATGATATAGTTGAGACACTTTTTATAATGCTTTGTTGATATATTGATGGTTGAGATACATGGTTGTGGCACTTGGTTCATGGTAGAGGCATATGGTTGGTACACAGTTGACACATGATGTCTATGCTTGATTTTTTGTTCACGATTCTCTATTCATTGTTGACATATATTTTTCTTCATGATGTGTGGTATGGCATGATTTTTATGCATGGATAGGTCCAAGGATCGTAATAGGAAGAGAATTTCATTCTTGATCAGTTGATCTATGTTCAGGTTGAGAAATAACATTTGCAACAGAAGAATATTGCAATGATAACATATTGTTGATCTTCCAGAGAAGATAGGGGGAGACATACCCACAGGGGGAGTTATTCTTATTCCCATGATTGGTTGCAACAACATGATTCTAAGAGAAGAGATGATTGTGATCCATGCCATCAGAATTTCATCAAGGTGATATCCCTTGTCCAAAGGGGGAGAGATTATTCAGAGGAAGCTCAAAGGCATCTATACAGGGGGAGCAACCCTAAGGATATTTTAGGAAGGGGGAGTATCCCCAAGGAGATAACTACCCTTTTCCATTGATTTGAAAGGGGGATATATAGTCACATTGATGTGGAGAGATGAACAATGATGAGGAGCGATGATCATAGAAGCATGAACATTGCCATGTCTAAAGTGTTTCCATTAATGATTGGTGTTGACATCAATGCCAAAGGGGGTTATTGTTGTACTATGTTTTCATTGATGTCAAAGGGTTGATTTCAAGTGGTTTCATAGTGATGTGTTTTCATTGATATGTAGATGGATTGTGTCATTGATGTTGATGCCATAGATGGATTGATGAGTAGATGCATTGATGTGTTATCATTGATGTAAAGGTTGATCATTGTTGTATCATTGTATCGTTGATGTCTTTTCATGGTTGATAAGAAGTACCAAATGGATGAACTCCAAAGTGGTCCCATTATGGTGAAATCCCTCATGGGAAGATGCCTTGCAAAGTTCAAATGGTTAGGTGGTTGAGGAGTCTTAGTATTGTCATTAGGGAACCCAAGTTTGTTTGAATATTAATGTAATGAATATCAATGAATTTGTCAGTGAGACTATTCTAGATGGATAGTACATGTAATGCCATTTTTGGTGATATGTGGCATGCCACATAATTCCTCATAGTTATAAAGTTATGGCTTTGTGAAGTTGGAGAACCCTCATGTGTGTCTAGAAGCCTCTAGAAGGTCAAAGAAGTCAAATTATTCTAGAATATCCTAGAATAAGTTGACCGGTCAAAGTGGTTATTCATGGGTTAAGTGATTGCAACAAGAAAACAATTAAAAATAAATTAGCCGCAACTAGAAGTGGAGAGTTTATTATTTGTGGAAAAGTGGTTGTAAGTGGACAAGTGGTTAGAAGTGGGTGAGCCCTAAAATAAGTAAGTTGGGTAAAGTTGGTTAGATGATAAACCATATAGGAAGCTACTTGGAGAAGTATAATAAGAGAGGAAGGGTATCTTGTGGTGATGAAGTTTGAACATATTGAATATATACTATTTGGTGAAAGGTTTATTGTAGGTACATCATTGAAAAATATGAGGTAGCGAACATTTGAAGAAGCACGAGTTTTGGTAGTTGCAGAAAGAGGTAATTCTATATCCGTGGGTGTTTCTGTAGATGCAAGTTTCACTAGCTACAAAAAATGACAATTTTGTAGCTGTGAGTGTTTCTGTAGCCACAGGTTCCAATAGCTACATAAAGTTTCAGTAGCTACATAAAGTTTGGGTAGCTGCGGAAAATGACAATTCTGTATCCACGGGTGTTTTTATAGCCTCGGGTTTCGATAACTACAGAAAGAGAAGTTTTGGTAGCCGTGGGTGATTTGGTAGTTGTAGAAAGTTGGATATTCAGTAGCCACATCAAATTTTCATATTATAATTGTTCCAATTGTTGCATGGTATGGTATAGGTCTTTATGATTTCTACAAGATTAAAGGTTATTTCTGAAGGTGTGGTGGTACATTTAAGAGATTGTTTTCTTTCTACAAGTTGGGTATTGTACTTGAGGGTTGGATTCCTCACATCTCGGTTGGTTCTGATATATGCAGGTTGGCTCTTGCATGAGAGTTAGTGCTCTCTTGGAGTTGGTGCTTCTTTTCAGTTGGCGTTGATAAACCCTAGGGATTGTAGTCTCTTATAACACATAATATAAAAGCTTACATATATATCTGGTGTTCCTTGTGTTCTTTATTGAGATGTTGCATAGTTATTTATTATTGATATATGTTGTTTACATGCAAGGAAACTAATAGTGAATGGAAGTAAAGAGTAATGATTTTGTGAATTGAGATTTCTAACTAAAGTTTTGTAAGAAGTGTAAAAAAATCTTCACACTAATTCACCCCCCCTCTTAGTGTGGTCGGTGTGTCCAACAAAAACATATTTTCTGTGCGCCCTATGGAATTTTGTTGGGCCATGTGGTATGTAACCAAGGCTTACTAGTGGATCCTTCCAAGATTGCAGTGATTTTGGAATTACAACCACCTACATCTGTAAGACAGTTACTAGCAACCCCATGCCATACAGGATATTGCAAAAATTTCATTAAGGGATATGCACAGTTTACAACACCCATGGAGAAGTTGTCGAAGAAAGAATATAAATTCCAATGGAATGGAGACTGCAAGAAAGGTTTGGATACATTAAATCAAAAGTTAGTGACTGCACCAATTTTGATATTCCCAGATTGGAAGAAAGAATTTCATGTTCATGTAGATGCATCGTCAATAGCCTTGGGAGCCATCTTATCTCATCTAGGAGAAGGAGAGTTAGACCATCCAATTTCATTTGAAAGTAGGAATTTGTCCACAGTAGAAAAGAACTACACTACAACAGAATGAGAAGGGTTGGAAATGGTGTATGCGTTGCAAAAGTTTAGAAATTATTCATTGGGTTCTCAATTCAAGATATATACAGACCACTCTGAAATGAGATACTTAGTGAAGAAGCCAACATTGGGGGGGATAATTTTCATATGGCTACTTTTGTTCCAAGAATATGAATTTGAAGTCATCGTTAAGCTAGGAAAATTGAAAGCAGGACCAGATCACTTATCATGCATTCTATTAGGCGAGGATGCATGGAACCTAGATGATAGTTTACTGGATGCACATTTATTTGTAGTTTGAATGGTGGACGACTACTTTGTAGAAATTGTGCAATTCTTAAGTACAAGAAAGTCTCCATTAGACATGATAGTTGCACAAAATAAACAGTTAATATTTAAGGAAGAAAAATATCAACTAATTGTAGGGAACATATACAAGTTAGGTGCAGATGGGATATTAAGACGATGTGTGTTATAGAATGTATTGGACAAGAAGTTTTGAAATACAAGTATGAGAAATATCCTAAGTACAAAAGAAGTGAGAAGAAGGAGAACAATGCGCAAAAGGAGAACCGTGTGTAGAAGGAAGAAAACACACAGACACAAGAATAAAGCAACAGAATAAAGAAAGAGAATAAAGCATGACATAAGGGTGACAACTTGACACTCTAGAAATAGAATAACATAAAGAAAAGGAACATGTAGATTGAAGAGAGGAAGAAAGTATTCTAACAACCGATTGACTCAACTGGACATGCATTGAAATGGGGTATTTTTGGGATTAATTAAGTAGGGTTTTAAGCACTAATTTTATGTATAAATATGTAACGGGTTGGGAGATTGGGGGTTCTATGGTTCTCTAGGTACCTTGGGTTCTATTCCATTCCAACCTATGATATATATTAGGAATTTTGTTATGTTGGGTTTTGTTTTATTCTGGTCAGTTCCATGTTGAGTCCATAGTTATTAAATGTAACAATTTGTTGATGAGGAGAATGAATAAAGGAATGCAGAATCATGTGTTTCCTGTCTATTATATGTTTCCTTATGGATTATGGATGGTTTCATAGTAGATTAGTTGTATATAAAATTGAATGTTTTGCACAATGATCACAACTATTACATCCATGAAGTATAGATGAATCTAGAAGATATTGATTGTAGGAATCTGAATCATAAGTAAATACTAAATAAGAATCGAGTTACACACACTGAAAAAATAAGAAAGAATGAACGGAATGATCACCCCCTGTTCCCTCAAGACTGCATAAACTTGGTTCTCACAGTCTCTATAGATACCTTGGGTGAGTCTTCATCTACACAAGCAGGTGATGCCGAAAGGTCCAGTGTCTGGTGGGTTTTGTTAGTCATAGATGATTCAAATCTAGGGTCTTACAAATTGCACATAGCGACAACAAATGGTTTTGTTTCTGGGACCGAGAATTTGCGATTAAGGGAATGTTTTGAAGGATGAATAGGATGGATGTATTGGAGTGGTTGGAAAGAAAAAAACAAGAGTTTACACGACAAGAGAACATGAATCCTCAGATAAGTGACACAAAATGGATCCAAAGGTATGTGTACATAGATCTACATGAAATTTTCTTTGGAAATTTTCTAATTATTCTGACTGAGTGGTTAGAAAGATTAGTGGAGACAACTAGAAGGTATAGTGTTGCAAAATTTAGGAATTGGACTCCTAAATTGGTCAGATAGATGAAGTAAGTAAGTAACCCAACTACTAGAGTAGTTGATTTTATGTTGGATATCTTACTAGGGGGTTATGTTATAGAATTTGCAATAGATTACATTCAATCACACATTGTTGCATAAAGGTAATTTTTCAAGGGTTCGTGTGGTAGTTTCTTGAAATTATTAGGTACGTGGATACAAATTTTATTGTGTGAAAATAACATGATGATAGTGGAATTCGACGACTAAAAGGGATTTTTTCACATAGGGGGAACCGGGGGATGACAGGAGGATTTCCTGAGAGAATGAAGGAAGTGATAAAAAAGGAAGGAGGGGAACAAGGATGCAAGAAGAGGGTATACCAGAGGAATAATACGAGTTTGGAGAGCTGCACAGAGGAAGGATGTACAATAGTTAAAACATTGGGGATGGGAAAGGAGAGTTGCACAATGATCTAGAGGAGCGAGAATCTTATGAACTAGTTTGAATTTTGGAGATACCATATATAGGAGGAGAAGAAATGGAGTTCCAGTCCAGTACAATAATAGAATAACTAGTAATTCCTACTCAGACATGATCCTGTGTTGAATCCACGACCCCATGTGCATCACCGCAATCAGAGATATCAGTTGAATACTTGTCAAAAGAAATCGTAGTTACCCAAGGAACAATGAGTAGTAGAAATAAGAGTAGTGGGAGTTGTGCATAGAGTCAAAGTCAGAACCAGAGTCAACCAACATCACTAAGAGGAGAGAATACACAAAGAAACATGGTAGGGGTACATAATACTCTTATACTTATTTTTCTGCGAGACAATTTGGGTCGCTAAGAATGTACAAGATGAGGCTATGAAGACTACACAATTAGAGACAAGATTTAGAGGTCGTGCACTAGTATGGTATATGAAGCTACAAAGTATCACGCCTACAGGACATGGCAAGACTTTGGCCAAGATAAGACAAGCACTACTGAAAGAGTTCAAGAATCCAAAATCGAAGTCGAGTACATCATAGAACTGAAGGAGATTAAACATCTACAAACATAATCGGTATGGGAGTAGATTTAAGAATGAGATGGATAGAATGAATTTCTAGATTCCAGATCAACAACATCAAGAATGTTTTATTGTAGGGATTCTACCACACATTCAAAGGCCATTGATTCAGCAGAAGGTTGCGTCGCAGCCCGAGGTGTTGGAAATTGCAATGAAATTAGAGTCATCTCATGTAGGAGACAATGGATGAATGACACAAGTTTAGACTCAATTGGTTGTGTTACCGATTCAACTAGCCAAAATTACGAAAGGGAAGGAGAAATATGAGCAATTTTGGTGTACGAAGTGCATAATTGAAGGCCATCACAAGGATGAATGCCTAACATTCACGTAGTATTTAGCAGCTGCACTACCAAATCCATTACTAAGAGGAGGATATTGTGAGATATGTAAGAAATGGGGCCATCATCCCACTGAGTTTCCATTACTAAAAAAGTATCAGAGTACACCAAGGAACTTGTTTTGTAATTTTTCCAAGTTAGTGGGACATGAAGATAAGAATTGTTTCGTTTTCAACTTAATTAGGGAGAACACATCAGATATGTATAGAATACAAGAAGATAATGTTGCAGCAAAAGAAAGGGGTCCATAATACAATACTAAAAGAGGATTTAATCCAGGGACCAGAAGAAATTTTGGCAGAGGTCGTGGTAGAGGAGGAAGAGAGATGATCATATGTTACAATTGAAATCAACTAGGACATTTAGGTTGTGACTGCCAGAATCTATGTACAACATGAATGTATTATCATGCATTGGATCATTCGACAGAGGATTTTCCCCAACTAGTTACGAAATAGTGGTCCAAAGGAAACCAGAACCAAAACTAAAATCATGTTGTGAAGAATATATCAGCTGGAAAATGGAATGAAGGACCAAAAATAGTAGTTGTTACAGGCATAGGATCTAGAACAGGGGCTGATATGATGAACCAAGGAAAGAAAACCAAGAAATGGTAAGGAAATTAGTTGGGCCTATGCCTAAAAAAAATGTGGCATACCAGAATTCCAGAAAAGAGATCATTGGATGGGATTGGGGAGCATCAACATCATCTGCATCGCATATCAGAGATCACGCAGAGCTAGAGAAATCGACTGAAAAGGTAAGCACGCTAAAAGAATTATTGAGGAGTTGTGTAGAGATAATGAAAGATGAAACTATGTTGAGTACATTATAGAACATGATTGATCACTGTACAAGAGGAAGGGAAACTCCTATTGCCCAAAGGATGGTAAATCAGGTACTGCGTAGGAAGAGAACCAATAGAGAATTCATATTCAGTGCACAGATCGGGGAGTATGATGTGAATAATGTTATCATGGACTTGGGTTCTGACGTGAATGTTTTACCAAATAAGACATGGGATATGATGGGAAAACCCAAGTTAGGATGGTATTTTGTTCACTTAAGGCTTGTGAATCATCACAAGATAGTTCCAATTGGTTGTTTAACACGATTACTTGTGAACATAGATGGGGTGCACAGTGCAACAGACTTTGCAGTTATGGAGATATTGGAAGACAGTCAACCATATCTAGCATTGAAGGTTCTGGAGTGGGATTTTGATAATTAGGAGATCATCAAATTGAAGAGGATGGAAATGGTATTTGAAGTGAGAGAGTTAAAATTTACTGCACCCTTGGACCCGATAGAAGGAAACAGGTACATATAACCCGCCAGAGGAAATGAAATTGATAAATTATATAACATGACTGTGTGGATGGATGATTATGTGAACCCAACTACATATGGTGTGTTGAGTTGGTGAAGAATTAGTTCATGTGCATCAGACTCATAGGAAGGGATAGAAAATTGGCAACAAAGAATGCACAAAGATTCAACTAGATGATGTGTACTTATAACTCGATCTTTGGGTTAGATTGGGACAGAGCTATGTGATCCACCCAGGTATGATGGATTAATTGATATAAGCTTATTTGTAGAAAAATTTTAGTTGTAGGTATCTGAACATCAAAGGTTGTTAGCATTGGTCATTGTCTTAAAGGAGACTCTAGCCAGATAGTGGGTTGCACACACAGAGGGGATACGAGATTGGTCACAATGCAACAAAATTATGCAAATAAGATTTGGAGTTGAGGAAGTAGGCATTGCACATAAGTATACATGAGAGAGTAACATGGCAGATCATGTTGCGCAGTGTAGGAATTTATGTAGTTCAGTAGCAGAGAAAGAATGCACGCACATGTTTATACATACACTAGACACAATTCTGAAGAACTTGTACTTGAAATTGGAAATGTGCAGGGAGACGACACGATGGGAAGAGTTGATTGAAAGTCAAGTTCACATTCAAACATGATTCTCCATCAATAGATGTAGTGTTGAAGGCTATTCAGAGCAATATTTTCTTGGAAGAAGAAACGATGGAGATAGTGTCAGTGTGCATTGTGCACATAGCCAATATAAATGTTCGTGAACTATTGGAGTGCTACAATTTAGCTAAGGAGGAGCATGTTTAAGAAGATCCCAAAAATGTACAAGTACTAGAGACAAAAGGAGAATGAGAAGTAGAAGGTCCAGAGCTCGAGTCCACCGCATACACATAGCTGGTAAAGACGTAGAAGGTAAACATTGGGATGGCATAAAAGACAAAGTTTGTGCAATTAGAAACCTTGAATGGAGAAATCATTGGAGGGTTGGTGGATGGAAGTTGGATAAAAATCTATAGAGACGACTAATAGTCTACGCAGTAATCTGGGCTGCGCCAGAACCCATGTATTATAGTATTTGTACCATAGTAGGAAGGAAAAACAGGGAAAAACAAATAAAAAGTAGAAAGGGGAAGGAAATAAAATAAAAAGGTAGAGAAAATAAAGAGAAAAAGATAATGGAGTACAAGGCCTTTGATATTGTGTAGAAGGAATGGTTATCACAAATTAAAATGGAACTAGGCCAAATCACAAATGAATACATTGAATACATAGAATGCAAAGCACACTGATGAAATAGTAAGAACTGTTGCGTAGTTTGGAAATGACAAGACCGTTAAAGAATTAAAGAATGGAAATTATGGTTATGAAGTGGGAGTGATAAGTTATAAAGGTGTTGTAGAGTATAAAATGGTAAAAGTCTCCAAAAATCACGATAGATTGGTAGTACGGGGGAAAAATCACATAACGAATTCAGTCATAAAGGAGAATTTAGTTAAAACATTCATCACCCTTGGTGGCAGATTGGACAAGGTAGTTAAGTCCAGAGAAGATAGGTATAGTTGGCACAAAGGCACAAAAACAACATGAAGTTTTTGATGGTTGTGGAGCCTGATTATCTTCCTGATTCAGAGGTCATTGCTTTCAACCGTGTTTATACCCCATGAAGTACTTACACCCTAGAAGTATGTACACTCTTCCACGCGGGGGAGTGCAGAGGGGGGGTACCCCCTCTACGAGGTCCGTGGGGGCTATCCCCCCGACAGGAGGGTTGGGGGGCGAAGCCCCCGAAGGAAAAATTGCCTTGTAAATGTATATTGTAATTTCATTATAAATATGGACCGTTCATTATAAGGTCACAGATCTAACGGTAGAGATTATGTTAGGGTTTTTTGTCCTAGAAGGAAACCCTCTTTTATGAGGGAAATGTATTGCGACTATGGTTGATGGTGAATATTGTATTCTGAGATAGGATACTGTGAAAGAAAGAAGAGGAAGTTACAACGGGTTTGTTGTAGGTTGTATCCCTTCATATGCTCGATAATAGTAAAGGAAGGACCTGGCAATTTCTATGGTGGACGTAGCCCACACTAGGTGAACCACGTAAATATGTGTCTCTATTTTATTGTGTATCTTCTCTGTTTTGTTTCCGCATTTGTTTTATTTTATTGCTCCATGGTCCTGTTTTTCTAACAGTTTTTCACTCTAAGTCATTGTTGCATGCGAGCAGGAGAAAATGAGAGTGAAACAAAGCGAATTCGATAAGAACCAAAGCCGAACCATAACTACCCACCAAGAGACTCAATGATAACCTAAGAATCTATCATAGGAAAATAATGGCACCACCAAAAGTTAGACCACCATCTGCAACAACAAGAAAACAAGTGAAGTGAACAGTAGCATCGCCAAAGGTCGAGGAGGTATTCGTAGCTTCAACTTTGGCACCAAAATAAAGGTTTCACAAAGATTACTTGCCACCAAAGAAGGAAAATGCACCACTTGTTAATGTAATAGCTAATGGGAAGTATTGATTGCCGATAGCACCAGTTCCGACTGGTGTAAGCAATGAAGAAGATATGCTCGAAAATATTGCAGGTTTAAATTTTATGGACCATGACATTACAAACACATAGAAATTCCCAAAATTGGATAGAGAGAAATATTTGCATAGTAGGATCATCCTTAGCATAGAAGAAATCCTTCTAGAGCCACAAGAGTGGGTGTGGGATTAGAGAAAGTAGTAATATTGAAATTGTTAGAGATTCCACATTTTGGGCGGGGTACATAAATTAATGCTTGCACAAAGGTGTTACTAATTTGTGTTCATAGAGGGACACTCTTTCTCGATCCCCAATATCAATCAAAACTGCACTGGTTGTGTGCATTACAAGATGTCCAAAAGCTAGTGAAGATCTAATCTTGTTGTTCAACAAGGTGGGAGAGTGAGCCCTCTCTGAGTCAATGAAAGAGAAATTCTACACATTTAGAGGAAAGAGGGGTTTGTAAGTTAAGAGTATCATCAATAAAAATGTGAGTTTTGCGACATAGGTATTGGCCTGCAAGCTACTATGAAAATTTCACAAAGATGAAGTCCCAGCTGTAGTTATTGCAACCACAGAAAGGTGTGTGGAAGGGGTCCAGATGAACTGGGCTACCTTCTTGGTGAACTTATTTTTATAGGATGTCATAAAGACCTAGGAAAAGGACACATAATTCCATTATGCCTGGTTGTTGATTCTTATTGCGATGGTAGGGTGGAAAGAACCAGGGAATTACCAAGACATGCACATATCAAGACATGGCTATTTAGCTGCGAGGTATGCCAATTTATGGCAGACAACAACTAAGCGAAGACAAAAAGACTATAATACTACATTATTTTTTTACTTGGATAACATCACATATATAGTGGCCAATACATCATTCATATCAACAAATACAATAAAGACATACAAGGATATCACGAGGTTTTGAGCTGGCATGCACCATGTGTACATGAAGGCCAAGAAGGATCCAATGTGCCAATGGTTTCCAACTAGTTATAGGTTGACAACATAAGATGTGAGTTTGATAATAAATGATTGGGAAGAAGGCTAGAAGATCCCAACAGAGAAGACAAGACAATCAGACGAGGAAGAAGAACAAGATAAAAGCAAGGAGGATCAATAGAATGTGCAAGACAAAGATCAGACGAATGGCATAGGTGATAGGCCTGGCCCATCCACAACAATGACGTAGCAGCAAGTCCTAGAAGTAGGGACAAAATGAAAGGACAAGGGGGAAGAGAAAACAAGAGGATTGCACAAGAAAATTAAGGCATAGAGACATACACCATTCTATATACTAACTAATTATGATATGGACAAAAT
Source organism: Picea engelmannii (assembly GCA_009831015.1). Classification (NCBI taxonomy): domain Eukaryota; kingdom Viridiplantae; phylum Streptophyta; class Pinopsida; order Pinales; family Pinaceae; genus Picea; species Picea engelmannii. The sequence goes on along the minus strand of ML781361.1, from coordinate 832,345 downwards.
TGGTTACCAGATACGAGCTACCATAAAAGAAATATGGGAAGAAGTAGCAAGGAAGCAAGAAGATAAATAGAAGAAATTACAAGATCAAATCGTAGCATTCTAATAGATGTTGGAAGTCGAAAGCATAAAAAAAGAGCAGAGGATCGTCCATGGTACCAAGAAAAGAAGCAGAAATCACACAGTCGGCCCTGGCACATCTTATAATAGGGCACCGAACCTTACAGATTGAGAAAAATGTGTTGGAGTTTCCAACAAGTGAGTTACAAGAGAAAGTGAATGCACTGGGGAATCTCAACTTAGTTGTATCCAGAATGCCAATGGAAATACTACAAGACTTGCAGATTTGATTAAAACAAGAGTTTAAGAATGGAGGACATGTAGTAAAGTAGGAGCACATCAAAATGATGGGTGAGAGAGATCAGTGACAACAACAGTATGAGGCTGCACTCCAAGAAAAGAAGGATGTGGAAGGCCAAGCAACGGAGGTCATAAAATACAAAACAAAGGTTGAATATAGGGTGAAGAAAACCCTTAAGTAAAAGGAGTAGGTTAAAGGGATATCACATAAGACACAAGTCAGAAGACAAACAATTCACAGAAGGTTAAGAATGTGCTTCTCTGTGCACAGAAGGAAGACAATGTACATGTAAACGAATAAAGAAATGAAATAAAAAAAGAGAATAAAGCATGACAGAAGGATGACAACCCCACACTCTAGAAATAGAAGAACAACATAAAATAAAAATAAAAATAAAAACAGGCAGATTGAGAAGCGGAAGAAAGTAGTCAAGCAACCAGTTGACTCAATTAGCCATGCATTGTAATGAGGTATTTTTGGGATGAACTAAGAAGGGGTTTAAGCCTTAATTTGATCTATAAATATGTAATGGGTTGGGAAATTAAGGTCTCTATGGGTTCTCTGGGTGCTTTGGGTTCTATTCCATTCCATTCTATGATATGTATTAGGTGTTCTATTATATTGGGTTCTATTATGTTCTAGTCAGTTCCATGTTGAGTCCAAAGTTCTTAAATGTAACAATTTGTTGTTGAGGAGAATGAATAAAGGAATGTAGAAGAGATGATATTGAATCTTGTGTTTCATGTCTATTATATGTTTTCTTATGGATTATGGATGGTTTCATAGTAGATTAGTTGTATCTCGTGTTGAATGTTTTACACAATGATAATAACTATTAAAACCATGATAATAACTATTACAACCATGATAATAACTTTCACAAGTGTTGACTAGATCCAGGAGTTGGACTCACAGAAGAAGTGAAGGTTGAAACCTTCGAAGTATCGAAATCTTCCAAGTCTAGGAATAAAGCACAAAATCTCAGGAGGAGGAGCACAACAATCGTTGGATAAGCTGGAAGGAAAATATATGGACCGTCAAATCCATGTCCAAACATTCAGGAGAGATCGCAAGAGGAAGAACGGATCTGAACCGTTGGATCTGGAACGTGGTCCAAAAGCTATTGGATCCAAAGGAAGATGCACGAGGGTTAAACCTTTCAACAATGCACAGGAGGGTGGATTTTGCGAAGTCCCAAGTCCCGACATAATCAAATCCATCTATCGTCGAAGGAGATGCGACAACAGATCAACATTTCTCTGATTCATAGAGTGGAAAGTTTAAGGGACAAATTTGTGAGAATTCGCAAAACGTGAACTCGCGAAATCATTCTAGTCGTTGGATCTGGGGTGACAAGTGGAAAAGATCCACATACATCAGAGATCTGAGCATTTGGAGAAGTTGAACGGATGGTGGAAAATATCAGAGGGAGAATCGTCGACGTGATCTGCATCGTCAGATCATAAGAGAATTGGATACGTTGATCTGTGGCAAAGGAATATCAGTATTTCAGGTATCGAGAGAAGAGAGATAAGTTGCATTGTGAATCCCTGATCCACAAAATCCTGACGCGCTCACAGGAAGAGACCAGGTCATGGAAAATGGTTAGATGAGAGGATATAGAGAAATGGGATAACAACCATTAATATGTTTTCAGAGTTTTGGGAGTCGTGGAGTCAGGATTGACTCACTAGCAAAGTCCCAACACGCGAAATCGCGACACACCTTTTGTATAGGCGTGCGGTCACAACCCATGGTCGTGTGGAGGTGAAGCTCACATCTGATGATTGTACGTGTGGAATGAGTTTCCTATTTGGACTTGTGGATTTGTTATTAAAGGTTTTAGTAGGAACCCAGAGAGTTGTTCCATCTCGAGGAGAAGAATGATCCAGTGGCCGGGAGGTCAGTAGACCTTGGAGAGGTAGGGGGGATGAATCAGGTGGTATCAGAGCTAGATTTGAGTTTGTTTGCAGACAGAAGACAAAAGGAGAAAGGAAGAAAGTTGGTATCATTTGTAGTAGCAAAGAAGAATCGATTTCTGTTTATAGGTGATGCAGTGAAATCATGTGACCAAGAAGGCATAGAGCGAATGTTGAAATGGAAGAAGAAATGAGGCGACTCTGAATGAGACTAGACACCATGGAGACAACATAGAGGAGAGCACCAGATGCTGGTGATGTCAGTGAAGTTGAAGACGAAGCATAAGAAGAATTCGAATAAAATGTAGCAGAGGATGTTGCACAAGATCGCTTGATAAAAGTTGTTTCAAAGATAAGAGCCAGAGAAAGAATAGAGGTACCTATGTATGAAGGAAATTTAGAAGTTGAAGAATTGTTAGACTGGGTACGTGCTATGGAAAAATAATTCGATTATGATGATATCAAAGAATAAAATATGGTGAAGCATGCAGTGAAAAGACTGAAAGGTCATGCAGCATTATGGTGAGATGAACTGCAAGCCGAACGGAGAAGAAATGGTAAGCAGAAAATTAAAAACTAGGATAGGATGGTAGCCAAGTTGAAGGCCAAATTTATCCCAAAGGATTACCAAATCAATATTTACAGAATATTGTAGAACCTGACACAGAGGGTTTTATCAGTGAGGGAGTACAATGAAGAATTTTACACACTGAACATCAGTGCCAGATAGAAAGAGAATGAAGAGGAGAAGACAACCAGATATATCAATGGGCTGAAATTTGAAATACAAGAGGATATAAGTATGATGTTGGTTAGTACAGTCAGGGATGCCTATCAAGAAGCCTTGAAAGCTAAAGAAAAATTGTCCAGGAGACAAAGCCAATGAAGCAGAGGTAAGGGAACCAACAGAGAGAAGTTCCAAAAGTCGAAGCCTAAAGATGATAAACAACATAGTCACCATGAGAAGGATGGAAGTTCTAAATAAGGAAAGCATGGAGGAAAAAGTTCTTTTTCCAGAGGTAGAGGAAGAGGAAGAGCCAGAGGAGGTGTGGTTAAATGCTATACCTGTGGAAAAGAAGGACACAAATCTTGGGAATGTCTTGACAAAAAAAGAGAAGGAGAAGGTGAAGAAGCACACATTGCCAAAGGACAAAAGCATGTCGAAGAAGAATCATCTGAAGGAGGAAAGAACCTCATGATGAGGAAAATCCTTCTTAAACCAGAGAAGGAGCCAGAGGAACCAGTTTAGTGAAGAATCATGTTCAGAATTGCTTGCAAAATGAAAGACAAAGTTTGCAAGGTGATCATAGATAGTGGGAGCACTGACAATATAGTATCCACAAAGATGGTGGAAAAGGTGGAATTGAAGAAAAATGCACATCCAAAGCCATACAAGGTATCGTGGTTGTAGAAAGGACATCAAGTAATGGTAAGTCAACAATGCCAAGTTGAATTTAAAATAGGAGGTTACAAAGATGAAATATTGTGTGATGTAAGTCGTATGGATGTCTGTCATATTTTATTGGGGAGGCCGTGGTAGTATGACAGAAAGGTTGTTCATGATGGAAGGAAGAATACCTATACTCTAGAAACGAATGGTAGAACACATATGTTGTTACCCATAGAAGAAAAGGAGCCAAAGGCAAAGGCTAGTTCAAGCATACTTCTCATGAGCGGGAAGGAACTCTTGAATGAAGTCAAGAAGGAGAAAGAAATGCAGTTTGTTGTAGTAAGGAAGCCTAGAGTTATCCTTATGAATACTTCTGTAGAATATTTTCCTATAGAAATCCAGGAACTGTTAGAAAACTTTGTTGATATAGTAGTGGATGAGTTACCACACTCATTGCCACCTATTAGGAGTATAAGTGATCATATTGACCTTATGCCAGGAGCTAGTTTACCAAACAAAGTAGCTTATAGGTTGACACCAAGAGAGAATGAGGAAGTCAAAAAGCAAGTCCAGAATTTGTTGGATAAAGGCTTAGTCAGAGAAAGCCTAAGCCCGTGCGTAGTACCGACTGTGTTAAGACCAAAGAAAGATGGAGGATGGAGAATGTGTATAGATTCCTGAGCCATCAACAAGATAACCATTAGGTACAGATTTCCTTTACCAAGGATGGATGATTTGATGGATTGTCTGATTGGAGCAAGTTATTTTTCCAAGATAGACTTGAAAAGTGGATATCATGAAATAAGAATGAGAGAGGGAGATGACTAGAAAACATCATTCAAGACAAATGAAGGATTATTTGAATGGCTGGTCATGTAATTTAGGTTGAAAAATGCACCAAGAACATTTATGATATTAATGAATGAAGTGTTGAAAGACTTCATAGGGAAATTTGTCATAGTATATCTGGATGACATACTAATCTTCAACAAGACGAAGGAAGGACACTTAAAACATTTGACATTAGTGATGGAAAGTTTGCATTGAGAGAAATGGTTGATAAATCTGAAGAACAGTTATTTTATGAAGAAGGAGCTCATATATTTGGGTTTCATAATCTCTTAAAATGAATTGAAGATGGACCTAGAAAATGTGAGAGTGATCAGAGAATGGCCATCATCGAGAAACATATTTGAGGTAAGGAGTTTTCATGGGTTAGCAAGTTTTTATAGGAAATTTATCAGAAATTTCAGTGGCATATGTGCACCCATGCTAGACACCGTGAAGAAGAAACACAAGTCCTTTAGTTGGATAGAGGAAGCTGAATTTTTTTTCAAAGTGTTGAAGGAGAAAATCATAGAGCAACCAATTATGGTGCTACCAGATTTTGGAAAAACATTTCAAGTGAGATGTGATGCAAGTGGATTAGATATTGGAGTAGTCTTGAGTCAAGATAATAGGCCAGGTTCTTATTTTAGTGAGAAACTGAATCACACCAAACAAAAGTATTCCACGTATGACAAGGAATTTTATGCAGTGATTCAAGTTTTGAAAAAATGGAGGCACTATTTAATTCCTAAAGAATTTGTCGTGTACAATGATAATCAAGCTTTGAAATTTATTACTAGGCAAGAAAAGTTGAATCAGAAACATGCAAAATGGGTAGAATTTATGCAGAATTTTACTTTTGTTATTAAACACATTGCTGGCTGGAACTGTTAACAAAGTTGTAGATTCTTTGAGTAGAATGAGTTTAATTGTACAAGAATTCCAAGTGGAGACCTTAGGGTTTTACATCTCAAGGAGATGTGTAGAGAAGATACAAATTTTAACGAAGATTATGAAGCATGCAAGAATCCTTTATTGGGAAACAGAAGCCCATGGAATGAATATCTGATCCATGATGGATTACTGTTCAGGGGAAACCAATTGTGGATACCGAAGTGTTCAATGAGAGACAACCTGCTGAAAGAAAAACACAGTGGAGGTTTAGCTGGACATTTTGGTCACGATAAGACATTTGCACAGCTGAGTAATTCGTACTATTTTCCAAGAATGAGAGAAGAAGTGAAGAAGTTTGTGAACAAATGAAAAATTTGTCAATATGCAAAAGGAAAACAATAGAACACTAATTTGTATCAGCCATTACCAATTCCAAAGAGGCCATGGGATGTAATCAATATGGATTTTGTTTTGGGATTGCCTAGAACTCAAAAAGGGAGAGATTCGATATTTGTTGTGGTGGACAGATTCTAAAAAATGGCACATTTCATACCATGTCATAAGACAAGTGATGTCACACACATCACCAACTTGTTTTTCAGAGAATTAGTAAGACTACATGGATTGTCGAGGAGCATAGTTTCAGACAGGGACACCAAATTTGTAGGACACATTTGGAGGACTCTATGGAAGAGGCTGGGGACAAACTTGTCCTTTAGTTCAACATATCACCCTCAGACAGATGGAAAAACTGAAGTAGTAAACATGAGTCGGCGAAACTTATTGAGAAGTTTAGTCACTGAGCAAGGTCGACAATGGGATCATATTCTGGCACAGGCATAATTTGCATTCAACAATTTATTGGTTGTGGAGCCTGATTATGTTCCTGATTCAGAGGTCCTTGCTTTTAGTCGTGTTTATACCCCATGAAGTATTTACACCCCAGAAGTATGTACACTCTTCCATGCGAGGGAGTGCAGAGGGGGGGTACCCCCTCTGCGGGGTCCAGGGGGCCTATCCCCCCGGCTGGGGGGTTTGGGGGCAAGTGGGCCCCTAGCGGGGGTTCGGGGGCGAAGCCCCCGAAGCAAAAATTGCCTTGTAAAAGTATATTGTAATTTCATTGTAAATCTGGACCGTTCATTATAAGGTCGCAGATCTAATGGTAGAGATTATGTTAGGTTTTTTTGCCCTAGAAGGAAACCCTCTTTTATGAGGGAAATGTATTACAGCTATGGATGATGGAGAATATTTTATTCTGAGAGAGGAGACTGTGAGAGAAAGAAGATGAAGTTACAACGGGTTTTGCTGTAGGTTGTATCCCTTCATATGTTGGATAATAATAAAGGAAGGACCTGGCAATTTTTCTGGTGGACGTAGCCCACACTGGGTGAACCACGTAAATATGTGTCTCTATTGTATTGTGTGTCTTCTGTGTTTTGTTTCTGCATTTGTTTTATTTTATTGCTCTGCGGTCCTGTTTTTCTAACAACTGGTATCAGAGCGTAAGGTAACTCACAAGAAAAGAGGGTTCCTGGTTCGAGTGGGAGCAATGTTGGAAGATGGAAAGTTTAGGGTCGAGAAATTTAACGGCCAAAACTACCAGTTATGGAAGATGCAGATGGAATACTATTTATATCAGAAGGATCTATTCCTACCATTGAGTGGAGTAGCAAAGAAGCCGACGACCTTGAAGGACAAAGAATGGGATATTCTTGACAGAAAGGCTCTAGGAACGATACAACTGAGCCTGGTAGCGTCGGTGGATTTCAATATTTCGAAAGAAAAGACAATGAAGGGTTTAATGGATGCATTGGCCAAATTGTATGAAAAACCCTCGGCATCGAATAAGGTATTTCTAATAAAGAGATTATTTAATATGAAGATGTCAGAAGGTGGGTCTGTTGCAGATCATTTAAATGAATTTAATACTGTTACTAATCAACTAAGTTTTGTAAAAGTGGACTTTGATGATGAGGTTAGGGCTCTTCTAATCTTGTGCTCATTGCCAGAAAGCTGGAATGGCTTGGTCATGGCTGTAAGTAAC
>ML781361.1:802582-817515 GCA_009831015.1 Picea engelmannii | reverse complement strand
ACTATAGGTGGAACAACAGTAAGTTGGATTTCAAAACTGCAAAAGGTTGTTTCACTTTCAACAACAGAGGCAAAGTATGTTGCTTCTACAGAGGCTAGTAAAGAGATGATTTGGTTACAAAGGTTTATGGAGGAATTGGGAAATAAGCAGGAGAACAACAAGTTGTACTGTGACAGTAAGAGTTCCATTCACCTTGCAAAGAACTCAGCCTTCCATTCAAAGACTAAGCATATACAGTTGAGGTACCACTTCATATGATCCACCTTGGAAGATGGACAATTGAAGTTGGAAAAGATACACACTAGCCAGAATCCTGTAGACATGTTAACAAAGGGAGTAACCAGGGAGAAACTGAGTTCTTTCTTAGTTTCAGTTGGTCTTAAAGAATGAAGATGAAGATGAGAAATTGCCAGGTCCAAGAAGGTTTAGAGTCCAACATATACAACAACAGTGGAGTTGTTGAGATCAGTCTCCAAGTGGGAGATTTTTGGTTGTGGAGCCTGATTATCTTCCTAATTCAGAGGTCCTTGCTTTCAGCCATGTTTATACCCCACGAAGTATTTACACCCCAGAAGTATGTACACTCTTCCACGTGGGGGAGTGCAGAGAGGGGTACCCCCTTTGCGGGGTCCGGGGGGCCTATCCCCCCAGCTGGGGGGTCTGGGGACAAGCGGGGGTTCGGGGGCGAAGCCCCCAAAGAAAAAATTGCCTTATAAAAGTATATTGTAATTTCATTGTAAATCTGGACCGTTCATTATAAAGACGCAGATCTAACGGTAGAGATTATGTTAGGGTATTTTTCCCTAGAAGGCAACCCTCTTTTATGAGGGAAATGTATTGCGGCTATGGATGATGGTGAATATTGTATTCTGAGAGAGGAGACTGTGAGAGAAAGAAGAGGAAGCTACAATGAGTTTTGTTGTAGGTTGTATCCCTTCATTTGCTGGATAATAATAAAGGAAGGACTTGGCAATTTCTCTGGTGGACGTAGCCCACACTGGGTGAACCACGTAAATCTATGTCTCTCTTGTATTGTGTGTCTTCTATGTTTTGTTTTTGCATTTATTTTATTTTATTGCTCCGCGGTCCTGTTTTTCTAACACAATTTAGTGAACAGGAGAACAGGGAAAAGTCCATTTGAAATTGTGTATGGTATACAACCAAGAGTGATTACAGAGTTGAGAGATTTGAATCAAGAGAGTTCAGAAGTGTTGGAGCAGAGGATTTTGCAACATAAATGCAGAAACTCCATGACAGAGTCAAAGAAAAACTACACGACAACATCTAGAAATATAAGAACATAGTTGATCAAAAGAGAAGAGAAGTTCAATTCAAGGTTGGGAATGAAATTTTAGCTCATTTGAGAAAAGAGAGGTTTCCAAGGGGAACGTATAAAAAATTGAAGATGAAGAAGATAGGACCATGCAGGATTCTCAAAAAATTCGTTGCCAATGCTTATGAGATTGAGTTGCTAGACAATGTTGGGATATCACTGATATTCAATGTTGCAGACCTGTATCCTTACAAGAGAGATGAAGCAAGAGAATCAAATGATCAGAAACAAATTCAGTGGGAAGAGAAGTTACCCACAATAGAAAAACCTCAGATGGAGAGAATTATTGAACAGAGGGATGGAAAGAAAACCATGAGGAAAATAGATCCCGAGTACTTAGTGAAGTGGAAAGATCATCCAATGGAAGATGCAAGTTGGGTCACCGAACTTGATATTTGAAGCATGGAAAGACAGTGCAGAAGCTCATGGAAAAGAGTCCATGAAATTTTTTAACCAGAGGAGTATGATGCAGGATCATCGCCTTCAAAGTCAATAGTGCACACGTGGAGGTAAACAGAGGACATCTCAATAATGACAGAATTTCAAATTGAGCATTTAACTCAAAATTTAATGAATTGTTGAGATATTTTTGAATACAACAGTTTAAATTGTAACTTGTTTGTAAATTCTGGAAGATCTATAATAAAATTGTAGATATGGAGTATCAACTCTATCTGGTAGTAATTAGCAGTTATTTTAATAGGACAGAGTAGGTATTAGCTTTGAAGTTTGAAATTATAGATTTCAGAACACGATGAAAGAGCTCGTGGAGCGGTCCTTAGATAGTTGATTTTTGCATTGTAATAGAGAGAGAGAGAGAGAGAGAGAGAGAGAGAGAGAGAGAGAGAGAGAGAGAGAGAGAGAGAGTATGTTTTGTGATAGACAGAGTAGAGTAGACAGAGTAGAGGATCATAAACACTTTGTATTTTCATTTTCCATGAATGAATAGAACAGACATAAAATTGTCCCAAATCCTTAGACTGTGTTCATTTCATGTGAGATTGAGAAAATGTTATTCCGTGAGTATGATTTGCTACAAGTTCATTTCATTTATGAGTGTTCGAGAGATTGACTATATGAGTTCGTGACGAAGTTGGTTGAGTTTCAATCGTTTCTCTTCTGATACTTGTATTCAAGGTGTGCATATCGAACACAAGAAGTGCATCAAATGAGTCTCAGATTGACTCAGAGAGAAGTTCAGAGAGAATCAAAGAAAATCAGACTAGGCGCAAGGTGTGCACAATGTCAATAAACTAATAAGAGTCGAAGAACCATATTCAAAGAATGCCAGGTGGGCGAGAAGCATTTTCTTTTCAAGAAAATCCTTCGAACTGAGTTATTCAAAATCCCAAGAATGCAAGGTGTGTGTGGGAGATAAAAAATCCTTCAATGGACAAAGCTCAAAAGGGATTACACTTTCACAAGTGTTGATGAGATCCAAGAGTTGGACTCGCAGGAGAAGTGAAGGTTGAAACCTTCGAAGTATTGAAATATTCAAAGTCTTGGAATAAAGCACATAATATCAAGAGGAGGAGAACAATAGCCATCGGATAAGCTGCAAGGAAAATATCTGGACCGTCGAATCCACATCCAGACATTCAAGAGAGAGCACGGGAGGAAGAACATATCTGAACCATTGGATCTAGTGCATGGGCCAACAATCATTGGATCTAGAGGAAGATGCACGAGGGTTAAACCTTTCAACAATGCACATGAGGGTGGATTTTGCGAAGTCCCAAGTCCCAACATCATCAAATCCGTCTATTGTTGAAGGACACACTACAAAAGATCAACATTTCACTTATTCGTAGAGTGGAAAGGTCAAGGGACAGATTTGTGAGAATTCACAAAACGTGAACTCGTGAAATCATTCCAGCCATTGGATCTAGGGTGACAGGTGGCAGAGATCCACATACATAAGAGATCTGATCATTTGGAGAAGTTGAATGGACGGTGGAAAATCTCAGAGGGAGAACCGCTGACACGATCTGGACCATCAGATCATAAGAGAATTGGAGTCATTGATCTGTGGCAAAGGAATATCAATATTTCTGGTATCGGGAGAAGAGAGATAAGTTGCATCATGAATCCATGATCCATGAAATCCCAACACGCTCACAGGAAGATCCCAGGTCATGGAGAATGGTCACATGAGAGGAGCTAGGGAAAGGGGCTAACAACCGTTAATCTCTTTTTAGAGTTTTGGGAGTCGGGGAGTCAGGATCGACTCACTCTCAAAGTCTCGACACGGGAAATTGCGACACACCTTTTGTAAAGGCGTGCGGTTATGACCCATGGTCGTGCAGAGGTGAAGCTCACGTCGGTTGCTTGTACGCGTGGAATGCGTTTCATATTTGGACCTATGGATTTGTTAGTGAAGATTCTAGTAGGAACCCAAAGAGTTGTTCCAACTCGAGGAGAAGAACGATCCAGTGACTGGGAGGTCAGCAGACCTTGTGGAGGTAGGGGGGTTGCATCAAATCAAACCTAGGGTCTTACAAATTTTTCATAGAACCAACAAAATGAAAGGAAAATGATACTATCAGAAGTACACAAAGATACTGTAGGAGGACAATATGCAAGTAAAGCGATTGCGCAAAAGATTTTGTGCAAAGGGATATGGTGGCCCACACTTCACAATGATGCTAAGGAATATTTGCAGGCATCTGATGTTTGTAAAAGGGTTTGAAATCCATCCATATGGGATGATATTACCTTGCATCCACAGGTTACAATGCAATATTTTGACAAATGGGTGAGTCCATATGGGTCGAAGCAACACCGGTCACAAAATGTAGTACGATTTTTGTTTGATAATGCAATGACTAGAATTTGGTGCTCATGCATTTTAGTGAGTGATTAAGCGACACACTTTCTAAATAATATTATTGCATCATTGAATGTGGAGTTTCAAATTCACCATCAGAGGAGCACACCATATCACCCTCAGGAAAATGGGACAATAGAATATTTCAATAATATTTTAGAGAATGCACTGACAAATATTTTCAATGTAGGGAGAGATGATTGGGACTTAAGGATCCATGCATTATTATGGTAATATAGAACTACAAGTAAAAATTTGATAGGACAAACACCTTTTAGGTTGGTATATGGGAAAGAAGTAGCAGTGTCGATGGAATTTATTGTGTCGAGTTTGTGCATTACAATGATTACCGATCTTCTGAATTATGGTGCATTAGAAGAAAGATTGTAACAATTGTTTTCGATCAATTATATTGATTGAGAATTTTGTTACATTAAATCATCGACCTGGGAATGTAAAAATTATGAAGTGTGTGCAATATATATGCAAGAATCTAGTTTTATTTTTGTTTTGTTGAAAATCACTTACTTGCTAATCTAATAAACCAAATCTTAAATTATGAGAAACATATCACAATTCTAAAAATTAATTAGTTATTGCAATTCAAGAAAATGACACATATTTGATTTTACTCATTTAGTAGATCATGAATCAATAAAAAGGATTTTTTGTTTCATATTTCTACTGATGAATCTTGTAAATGAAACAATTAACTAATGAATTAGATAAACAATCAAAATTGTATCTTCACACTTTATGAATGAAAATTTTGCAACATCAAACTTAAGATCAAATTCAATTAATTACTGCATAAATAAAAAAGCAACATAGCCTAACAGAGGGGGCCCTCCTAGCTTGGTTCCATGCTATTGAACTAAGTTTCTAAAGTACGTACTTTAAAATATAAATTAAAGCTATGAATTCATTCACAAAATACACAGATAGAGAATAATTGAATCAACAACAAAAAATTGTATTAAGTATCAGAATGTATCTCATACAAAAGTCAAGAGTGTCCTCTGCATAGAAGCATTGGGTCTTTGTACAATTCAAAATAAAGAGTTGTTGGATATCATTATGCTACTCTGTAATAGAGCAATCTATATCTCATATTTCTAGAAAGGAGGAATGAGAATGCTACATCCACGTTTGAGAAATTCATGGTTCCACGCATGAATTTCTTTGAGAAATTCATGGTTCCACGCATGAATTTCTTTGAGAAATTCATGGTTCCACGCATGAATTTCTTTGAGAAATTCATGGTTCCACGCATGAATTTCTCAAACTACCTATTGATATCAGATCTGGTGATTTCGTTGAACTGATTCACAACTAAACTTAGACCCTGTTATACTCTACCTCTTGGTGTTGACTATTCCTTTGACTTTACTCCATTGCTGACCTAGAATTCGTTGGAGGAGACCGGATAGATGGAAAATCTGAAGAACCTGATTTGTTATCTCATCCAACTCATATTTTCATTGCTCCATACTTGTAACTATATGAACCTTCAATTCAACTACAAAATTAGGTAATGGTTACAAAATATGTATGTTTCTATAGCTTATTAGTTTTAGAATACTTTTACAAAATGAATTACTGAAATTATAAAAATAAATGGATGTTTACCTGGTTTAATCCTTTGTAACCTCAAATCACGATTGCATGCAAAGAAATGGTAGCAATGGTGCAATGGATTGTGGAAATGGTAGGTAAATAGGACTAAAGTAGATAGGAAAATATCAAAAAGTAGTGAAAAGATTTATTTATTAGGTTCAACAATTCCCCCATACTGAAGAGTTTGCATGTCCTCATGCAAATAAAAAATTGCAAAACTTTTATGTTTTCCTATTCCGTAGTCTCTAAGGCTTAGATAAGATTCTTCTAATTTTTATTTGAAATTGCTTGTTTAGGTTTCCTCATCATCATATGAACATTTAAATCCTATATATTTTCTTTAACCCCTCTTTTAATTTACTTGAGGTTTTCATTCCTCGTATTTCGTTTCTCTATTTTCTCCAATAATTTCTAATTTTTCTCTTTCAAAGTTTGATTTTTTTGCTTAATGTGACTGTCTAGAATTTTCAATTCACTGATTTATTCTTTTAACTTTTCTATTGTATCATATTGTTCCTATTATTGAAAAGAAGATATTGGACTGTTAATGAGAAATGGTACCTAGTCAAGCTCATTTAAATCTGTGCAGAATTATTCACTAAATATTTCTCTTCAAGATACCTGATGTAGTCATATCCCTCATGTTGTGACATATCAATCTCTTGGATGCCAATTTTTAATCTTCCAGATGTCGATGGATCAATTGTTTTGGGATTCTTTCTATTGTTCTTTATAGGATTTATTATATCCTATAGACCATCATTTTCCTCTTATGTTTCAATAATTCCAATACTTGGATGCTCTAAAGTTTCAACAACTTGACTTTTCACTTCTCTGGTCATCCTCCTAGTAGTTCTCCTAGGTACGACTATTATACTATTTTCAGTTTTGTTTTCTTATCATATTTTATAGATATCTTGTTTTTAGTTGCTAGCTTTCCCTTCAAGACTTCTTTTTTTTCTTCCACAATCTCTTTTCCTTTTGATTCTTTACTCTCTTTTTTTTTTTTTCTTGATTTCTTTTGTATTGTGCTGTGTATTTTTGTTGGCTCCTTCAAATTGTTGTCTTCATTCCATATTTATTCATTGCAAGCTACATTTTCTTTATTCGAATGACCTGCTTCTGAAACCCTAATTGTGCCTCTTTTACATTTTGAACCCTCTATCTTTTCAGGGGATCTTTAAAATGATTTCGTATTAAGAATGCCTCCTAGTTGCCATTTTTTCTTCTGTAATTTTTCTTATATCAAAATATTTATAATCCCGTGATGATATAGCCTCTTTTATATGTTTCAATGGCTATTTTGAATGATAGTAGCCATTTTTTTTAAGATATTGAGTAAAAAATAGGGAAAATTGATTATATCTCCCTTGAAATGCATCAATAAACAGAAATGGTAGAAGAATACCAATCCATAACTTCCCTCACAAGTAAAATATTTCCGTAGAATGAACAAAATATTATTCCATTTCTACTTCAACGTAGTCACAACTATGCCCTTTTTCCAATTTGCAGTCATATTAGGGTTTATCGGAAATTACTTCCAAGCTTCCCCCCTAAGATTCTTGTTTTAAACCAGTTTTATCCATCCTGGATAATTATGTGGATTCTGCAACAATGGACTCAATTATTATCAACTATACATATCCAATTTGTGCTTCAACCCCATCAAAATACCTTGTGAATGCCTTTGTCACTTCATTGTTGAACCCCTGAAATTTTCAAAGAAATGGCATCCAACCTACTTTCTTGAATTCATTTCTTCATTTTGGATAAGCATAAAATAAATCGATTCCAATGGGTTCATGTCTAACTATCGACCCCATTACAAACACTCATTATCAGGAAGTAAAACCCTCAAAATATTGTTTTGTCACAAAGTGTGGCGAAACAGAGTAAGGGAAACAAAATGAAGAAATTTGGTGATGGAAGAGGGACAAAATGCGATGATGAATAATGAATGAATGTGATGGAGTAATACAATCATGTGGATGAATATTGGAAATTGGTGCAAGTGGAAGAATAGTCGGTGGGATAATAATGATGAAATTTCATTCTAATTGTTCCCACGTGTTTGAATAATTTCAAATCACATGAGATTTAGTCAATCAATATATACAATAATTAATTGTCATGAGTGTCAGATATGGATTGAGTTTAGGATTTTACCAAATATTAATGTCATTCTTTCAATAGTCCATAAATTACTAATGTAAAAATAATCTAAATTTACCTTTGATGTACCTTGTTATTATTGTTTCTGAAACTAGAGTTGAGGCAAATGCAAGATCTAGTTTTGTAGTTTGTATATTTGTAATGGATTTTTGAAACTGAATACTAAGACTTCTCATGTTTATAAGGAGACTGATGAAGTTGATGATATTGACAATATTGTCACACAAGATGAATTTCATGACATTTTGCATGAAATTCATAATATAGTTTTGATCTTGTTGCAACGTTGACAGGTTCAAATGGATTTTTGTGATCATGACAAGTTCTAAAGTTGATTCTTTACTATGCATTTTGGAATTTTTCTGAAGTGTGTTGATGAAGATGCTGGTAAAAATTGAAGATGTTGTTGTTGATGTTGAAGATGATAACAATATTGATGATGATGTAAAATTGATAACAAAAATGTTGTAAATGAATTAGTATCTCATGATTTCTTTGAAAAATTGTTACAAAAAATTCCTATAGCTGCAAAATCAATGGCTTTTTGTAGTTGTATAATCAATGACTTTCTATAGCTACAGAATCAATAACTTTTTGTAACTGTAAAAGAATATAAACTTGGAGAAAAATTTCAATCAGAGAAACCAATCATGACTGTAGTTATTTGATAATAGGATTATTTTTATTATTATGACAAATCCACTACCAAAAATAATTCTTATGGCCACTTCTACTCAGCTTATTTGTGAATTTGTGAAAAACAATTGTCTGTTTAAGTACTGAAAAACTTGACTTATTGAAGTTTGGAAAAACAATCTATGTAACTGATGTTGACGATCCAGACTTATTTTCTAAGAAACCAAATGCTAATAATAAATGTTGAACACGAGTGGAAGTGTCCTTTTTTTATTTTGAAAAAGTTTCTAGAATTGTGTCTGCCATTTTTAATTTTCAAACAAAACTCTTGCATAGCTAGGCCAATGATTGGTTTTCACTTACTGTACTTATTTTTTTCTGTACTTTTTTTTAAAATTATATTATTTTGTCACAAAAATGAAAAATAATCAACTTGAGGTAGGAGCAAGGGAAGAAATTCCCTTACTCACTATCTCCATCTCTAACTACTGAAGAAAATTATGGATGAATTCGTCTCTATTGAATGGCTTTTGATATATCTTTAATCTATGCCCATTAACTAGAAAATAAATTCCTTCATCATCTATAGTTTTAATCTTGATTTCTCCATTGTCAAACAATGTCTCTATTTCATAGGGCTGTAACCAACAAGTGTTAAGCTTCCCCTTACAATTTTTAAATCTAGAATCAAATAAGAGAGCCCAGTCACCTAGTTTGAATGTCTTCTTCATAATGAATTTACCATGCCATTTTGATCTTTGCTGCCGAATACTAGTAGTTTGTTGAATTGCATCTTGTCATCTATCTTCCAATTCATTAAGTTGTAGAAATATCCATTGATGTGTCTCTAAAAGATACATCCCAAGCTTGGTTGTCATTTTGAAATTTTTAATTTGAAATTCAACAGGTAGAAAAAATTGCTTCCCATACACAAGATCATATGGTGTAAGTCCAGTGGTGTTCCTCCATGTGGTTCAAGAGGCCCAAAATGCCTCTGAAATCCTGTTTGCCCAATCTCGGTGATGTAAATGAAAAATTTTGGTCAAGATAGATTCAATTACTTTGTTTGTGGATTCCAATTTCCCATTGGCTTGTGGATGGTAAAGGGATGACTTCCGATGCTTGATCTTATACTGCTCTATGATTTTTTGGACAAGATTTGAAGTAAATTGGGTACCTTGATTTGTCACAATTTCTCTTGGGTCACCAAAATGAGTAAATATGTCCTCAAATAAAAATTCTACAATATATTTTTCATTAGCATGTAAGAGAGGTTTAGCTTCTACCCATTTAGTGAAATAATCAATACATACTAGAATATACCTTTTATTTCTAGACATTGGAAAAATAGGCCCTACAAAATATAAATCCCACTTTTCAAAAGGTTCTATAAGTACCTGAGTTTGTAGAGGCATCTCATATACTTGTATTGGTCTACCCATCCATTGAAAAGTGTCACAACTTCTAACATATTTCTTAGGATCTCTAAAAAGAGTAGGCCAATAATACCCTAGACGAAGGAATTTGTATGCAGTTCATTTATCAACAAAATGGCCTCCACATGAGTCATCGTGGCATGCCTTCAATATGTCAAATATTTCATCTTCTCGTACAGACCTCCTAATTATAAGATCAAGTCCAATACAAGAAATTTCTCCACCAATCCATGAGTAAGTGGCACTGACTTTGATGATATTCTGCTTCTCTTTTGTAGAAACAAGTTGAGGTAACTTTCCTGAGGCCAAGTAATTGGCAATATCTGCAAACTAAGGATATTTAGA
Source organism: Picea engelmannii (assembly GCA_009831015.1). Taxonomy (NCBI): domain Eukaryota; kingdom Viridiplantae; phylum Streptophyta; class Pinopsida; order Pinales; family Pinaceae; genus Picea; species Picea engelmannii. Next base: position 807,146 of record ML781361.1, on the reverse strand, counting down.
AGATATTGCGAAAATATGCTCATTAGGAAAATTATCATTATCAAGAATTAAATCACCTTCATTATGGATTCTAGAAAGGAAATCTACAACAACATTTTCCCTACCAGGTCTATCCAATACAATGATAATAAATTCTTGTAATAAGAGTAGCCACCTGGTAACCCTACCATTAGTGATTGATTTATTCATCATATATCTAATAGTTGAGTGATCAGTGTGAATGAATACCTCATACCTTATAATGTAGAGCCTAAATTTATTAATAGCATGAAATACTACAAGGAACTCTTTCTCAGTAACTGTATAGTTCAATTCATAGGGTGTCAACTTTTTACTCACAAAATAGATGGCATATGACAATTGATTTTCCTTTTGTCCCAATATTTCTCTTAAGGATGATTTAGAAGCATCTGTAGATTTATGAAATGGGAGGGACCAATTTGGTCGTCTTAAAATAGGAGATACAAAAAGTTTCTCTTTTAAAGTTTCAAAAGTAGTGTTGCAAGGAATATTAAAAAAAAAATCACTATCCTTCGTAAGAAGTTTGAATAATGGAGATGTGATTTTTCATAAAATTTTCAAAAATTCGTCTAAAGTAACAAACATGGCCTAAGAAACTTTTGACATCATTTTGATTTTTGGGTACAAGAAGATTGGAGATGAATTCATTTTTTTTTTGGGACCACCTTTATACCTACAAAAGACACACAATGACCCAAAACAATTCCTTTAGTTTGTAACATGAAGCATTTCTCATTGCTTAATCCCAAATTATTTTCCTTGCATATAATTAACACTTTTTCTAAATTTTTCAATGCTTATTTGGAAGTATTTCCATAAACGGTGAAATCATCCATATAAACTTCCATGCAATCATGAATCAGGTCAGAAAAATACCTAACACAACACATTGAAAAGTTGCAGGTGCATTACATAAACCAAAAGGTAGTACCTTGTATGCGTACATTCCCCATGGGCATGCAAATGTTGTTTTATCCTGATCCTATGGAGCTATTTGAATTTGGTTGTAACCACTAAAACCATCCAGAAAGAAAAAGCATTTTTTACTTGCTAATGTATCTAACACCCGATCTATGAATGGAAGATAAAAGTGATCTTTCAAATTTTCTTTATTCAATTCCCTATAATCTACGCAAACATGCCATTTTCCATTTTTCTTAGGAACAATCACTAGTGGAGATACCCATTTACTATCATAAATTGGATAAATAAAATTAACCTCAAGTAATTCATGCAGTTCATTTTTCACAATTTCTTTCAATAGTGGATTGATTTGTCTTTGAGGTTTCCTGATACACTTAGAATTATCCTCTATATAAATATGATGAATAAAATTATTGGGGTGAATTCCTCACATATCAATATATTCCCACACAAATGCATCGGAATGCGTTTGTAATATTTTGATTAATTGTTCCTTTTGAATTTCTTCAAGCTTAGAATTGATATTTAGTGTTTTTCCTTGAAAAAATTTGATAGCTTCATTATTTGATCCTGATGTTGAAGCTTCATTATTGTTTGATCTTGATGTTGAAGCTTCATCTAAAATTTTTGACAAAGATTCCATAGTACAAATTTCTTGAAAATATTTATCCAAGATATATTCATGATAAAAAACTTCCCCCCCATGATATTGGGAAAAATAATAATTATTAATGAAATTGATGATTTGATTTTCCTCGATATAATTTTTGAAGTTCATGATTTGATCAATAGTTAAAATAGGTTACATTATTTCTTCATTATCATTTGTTTCTTGAAAGCATTGTGAAAATGTAGGTTCGGTTAGAGCTTTAGTTGGTGGATAAAGATTAAATTTCTTTATTGAATTTCCATATGCAATTGTCATATCCCATGATAAACAACTGATATATGCATTAACAATAGCTAACCAAGTTATTCCTAGGATTAATGGGTAGCCACCCAAATTAGATTTTAGTTGTAACACCATGAAATCTATAGGGTACTCCCAAGAATCCAAGTAGACTATTATAACCTCTAATATACCCTTAGGTTTTATTGTAGATCTGTCAGCTAATTGTAAAATTTTGGGTGTATTATGGAGATTAAACAATTGTAATTTATTCATGGTATATTTTGTCATCACATTGATTGCTGCTCCTAAATCTATTAGTGTGTTTGCAATTGCAATGTTATTGATATTTATTTTTAAAATGGGACTACGAGGATCAACATATTTTTTCATATAGATTTGACCCAACATAAGATCTGAGAACTTTCCCATGACATGAACTGTTGGTGGGTGTTTCTTTTTCCTTCTTGTTTTCTTTATGCACAATTCTTTTATTGATTTTGTATAAATAGGAATATCTTTTATTTCTTGGAGTAATGGAATTTTAATAAAAATGTTTTTCAATTCATCTAATAAATCATAGCATGTTGGAATAATTTTTTTTTCTAATGCCAACCCTTCAGGGAAAGGTGGTGAACCAGATTGCTTTGTGTGATTCACTAGTGATGAAGAAATTTAATTTATTGGATTTCCTGCATCATTATTGTTTATTAAATTAGGAGTGACATACTCTATAGGTTCTTCAACAATAACTGGTGCATCTTGATGAAGTAAATTTCATGATCTAAGATGAATATCATTAATATCAAGGGAAGTAGTCATGTAAGCAAGAAAATTATGTAGCTCAACATTGTAAGCAGGTTGTGCTACTTTATTATTGGGATTAGCAATGGGTTGTGCAGGAAGTTGGGTTGGTCTGGGAGGTTGATTTGATGGAAAATGAAGTTGTTTTGGTTGAGGTGGTTGAGTAGAATATTGTTGATGAAATTGCGGGGGATATTTGTTTGGTAATGAATATGAAGAATATTTTTGTTGCATAGGATAAGGTTGGGCAGACATAGTTCCGTAGGAATTTCCTCGCCAACCTTATTTCCAAGGTTGGTTATGGAGTTGTTATGGTGCCCTTGCTTGCCTAGACATAGAGGTGGTACAATTCTATTGTCGGAATTGTTGGAAAAAATGAGGATTAAGTTGCTGAGAGGGATATTGAAACATACCTAGATTTCTTGGCTACCATGGTATTTTTGCTTCCACAAAACATAATTGTTCTGCAGTCTCTTGATTCCCTTGGTAATCTTCCTTAAGATCTAGTAAAGATGGATTTTTTTTGTGGCATGGTTTTCTACACATATTCCACAAACTTCAATGTTTTCCAAAGGAAATTCACCTAAAGGATATTTATTTCTACATTTTGGACAATAAATATATAATGCAACATGTGTCTAAGTGAGAACCAAGAGTACTGAGAATATTTTTTTTTAAATTGTCCAATAGATTACCTATTTCTTCTCTACTTACCCCTTCAATAGCTAATTTGTTGACTGTAGAGATAGCATCCCTAGGTCCCTTACCATATTTGAACTTTCCTCTTGAGATTTTTTTTCATAATTCACAAAATTTTGGATAGGTTAAGTGTGAAACATCTCCTTTACCCATTAAATTAAGAATATTGATTCATCCATCTCGAATACCATGAAGTAAAATAACTCTTAAAATATCAAGATCAAGATGATGTTGTTTTTCTCTTTTAACAATATAATTGAATCTTTCTAAGTAATATTCTAAGCTCTCATATTATTTTTGTGTCATCTTAAACATATCCTTTCTCATTCCTCGATTTGTACAATAATCTATTGGATTACTGAGAGGGGGGCTGAATCAGTAATAGAGCAATTTAATCCCTTTTAACCATATAATCCAAGTGTTATATCAATGAAGCATTGTTATCCAATAACTGCAGAGTAAATAAGCAATGAACAAATGAACAATCATACACATACACAGTACACCAGTGTTTTACGTGGAAACCCAAATCGGGAAAAAACCATGGAATGTTTTCTCTTATATGTCTTGAAGAATTACATTCATTGGAAGCACCAACTTCCTTTGTTTTCCAGCTGCAACTGGAAGGAGGCTCCAACCCCCTAGTTTCTCAGGCTACAACCTAAGGGAAGCTCCAACTCCCCAAATCTTTGGCTACAACCAGAAGGAGTATACAACCCCCAATGTCCTTTGGCTACAACCGGAAGGTGGCTACAACCACCTGTCCTTGCCCCGTTCTGCCACCCTGAAGTAGAAGTAGAATGATGGAACCACTGTCACACTACCACTGTGAGATATACCACTGTAAACCTGTACCAATAAATCTGAACCATGCATCAACCATGCATCAACCTGTAATCAACATGTACCATAAACAAGTGCATCAACCATGCACCAACCTGTAATCAACCTGTACGATAAACAAGTGCATCAACCATACACCAACCTGTAATCAACCTGTACCATAAACAAGTGCATCCAGCCATGTACCAAGTATGTACCAATCATGTTTCAACTACTCATCAACTATGACTCGTCAATATGCACCAACATCATCAACTATACACTTCATGTATGTGCCAACTCATCAACTACTGTCTCAACCATGTACTCAACATGTACCTCAACCAAAATCCCTCATCAATTTCATCATAAAAATCTGATTTGTAGCTCTATAATAGACCTGGT
>ML781361.1:768447-779616 GCA_009831015.1 Picea engelmannii | reverse complement strand
AAATCTCTTAAACCACTTTGATTACTTTGACCTTTTGGGGCTTCTAGATGACATATGAGGGTCCTCCAACTTCGTAAGGCCATAAATCTCAAACCGTGAGGAGTTATGTGACGTTCTACATACCACCAGAAATGGAATGAAATATACTATCCATATAGAATAGTATTATTTGAAAATATATCATAAATAATACCATTACCCATCAAACAAACTTGGGTCCATTACCCAAACCTGGGCTCTCCAACTTCTCATGGCCATAACTCTCTAACCGCGAGGAATTATGTAACGGTCCACATACCACCGGAAATGAAATGACAATAACTATCCATATAGGATATTTTCCCTGACAAATTCACTTTCCTTCATCTCATTATTCCATAATTAAGCATGGGTTCTCTTACTCCACAAAGCGTCTTCCCGTGAGGGCTTTCACCATAAGGGGACCACTTTGGAGTTCATCCATATTTACTTCTTATCAACCATGAAAAAACAATAATGAGTCATATTTAAATCAAACACTATTGGGTCCATTACCCAAAACTTTGTGCTACGGGTCTTTCTTCAAGGGTTGACATCAATCACAACCAACCTTAATCAACATAATCATGATATTTTTCAAGAAACATTTTTTTCATTCCATCCCAAGTCCTAATAATATTTGTTCCCAAACCCATGAACCGACATAATGAAAAATCCTTAAGAGTAGTTCTAAACAACTTCAATTTATGAGTGTTAGAAACAACTTCAATTTATGGGCATTAGAGGAATAATATCCCCTTCAGGAGGTACACAGTAACCGAGTTATGCTTCAAGTCTCTGGGCACACTGTCTCAATTTATGGCACCACTTAGAGGTGGTAGGTAGGCAGGAAATATGCTCAAAATCAACTTAGCATTAACAAGATTGTCTATGTGTTTAGTTCTCTTTTCGTTTGCGGGTCATGATGGTCCGTCTTGAGCAGTGGATAGAGAGGTTGAAAGTCCTCTTGTCAATGATGCTTGTAGACCAGTAGAAAATCCTCTCTCTGACATGACTCTTTCAATCATCAAGTTGAGGAGTACTTTTGTTACTGATTCTTCAACTGCGGTGAGCTCATTGGTCATACGCACTCGGGATTAATAATATTGGGTTCACAATTAACTCAGATACTGCACTAGAATAAATAGCAAGAGGGAAATGATCACTGTATACAATTCACTTGGTCTGTGGGCTCAAATTCTTGGTTAGAAAAAGTGTTCTCCATGCATGGCGCGATGGGATAAATAGGAAACTCGGCAACGGTTCGCTTGTAATGGGTATTAAGCCTCATTAACTCTTGTTTTGTTCGTAATGGCATGGTCCAATGGTTTGGTGTTGAGCTATTAATGTTTTATGACCCGTTCAGAGTGGCAGTCGAATGGATATATCGGTCCCAACGACTATATTTCCTTGCCATGGCGAAGTGCCATGTGTCGTTGTTCTGATATCCTGACAAAGCTCCAATTATGCAAATTTCCCTCTGGAACCGTTTGTAACTTTTCAAACTTAGCTCTCTTCTCACTTAGCTTCCTAGCCTTCCTCCCAGTGAGCTTCGTCTTGGTAGTCCTTTTTCCATTCGGATTTGTATTGTCTTTGGACATAGTCACTGCACGCTATTGATATTCTCTCCTAGGACTCAGGGGTAACACCTTGCCTTTATCTGAGATAGGTACTTCAGTCTCCTTTAAGTCTTCTAATGTTCTTGCAGCTTCAATATCTGGGTTTATAGTGTTAAATATCTTTGATATGTTCTCCTGTTCTTCAAGAAAAGTATGTGATCCTTCTAGTCATGAAATCTTTTAACTCTTGTTTCTTCTACTCTAAAACTTCTTCTTCTTTTTTTCGTCTGGCTTGATCTCTTTCAATCCAAGGTTTCCCTAGTAACATGGTAAATGGGGTGTTGTCCTCAATAAATTTAATAATATCAAAATCTTCTTCTGTCGAAGTTCCATTTTCATTCATAGGTATCTGATCGAGCCTCCCACACAGGTTTACCAGTTTTCCTCTGAATAACCCTATTCCTCCTAATGAAGGAATCATAGAAGGCCTCCCTATACCTTTCCAGGTTCTCTCTGTCATAATATTCACCTGTGTTTCCTCATCTAGAATACAGTCAATGTTGAAGTCTCCTATTCTTGCTTCGATGCATTCCTTTTCCTTAAAGATCTCTGATAATCTAAAATGTCGGTGGTCATTCAAGGTTTCTTTCATCTGTAGCAATACCTTCTTTTATTCTTTCTGGGGTTCTTCTATAGCCTTAGTTTCTGGATCTTCCTTAGGGTTTTCTTGTCTTATGTTCATACTTTCAATCTTAGCAATCATTCTAGGGCAATCCAACACTTCATGGTCCATAGATTTGCAACAAAGACAACTAGGTCTTTTCCCAGGGTATGCCTTAGCAAGGTGTCTCAGTTTTCTGCAGCTATAACAAAGGGTTAATCCTCTCTTTCTTTTAAATGATCCCCACCGTCTCCTGTACTGCATGCTAGGATCATAGGATCTAACCTGCAATAAATTCTTTATGGTATTCTTCATCCATTCGTTAGTCCAAACATTCTTTCTATGCATAGGTATAACATATCTTTCACTATTCTTATCAGATCTACTCATATCAAATCCTCTTTCATCTATTAATACCCTAGTTTTCAAACTAGGATAGACTCTATTAAACATACCTAGATCCATACTCTAGAAACAAAAATTTCCACTTATCTTACTTCTATAGAGCACGAAGATTTCATATCTAAAACTTTTCAATATTCTTACCTTTCTCAGAGCACTGAGCTTGCAGATATTACCTCTTTTAATCAGATGTTCTCACTTTTACCTTTCTTAGAACACAAAGCTTCCAGATCTTGCTTCTTTCCTTCATATCCGACCTCTTTTCTTCAGATCGAGCTTCTTTCTTTTAGCACAGATCTTTATAAATCAAGTAGAATACTATGGACTAGGGAACAAATCTATGCACATAGCTTTCACAATCTAAAGTCAAATCTTTTCACATAGCTTCTTATTTCTTAGTTCCCAGTAATCACAACTTTAGGTCCCGGCAACGAAACCATTTGTTCGCACAGGGGAAAACCCAGGGTTCAATGCTACAAAAATGCACCAACAAAGCCCTAACTACCTTCCCTTTTGAAAACACCTCGAAGCAGATGAAGTCACACCCGAGGTAGAGGTAGGGGTGGTTGCAAGACTCAGGTGTCTGCAACCTTAGCTGGGACACAGATATATGATTGTACTACTTAATAAAGGACTCAAAACCATCATTTCCTCAATATGTTATCAACATATACTTCACTAATAACACAGGGCTTCGCAAAATCCACACTAATCTAATGTATTTAAGCACTTAGCATAAGTAAATAGACCATATCGAGAAGATCAAGCACTAAGGATAGCCATATATATCATATCTAACTTTATTGCATATAATAAGAATAAACCATAAGTAGATCTATATAAATACATCAAATCACCTAGAAAAAGAAGACATAAACACATTAAGACAAGCACAAAGAAAGACAACACAATTTTTACGTGGTTCACCCCCACCCCGGGGCTATGTCCACCAACTCTTCTTCTTTATTATCTTCAGTCAATCAGTTACAAGCAAAAAGACATCAAAACCCTTACTTCACATAGGACAGAAGAACTATGCATCTCGCTAGATCCTTCTTCCTTGCATTACAACACTAAGCCATCCACAATATGCTACAAGGACCTGCACTTAGCTTTGCAAGTCTCTTATAGTCATGCACAAATCACTTATAGACTCTACTCCCACTTAGCATACATTCACATCACATAGATGCACCAACCCTCGGTTCTATCTAGCCTAAGCGTCTATTTATATATTACAAAATAGGCCTAAACATGGGTAAACCCATGGGTCGACATCCCATTCCCATTACATATTCCCAAAAACCCAAAAAGGATCCAAAAGTTGGCCAAGATCCTGTGATCTCTGCTTCGTCTTGAGCTCCTCCTTCGACTAGCAGTCAAAGTCCCAAAATAGGTCAATATGACCAAGAATCGCATAAAACTTGGTCAAGGGACAACATGGTGTCATTTTCCATAGAATTATACACTTCTCCAGGTGTTCTACTGGTGCTCCCTATCCATCATATTTCTCTACCTGTTTTCTTCCTTGTTCTGCGCCAAACCTAATGCGCAATAACCGTTTACATTGGTACCAGTACTTGACTATTTTTTTGTGCGCACCCCAACATATCATAGGTGTTTCATTGAGTTTTATATCTAGGGATAAGAGCCTTTGATGTTCTAGCACTTCATCTTCATAATGTGTTAACAATTCTTCTAGGTCATTCACCCCATGGAAGCTAGGGAGTTCCCTTATCTTTGTACCTACCCATCTTACTACGCATCTTCTTGTGGAGACTTCATGTAACCTTTTATTCCAATTTTATAAGACCTTATATAAGTATGACACTCATGAGGTGATGCTTTTCCAACTGAGTACCCAATCTGCAATTGGTTTCACATAATCCTCATATCGCGCAATTGTTCTTTACAACTAGTTAATTTCCTCCAGGTCCAAGCAAGTAGGCTTTACAAACCTTTTCCCTTTTGATGGGTCCAATGGTGTAATGAATATATATTCTCTTGACTCGAATTTCATCTTCCACATATTTAAGTTGAATTCGACTTTAGTCCGCTCTCCATCCAGGTCTACTGTCACTCCTTTTAGTCTTCCAATTGGTAGAACTTTGTGTCGATTTGCTAGTTTCAGCTGAACATGTGAATATCCTAATGTGGGTTCTCCCATACATTGCCATGTATTCTTCGATAATACATTAAATTTGGATCCTAAATCCAATATGATATCTCCCATGTTAAAATCTCCAATGTTGGCATTCAGCCTGAATTCCCCACTTGTTCTCCTCTTTGTATGTAGGTGATTGACTATTTTCTGTTCTAATTTTCCTTCTTCTTCTACAATACATATTGCTAACATATTTTGTAATACTTTAACAGAGGAAGGATCGTTTAGTAGTCTAACACAGGATTGCAAAAAACCCTTAATGGTACTTGTCCCATGGGTTGTGTTTCTTTGGTGTGATCCAATGATGGAGGCATCTCATACTCTGGTACTTCCTTATTATGTTGGTGTTCCTTAATGGTACTTACTTGTACCATGGGTTTTGTTTCTTTGGTGTGATCCAATGATGGAGGCATCTCATACTATGGTACTTCCTTATTATGTTGTGCGGTTGATGTCGATGTAATGCTTGGTCTCACGAATTCTTATCTGGCTTGCTTGAATATCTCCTTCTCGTTTTGTGCATCAAACTGCTTCTTTGTTTCGATATTATTCTTCACCCATTGGTGTTGTACCGAATCTTGTCTTAGTGCATAGTTTCTTGTTTTATATCCTCCCCATGTAACTATGTTGATGTTTCTTCCCTCATCCCTTGATTCTGCTGAAATCCACTGAACATTTTGATTGTTCTGATTCCTCTTTTCCTAGATCTTCTCTAACAGTGTTAGACATTATTCCATGTCATGATCTGATGTGCGATAATACATACAAGTCGTTGGTGGAAGTGGGAATTCTCTTGGATAGTGTCCTAGTTGTTGAAAGTTGTGACATACCACTGGTCCTCTACCTCTTCCAAAGCCTCCTCTTTCTCTACCTCCCCCTTTATATATCCAGCTCGATCCCCTCACGACACATTATACCGAGGCACCTGGTTATACTATGCGGTATTATAATATGGTTGTGCGGTATTATACTACAACTGTGCAGTGTTATATTGTTGTTGCATAGTGTTATACTTCTACTACGCAGTGTTGTATGGGGCTAGTAATTGGTTAAACTGAGGTGTGGTCTACTCGATCATCATTTTTTCCTACACCCTATATGCATCTGATGTTCTTTCTCTCATCAAGTCCATGGTTCTGCAATCTTTGTCATCGTGGCCTACTAACTTACAAAAGTTTCAATATGATATTTTCAGTACTATCTGGTAATTTTGCATCATTGGGAAGTGGTATGGATCATGACCCTGTTTCTTACATATCTCACACCATATTCCTCCTGTTGGTAATGGATTTGGCATTCCCGTTTCCATGTCTTGTGTGAATGTTGGACATTCATTTTTATGGTGTCCTTTTGTCCTACATGTAGTACACCATACAACTTCTCTTTTGTCCTTTTTCTTGTTCTAGTTAAGCTGGAATGTTAAGTTCTTCAGATCCTCCTTCAACTCCTCTATGGCTAGGTATGTCTTCTGATATTGGTTCTCTTCTAGTTGTAGGGTTGCTTGTAAAGACTTTGCCTACGTTTGAAACTTATGTTGTCGCAATGGATAATTCAAGTGTGGTAGCAGTGAATTGACGAACATATGCCTATGTTGCATATCTGTCATGATGTATTTTATCTTCCCCTTCAATCATTTGAATCTCTAGTCAGTATCCTCTACATATTCTCCTAGATTATGTATAATCTATATCATCTTGTTCATGTATTGATCCTCTGAACTAGGCTTCTGGAATTCATTTATCAATAGCTTCTTGATATCTCCAATCATTCTAGTTGTCCCTGGTGGACTGTTTGCAACTAAACTCATATAACAATCCAATGAGTGATCTACTAATGTGATAGCTAATTGTGCCAGTTTAGTGTCCTCGTTCATGATCTATTTTTCTTCCCAAATCTTCTCACAGATAAAAAGGTCCTTCTTCGGGTCCTTAGACGCTTCCCCTTTGAATTCTGGTAACCTAATGGTTGGATCATGTCCTGCCATCTTGAATGTTGAAATAATACCTCCGCATAGTGTAGATACTTGAATATTTCTTCCTAAACTAGCTCCCCCACTTGTTGTTCCTTGTGTAGGTGTACTTCTTGTTGTCTTCCTTCTCTCAAAATTCTATTTTCTAAATGATGGTGTTCTTCTTGGTGTATTAGTCGCACATGGGTTTATGGGTTCCACACTAACACTGATATGGATAGGAGTGTTGCCTTATATCTCCACTCTTGGACCTCTTATCTTCCTCTCATATGTCACACGCATGATTTCCTCAATCTGCTCCATAACTCGGAGATCCTCTACCTCCTCTTCATCACTTTCCAAGCCTTGCCTCATGGCTACGACTCTCTTCTTGGTGTTCACCGTATATTGGTAGGGTACTCCACTGCACGTCTTTCTAGTTGTCTCCATGATCCACTTGATCTAGTCATCATCCATCATAAATATGACCAAGGCCTCCTCCTTATTTCCTTTATCCCATTCTCCTTCCATTTTTCCTTTTCCTGTCAGTGCTTCCCCCCTTCCCCCATGCATGTAGGGAATTTTAGTTGTCTGACTCCATTGTCATCACACCTTGGTTATATAATAATATCTTAATGGAAGTATATAACGATCCGATGTACCTACCTCGAGGTCCCTTCAATAACTCTTGTTCATCTGCACTTTAGGACTTTCCTGTATCTACCGCAAAACCTATGATGAATCCAAAAACAATGTTGTCTAGCTAGAAATCTACCATGCACGTAAACTTATTATCAACTCGTTGTAGCTGTGTGATCTCTTCAGTATTCCACTCTAGTTGTCTAATCCGATTCATAGGATGATTGTATTTTAATCTCTTTATCCACTCCTGCAATATGTGTGGGAAATCAAAAAAAGATACTTCACACAAGTCGGTGAATACGTACTTGTCCAGATATTTTCACGGTGTCAACTTCGGGTTTCTGTTATATTTCTGTGCAAATTCTAGCTCCTTTTCCTTCAACCAACTCTCTATTTCTGCCTTTGTGGGATTCCATGGTCTTAGCATCCCCTTTCAACTTCTCATTCTCCTCAACACCTTGTGATCCGGTATAACATTCCTCTGACGTGTCCTCCACAAATCTCATATAATCAATCTTGTTTCCTTCCACACAATTGGAAACATAACCATTTGTTGGTTCTTTATTATCTATTCTCTGTTATTCCTACCATCACATATTGACCCTGGTTCAGATTTAGTATGATTCCCAATAAAATCCCTATAAAACTATTGGCCCCTCTGGTAAACTAGAAGGCAACGCAGTACACAGAGTGTATTGCACATTCTCACCCGCGATAGCTCTATGGGTGGCTACAATACTTAGGTTCTTGCAACCTAAGATTGAGCAAGATCTATGGTTGTGCATCGTAAACTTTATTCAGTCCATCTAACATCTAGTTATACCATTCATTCTATGCATGCATGTGGAATACCAAATTTACTTAGTTACTTCATTCATCTAACATTCATCAACTAATAAAACACAAAAATGCATTCATTCGCTCCCGTAACACAATATTACCATGTTTCACCCCCTCCCGGGATATGTCCACAAAGATTTGGCTTCTCAAGATTTTTTTATAGTTTATAAAGATATCACGTCGTGCGTGGTTACATTCTTAGTTCCTCCTCTCTCCCAAAATATCCTTGATCCCTGTGAGGCAGACTAGATCAAACTAGGCTCCTCATCCTATGATCTAACCCTCAGGATCAAGTCACTCATGCCTTCTCTATCTCACCACCTTAATGACTCATATAATCCTTACAATTCTCTCACTCTATCTCCTCCCCTCCCCTCTCACTCTTTGTCTCTTAAATTTCCTACGTACTACTTATTTATATCCTCGACTCACCATGCATTGCAATGCATTACAAAAAAACTAACCCTAGCATCGTTAGGTCTTCCTTGCATGCGCGCTTTGCCTTCTTCTCTTGCACGTGCTTATTTTCCTTCCAGTTGTCTTCTGAATGATTTTCCTCCAAAAATAGCCTTTCTTTCTAGTTAGGCCTGCATCCAACAAAACCCATGCACATGGGATGAGATTCTTCCCTATGTTCAACATAATTACAATAGAGCCATACCTAGCTCAATCAGCCACAACCCCTTTCAGGTGGGGTTGGGATTTTAACCACTGGGTCTCATGGATGTTGCACTACCCCTTGCATCCACATAGAAAAAATTGTTCCATGTTCAAACCGAAGGCGAAAAATCCACCCGGTTCATTGAATGAATCTAACACATCTTGCCAACATGTTCAAGATATTTTGTAGAAGTCCAATTCCAAGTACAAGCAACTCCATGATCAACATCGGGTGCCACACAAGTTTTATGTGGGGGATAAAGTTTGGTTGCATTTGCAAAAATAACACTTTATAGGACCCCATCAAAAGCTTCATCCATTCCTCCGTGGACCTTAAACCATCACCAAGGTTGTGGGTGACAATTATTTTGAGCTCAACATTCTCCCCTTCCTTGGCTTGCACCCAATGTTTAAAGTGAACCTCCTTCAACCATACTTTCCACCATTATTGGACACCTCATAGATAGCAGAACAATTGACACTGATAGAGCTCAAACCTGACTGCATGGAACATGAATCCATTTATCATATTGTGGACACACTGGTCAAGGGAAATTTCTAACAAAAGATTCAACTTTATTGTGTTGTCAAAGCAGGGCGACTCCTGCAGCAAGGCAAGTGGCTCACCTGGGGCCAAATTCAACAGAAATTTCCTCATCTGATGGGGGAAATCAATGCAATGGAGACCATTTCTTTCTAAGGGGGGAGAATTTATCCAAGTGGATATCTGTGGTCACCTGCCTTTTCTAACTGGTTCACATACAATTTTCATCTTGGCGGTTTTTTTCTAGCTTTTCGAGTCCTAAACTTTCGGGGCCATTTTGAGGCTCTAAACAACGTTTTTTGGGCCCACCATAGTAAAATTGTAGACAAAGTTAGTGTGTGATGAAAAAATTTGTATTCCTCGAATAGACCTTTCCAACGAGTTATCGTGTGCTTAAAATGAAGATCATATGAAAAAGTTACGACCCCATGAAGTTGATGTACCAAATTACCCCATCGAGGCCCACATGAATTTTGGCGTTTCATCTACTAGGGTTAGGTTTTTGTATGTATATGGTTTTCTAATTACTTCCGAATGATAAAAAGGCCTAGAGGCCTCATTTTTATGTTCTCAGGTGAATGTCAGTAACCGCCACATCTCTTCTTTGAGATTAACTACCACCATTCGAGCAAGATTGTTTCATTCTGCATTTTATAGTTTCAACATATTTATTTATTGAATAGAAGTTAAGTCTCATTGTATCTCTGTTATTTTTCATTGTATCTATGTTTTAATTTTATATATCCATGTTTCATTTTGTTCCACTCATAAATCTGGATCAATCATGTATATAGATCACCCTCAAGGTAGGCATATCAATGCTCAGATGTATGAAAGATCATGGCCTCCAACACAATAAACTGCAGATACATGAAATGATATGCAATATCATGGCCATGAAAAAGTACATGGTGGATCTGTGTCATATAATATATTATATCCATGAGAAAATACAATATGGATCTATGTTACAATATACATTAGGAAGACATAACGAAAATGAGAGTGTCAATGTAGTCTTTAGAGTACTCATATAGTAGTGATGTAATCCCACATATCGTGGGAAGGGTAGCATAAATGGAGAATGCCGCTAAGCCCAAAGTCTTCAATCCAATCCCATTGATGGTAAGATTCTACATCATGTGAATGGATGAGCCAATGTCGAGCATGGTAGAAACCATATGATTACAAGTCATTGATGAATACCATTAACAAACCTAAGGGGACCCACCGATAATAAAAATGAATCCCAACGTACCTAGTACAATCTAGTGAGTGTGAATAGAATAGATGACGTCGAACACTTGTAGAATCGATTGAGTAGGAGTCAATAAAATAATCCTGCCATCAATCGTGATGAATCTTGTCACTAATGTTTGCAAGCTCCAAGGTACTATTTGGTTTATAGATCCACTTCCTAGAAAATGAGTTGGTGTCGATAGGAAGAGATCTTTTAAAGGAGGGCCTTAATGTATCCCCCATCAATTGACATGAAACAATAACTAGTAGATGTTGTGAAGAGATCAATCACCAAGTACAACTGAAATAGGTATGGCTAGCATGAAAGTGTTAGAAAAACAGGACCGCAGAGCAATAAAATAAAACAAATGCAGAAACAAAAACACATAAGACACACAATACAAGAGAGACATAGATTTACGTGGTTCACCCAGTGTGGGCTACGTCCACCAGAGAAATTGCCAGGTCCTTCCTTTATTATTATCCAGCAAA
>ML781361.1:716040-755401 GCA_009831015.1 Picea engelmannii | reverse complement strand
TTGGGAAGATGAGTCTTTTATACAGAAGCATCCAGAGTTACTCAAGCGTTGCAGACAACACTTGTCTCAAGGGGAGGGGCATGTTAAGCCCTAATATTGTCTCATTACCCCTTAATTGGGGCATATTAGATTAGTAATGTTATGTTATTTATGTCGGCTTTAGGCCATTAGTTGTAATTTAGATTAGTAATGTTATTTTATTTATGTTGGCTTTGGCCATTAGTTGTAATTATACCTCCTAGTCTCCTATATATACCAAGGAGACATTTCCATTTTGAATCATCTTGTACTTGAACATTTAAGTGGGGTAAAAGGAGGTTGCCCCCTCGAAGAGGCTTATTATCTGAAATTATCTCTCTTTCAAGGCATTGAGTACTTTTCCTGAGGTTTTTCTATGCTATATTGATGCTTGGTTCTTAACACACTTAGGGATTGGCAACACATGCCCATCTTGATTCCAACTATTCTCCCATCCATAGGAATTTTGTTCCCTAAGTTTTTTCATTTGTTTAATAAATCATTATAGAATTAAAAATATAAACATGATACTTGCAAATCATTTGTTTAATAAATCATGATAAAACTAAAAATATAAACATAAAATATTTGTTTAATAACTTATTATAAAACTAAAAATATAAACATGATAAAACCTTGCAAAATAGTTTGAGGATACTGATTTGGATTGTTAAAGTTAAGCATGATAATCATTTGTTTAATAATTCATTATAAAACTAAAAATATAAACATGATAAGACCTTGCAAAATAGTTTGAGGAGAGTGATTTGGGTTGTTAAAGTTAAGCATGATAATGTCCATCTTTGAGGTTTTTTATTTACTTATTTTTTCTATATTTTATTTTAATTGATTTTTTTTATATAAATTTTAATTGTTTTTTAAATAGATTTTCGATGTTTTAAATATCATTTCTAAAGTTTGTAAGAGAAAATTATGTTTTTAATAAATAGGTTGTACCTTTTTATAATACCAAATGGAAGTTGATAATTCTTATTAATTACATGTGTAAAGATAAAAACATATATGTTATTCAATACGAGTATAAAGGATCTTAAAGACCAACACTAATTAGAATTTCAAAAATGCAACATTTTTAACCTTAACAATTATAAAGAAGTGTTAAGACCTTATTCACTAAGAGAGAAATGGGTTTTTCCCCTAAATTTGGGATCGGATAATGTTGGCGCTGTATTAATGGCTTGATGATACAAGAAGGCAGTTTCGTGAGAGCAACGGGAAAAATTGCTCAGATACCAATAAGTGATGCGTATTTCGGTCGTGTTGTAAATGCTCTAGCCCAACCCATTGATGGCAAGGGTCGAATTTTAGCTTCTGAATTTCAACTGATTAAATCTCCCGCCCCAGGTATTATATCAAGACGTCCTATTGTAGTATTTTTTGGTTTCATGATTTCATACTTGAATAATGCAAGGAGTGGGTTAATAAAGTAGAGAAGAAGGAGGAGGTACAGTTATAACAGTTATAACATTTATTTTCTCATGTGGTAACCGTTGTTGGAGAATAAAGGATGACGATGAAGACGGTCATGTGGAGAAGCATTATGAGTTTGGGGAGGTGATTGGTCAAGGACAGTCGCGAGTGGTGTACAAGTGCATTGAGAGGACAACAAGAGTGCAATACACGTGGAAAAAGATGCCCATTACGACTAATATAGCGTGTGAGATGAATTTATTGTACAGGTTGTAGAGAAGTTTACCCCACAGACGTCCGTAAATTTATTTTGCATTAAAGATATGTTACCTCTGCAATAAGAGGGTAAATTTATCTGCCAATAATAATATAAAAAAAATTAATTGTTTTTTTTAAATATAAAAATTCAAAAAAATAAAATTAAACATTTTAAAATAACATAAATTTGGTCAACTTATTAACTAATATCAAAATCAATACTAACTGATTATTATATATATATATAACCGCTAAGATAATATAATAACTAATTATAAAACTAAAATTATAAACATGATAAAACCTTGCAAAATAGTTTGAGGAGAGTGATTTGGGTTGTTAAAGTTAAGCATGATAATCAATTGTTTAATAACTCATTATAAAACTAAAAATATAAACATGCTAAGACCTTGCAAGCAAAATTGTTCGAGGAGAGTGATTTGGGTTGTTAAAATTAAGCATGATAATGTCCATTTATTTGAAGTTTTTTATTTACTTGTTTTTTCTATATTTTATTTTAATTGATTTTTTTATATAAAATTTAATGGTTTTTTAAATAGATTTTTGGTGTTTTAAATATTAAAGTTTGTATGAGAAAATTATGTTTTTAATAAATTGGTTGTAACTTTTATAATATCAATTAGAAGTTGTATCAATTCTTATTAATTGCACATGTAAAGATAAACATATATGTTCTTCAATAAGAATATAAAGGATCTTAAAGACTAACACTAATTAGAATTTGAGAAATGCAACATTTTTAACCCTAACAATTATCAAGAAGTGTTAACACTTTATTCACTAAGAGAGAAATGGGTTTTGCTTCTATTGTAGTATTTTTTGGTTTTATAATTTCATACTTAAATATTGTAAAGGAGTGGGTTAATAAAGTAGAGGAGATGAAGCATCAAATTGGTGTATGAGACCCTCTTGTTTATGGGACAAGAGACTCCCTTCGCGCAACAATTTGACTACTAAAGTCTACAGAGGTATACATACCCTACCTCCCTCTAGATTTGAACTTGTGATCTCTAAGGAGGAAACATGTGTTCTTAACCATTAGAATGTCGAATTGTATATTGAAATATTTAAAGTAATTTATAAATCATCATGTCCTAAAATAATAGTAAACATATGGTCTACATGGCATTGGTGAGCAATTCATACCTCAACATATTCCTTGGTGTGTTTGATACAAGAATATTATTTTATATAATCGGCTACATGGTGGAGTTAAGGTTGGTGACGTGGTACTATAATTTTATTATTATAAACATGTTACATGGTCTTATTTGTCAGATTATATCATGAAATATATAATTTTGGAGGGATTTAATTTAAAAATATGTAAAGTATCAAATTTTCATTATCACATTTCACTAAAAAGTGAGACACATCTTCATGGATTCACCCAATTGTACAATTCATCATCACTACTACCTACATAGCCATGAGAAAACATCTCCCTGGATTTGGTGGTTGTAAACAACTAGGAGTAGACACAACTATGTCTGTGTGGTAGTAGACATATTTAATAATATGCACATCTGAATGCCCTATAAAATGACTATTAAATGACAAGAAACAAGAATCTTATTATTTGAGAGAGCCTAGCTTCACTTTGGATACCAAGTAACATCAGTTAAGATTGTGACCTTGGGTTCCTTGTTTCCTTTCAAAATATATTGTGGGAAAAAATGGATATCAAACTGAAGAGCTCTACCACTTTTCATCCACAAATGCATGGGGAAATAAAAATAGTAAGCAAAACCTTGTTGGACCTTTTGAGGGGTTATAATCACAAACACTCAAAGACTTAGAGTGTAATTTAATCTACATTCAACACTCTTATAATAGAGTAATCGATACTTCCTCTAATAAATCTCATTTCGAAACTTGTTTAGAATATTTTTTGCATTTACTTGATATTGTGTATGAACAATATGGAAACTTTTGAGGGGTTATAATCACAAACACGCAAAGACTTAGAGTGTAAATTAATCTACTTTCAACACTCTTATAATAGAGTAGTTGATACTTCCTCTAATAAATCTCATTTCGAAACTTGTTTAGAATATTTTTTGCATTTACTTGATATTGTATGAACAATATGGAAGAAACAAAAAACACTGACATAGAAGAAACATTTAAAGATATATTTTAATAAATAAAAATACACAAATCCATTTGCAAATATAAACAAAATTGAAAGATCCCATGAACAGTACAAGTACAAGGTGAAGCATGATTGCATAAGCAATACAAAATAGAGAAAACCTTCCAGATAGTAGATCAAGTCTAATTATCCTTAAATAAGGAAATACTATAAAAACCTTTCTCTAAGTCTTCAAAATGTTAACACATCAACACCACATCGGTATTACAATCTTCTTGACATGATTTATCACATATCCTGTTTATGGTGTATGACCTCTCAACTTCCTCCTACTTTTAATAAAAGCTTGCAGCTACAAGCAAAGGAGGTTGTTCATTCATTTAATGGGAACAATAAAGTTTTGGGAGTTTAGGGTTTATTTGTCACCTAACATATTTATTTCTAATTTTCCTATGTGATGCTCTTATAATATTGGTTTAGTGTTTGTCAAGATTCATTAATTGAAAGTGACTAGGGTGGAAACAAAATACAACATTGATAGGAAATATTATTTAATGATATCAACATATTTATTTCTAATTTTCCTTATGTGATGCTCTTCTAATATTGGTTTAGTGTTTGTCAAGATTCATTAATTGAAAGTGACTAGGGTGGAAACAAGATACAACATTGATAGGAAATATTATTTAATGAGATCAAGGATTTTGATTTTTATGGGGAGGTGGGGTTCATACTTTACACTATGTTGGTCTTCTGGAATGTTCATGTTGTTTAAAAGGAATATAATATTTTATATTAACCTTATACGTCAGTCGAATAAAAATAAAAATAAAAATAAAATTTTTATAAAGTTTACATAAAAATTATTAGATAAAAAGAAAGATATTAATTTACCCATAAACAAAATATTCATATATGAACTTTCAAAAAAATAATACTTATAATAGCTAATATTGTATGTTATCTTATAAATAAATTTAAAAATATTTTTATATGTATGAAAAAATTTAAAAAAATTATATAAAATGATAAAAAGATTAATACATTTATCTCTATATATTAAAGAGAGTTTTAGATTTTATGTGGAGGAGGTCTCATACACTAATTTGGAGTCTCGCTTGGCTCTGATCTTAACAAATAAATTATGATTATTAAGATATACATTTAGTATGTGTTTTTTTTTCGGAGCTCACACTTTCAAGTCCAAAAAAGCTAGGGTATATACAATTTCATAGACTTTAGCACTCAAATAACTCCATGGAAGGAGTCAATAAGGTTTCATACACCAATGTGGTGTTTGTGATCTTAAAATTATAATTATAATTATATATATATATATATATATATATATATATATATTATTTCTCACTTTTATAGAGTTGAGTTGAGTGAGACAACATCATGCCTAAATAAATTTTAAATCATCAAAGAAATTATACATTAAGAGATTCAATGTGATCTTGAATTAAGATGGATTCACGATGTTAATATATCAATGTTAATCCATCTTAATTCTAGAAATATTATGGGCTTAGAGGGATCAAATTTTTAGAGGTGCAAACCTTTCTTCAAGTTTTTATAATCTAAAAATGGTTTCAAAATCAAATTATTATGGGTTTTTAACTCCATACATTTCGTAATTTCTTTATTAAGTATGTGTATGTATGTGTGTCAATTGAATTAAGCTTAGGTGGTTGGAAAGAATGATTGTTATTTCCCTACCCAAATTATTTATGATACAAAAATTTTGAAAAAACTTATATACCTATTATAAATCAACATTACGTTGTTCATGATCTCAAGAGTTCTTGAATGCTTCAAATATTATCTTGAAGTGAAAACCATTAAGAAACCCCGAATCAAATAATAACCTACAACCTACATAGTTAAATCCAAAAAGTTCATTCAAGACCATGGTATAAATTTTAGCATAAAAAGGCACACATAAACAGGGTGTGATACAAACATCATAATGGTAAAGGTTATTGATTTGAAATTGAAACTTGTAAAGGTTGGTTACAAAGGGATATATAGTTTCTCCAATATTATCTTATCAAGGTTGGGTTGCTTGTTCACACTATTATATAATAGTGTGGGTTTTGGGATGAAATTTAAGATAATAAATGATGAAATTTAAGACAATAATAAATGATCAAATTGTTTTTTGTTTTAAAGTGATGAAAAAAAAGTTTGTATAATGCCTTAAATATTGTCTTTAAGTGGGTGTTTGGGATGAAATTTAAGATAATAAATGATGAAATTTAAGACAATAAATGATCAAATTGTTTTTGTTTTAAGTGATGAAAAAAAGTTTGTATAATGCCTTAAATATTGTCTTTAAGTGGGTATTTTTATAGAGATTATTGTCTAAGACAATATAGAATGCAAATCATTTTGTCTTTACAAAAATTATATGGTTTTTGTCTTTTTAAAGACAATATATAATAAATTTTTAGTCATAGAGAAAAAATGACATAAAATTTATTTTATTAAAATAAATTACATTATTATCTATTAACTTTTCTTAGGGCATGAAAGTTCATTCAACACCATGGCATAAATTTTAAGATAAAATGGCACACATGGACAAAGGGTGTGATCCAAACATCATAATCTCCAAGATTGGAAAGGCCGAGCTTTGATTCACATTATTGTACTATTATATAATAGTGTTTGCTTTGAAATGAAATTTATTTTCTATTATATAATAGTGTGCGTTTTGAGATGAAATTTAAGAAAATAAATGATTAAATTGTTTTGAGGTGAGACCAAAAAAAAAAAGCTCGTGTAATATTTCAAATATTGTCTAGTATCTTTATAGAGACAAATTGTCACGAAATAATATAGAATGCATATCTTTTTATCTTTATAGAGACCATATGACTTTTGTCTCTCCAAAGACAATACACAATGCATAAAAAAAATCTTATTCATAAAAAAAAAAAATGACATAAAAATTATTTTATTAAAAATAAATTACAATATTATTTATTACCTTACCTTAGGGTATGATAAAATTGAACTACAAGCCTCTTATAAAAATTATTTTATTAAAAATAAATTACAATATTATCTATTAACTTACCTCAAGGGCATGATGAAATTGAACTACCAACCTCCTACTTGTAATGTGGATGCTCTTTCTCTTTCGTTGAGCTAACACTCTATAAAATTATAATTTAGTAGAAAGGGGCAAGTAGTTTTACAACTCCTAATAATTTCTACTATTATAAAATATTGTCTCATATATTATATTGCATGTTGTTTTCTTTTTATAAATATCTTTCTTTTTATATTTATAAGAATAAAAGCATGCCATTGATTAATCTTCCCATAAATTATGTAGTACAATTTGTTGTAAAATTACTTACATTACTAGTTTATTAATACATAAGAAAACTAGACCTATTACATGCTCTTTCTCTTTCGCTGAGCTAACACTGTATAAAATTATAATTTAGTAGAAAGGGGCAAGTAGTTTCACAACTCCTAATAATTCCTACTATTATAAAATATAATCTAATATATTATATTGTAGGTTGATTTCTTTTTATACATATAAATATCTTTATATTTATATTTATAAGAATAAAAGCATGCCATTGCTTAATCTTCCTTCAAATTATGCAGTACAATTTGTTGTAAAATTACTTACATTACTAGTTTATTAATACATAAGAAAACTAGACCTATTTAGACCTATTGCATGTTTATAATTAAAATTGATACATAAGAAAAATATATCTATTTAGACCTATTGCATGTTTATAATTAAAATTGGAGTTTATCCTGGTTTAAATATTAGACATACTTGTAGTTTAAATATTCTTACTAAATATTTTAAATTATAATGTTTTTAACTATGTTGTAGTTGGACTATCAGGCCTTCTTGAAATCCTGCCTATATATTTGGGTCAACAATTCAAAGGACCACAAATTCTCACAGGCATTAGCTTTTCCTTTGCTCTTTCTAGATATTATGAGCCTATTTCACTCTTTTGTTATAACATGTTTTGATTTTTCTTATCGATAGGATTTAAATTTGTTAAAAAATATTTAATAATAATTGTGAAATTTGTCATATTTTTGCACCTTGGATTCATGCAAATGTTCTGCTTCTAAGGAAACAAGTGGATAGTTTTAGGCATTCTCGAGCGAAGTTCATGAACATGGCCAATTCTAAAAATCCTAGCAAGATCATATTGGAAGGCTTATTTTAGATAAACACAAGAACTATTGACTTTGTTTAGGTTGATTAGTTGCATCACCTTATGCTGTAAAAATACATGTTGACATAGTTCCAATATATTCTTCTCAAATATCTCTTGGAATTTATATAGGTGACATGTTTTTATTAATTGATTTGTAGAGCATGAGTAAGTAGTTGATATACTAAAATTTAATGTTGGACACATAATGATTTGATTGGTCTTTTATGAATAAAATTATGATGTCCAATGGTTTTGGGACTAAAAATTTACAATGAGAGTGTTGTTGAGCACTCAACACACCCTAAAAAGTCTATGTCCATTTATACTTTTCGGGTACCACTTGATCCTTTGCACTGTTCGTTTTCACTTCAGTATGAAACTGATGTCTACGCTTATCTTTTCTGTTTGATCTTAAAATTGTTTAAAGTTTGCTCGAATACACAACAAAGAATCATCTTAATTTTAAATGGGACTTAACAACTACTTAAGGAATCGACAATCTAAAGCTTTCCCCAACACGCTTAGGAAGTTCAGCATCGGTAAATCTCAAAGGTGACAAAAATCGCTTGAGAAGTTCAAAATAGCCGTGCGCCGATATTCATCGACGTCGGTGGATGAAAGTCTCTCTTTTCTGCGAAAAGCTTCGGTAAGAATATCGCCGAAGACTGATCCATTTGGCTTCGGCAAGAAAACAAAAATTAAGTGTCACGCAAGGAGAAAAGTGGTATCGTCAACCACCGACTCCTGAAACGTGTTCGGCGATGGAAGCTTACGAAGATGATAACCTGCCAAGAAGCTACGCACTTGAACTTTCCCCGATCACCGATCCCTGATATCATTCGCGTCGGAAGTTTTTATCAAGAGGATACCAGTAGAAGTGTGCACAAAGGTAGTAGTCAATCTCTGATCTAGACATCAGAGAGACACTACATGATGAGATGTTTTGACCCTTAGATTTGTTAGGTACGATGCATTTAAAAGGTTAGTTAATTTGTGGATCATGCATTAGTTGCTAGTTCATGTGCGTATCAAAAGAGACCGTTTAAGCCTGTCGATACAATGCATCTTCCTCCGCGCCTCTGCCATCAACCAGTTAGAATTTACTTGCAGAGATCCAATGGTAGTTTATTTTGAATTACATTCAATACTCATATTAACTGATTGATATGACGAAGATAATCTCTCCATTCATATTCTTTCGATTCATTATGTGTGATCTTATTCTGCGCGACGAGGATTTTAGAACATACCGAAGAGTGAGGCTAACAATCCGAAGAAGGCATCCAAGGTTCAGTGAGTATTAGACAACTATCTTAGCAAACATTACAGGTATGTATCCGCTTGTGGTGTTTTACGTTTCATTTTTATGTGTTCCCACCCAACACTGCTATGTACACTTATTTAAAGGGCCATTTAAATTGCAAGAACAATTCCTCCGAAGAGACCCTCCAACAGGAAATCCCCAAGAGAGAAAAAGTTACAAGAACCAGAAGCAGGATAGGGCTCCCCCCCAGCGGTTGCAAGACAGATAGAATTTTCTCCCAAGATGGTGACCGTCAGTAAGACAACCAGCAAGAAGGCCTTCATCCAGCCCCTGGACTTCGGAGACACAAAGGAAAACATTGGAGCCAAAACAAAATTTCCTCGTTGGGAAGAATTGTTTAATAAAATCAAGAAGGAGGAACCTCTCGATATACCCCACACAACGACCCTAATGTAAGAAGACTCGATGATTATGTCCTCCCAAATATCCATAGGACCTATCTACACATGATGGCAAGCTGGACTCCAGTGTTCCCTTGCATTGAGCTCCTAAAGTGGCTCATTGACCACACTGATGC
The DNA here is from genome assembly GCA_009831015.1 of Picea engelmannii. NCBI lineage: Eukaryota > Viridiplantae > Streptophyta > Pinopsida > Pinales > Pinaceae > Picea > Picea engelmannii. Next base: position 745,526 of record ML781361.1, on the reverse strand, counting down.
ACAATTTGTTTTGATTAATGATGAAAACGATGAATGCGTTGAGGTTTTATTGCCTCTAGAGGTCCAGAGTTACTACAAGATAAGGGAGACAGAAGAAAAGTTGATCACTAATTTCATTGTAAGTTTCCATGCAGCACACGACACCAGAAAAATCATGGCATCATGGTGGAGGGAAGAAACAAAATTTACAAACCAGAATGTTGGCTGGTATCCAATGGCCAATATAAGGGAACCATACATATACCTGATGGCTCTTCTCTACAAGTTGCATGGGGATAAATATTTTTCCTGGTTTTTAGAGGCTTGGATGCCTCTAGATTATATGGTGTCCATTTCAGGCATGAGATTCAATTGGGGTGCCATCATCTCCAAATAGTTGAGCACCTGTATAGGACAAGCCTAGACACCGAAAGAGGGAGAAACCCTCTCCTTCTACATGGCCTCGTATCTGCTGGATGTCATCTGTGCTAAGAATGTTTTTTCTAGAATGAAATTAATCTGGCACTCCTTTGAACTCCCAGTCCATGTATACTTCAACATCTTATGGGAAAAAAGGTACAAAAAATCTTATTCTCTTATCTGTGACTAGTTTATTGCACACATTCATTCTTATCTATTGAAGAGAGAGTTCCCAAGGCTGTCAGATGAAGAAAAAACGGTTATATCGTAAGTAGGTCACTGGTATCTAGATGAACGTGAGACATACATCAGGGTTTTCAGTGCCACAAGGGCACCCCATTTTTTACCCATATATGTTCTTGATCGACTAGTGTTAGGGGAAATTTTCTATCAGACCATCCTACAAGTATATAATGCCACTTTAGTAAAAGACAAGAAGAGGGCCTTCATACCTTATGGGTGTCATATTGGCTTCTACATGGTCAAAGACACCATGCATGCTAAGCAAGAAGGGCTAAGCCAATTGGAATTCCGGTTCAAAACTGGTCATTTTCGCAAACACGATCCCAATGGCCTGGTCCTACAACACGCATCATAGGTATCATCATGTTGGCCTTATGACCATGACCAGTTTGAAGAGGAAATTTTCACCAAAAATGCTCAAGACTGGAATGAGTTAGCGACAAGGATAGCTAACCCTCAAACAACCAATTTCAAGGAAATGAGTTGGGAAGAGAAAGAGACGTCCTTGGAACGAACAACTCAAGCGATTCTCAGGACCCAGGAAGGAACGGTATCATCTGAACCAAGTGAGCAATGGGTCACCCCCAAGAAGACATCTAAGCATTAGGGGATTATCGGGACTCCCCAGTACAAGCTAGGGATTCCCATGAAATTCAAGTTGCATAGGGGATGGGTGAAATTTTGTGGCAACAAAGCTAGCTGCTAATGAAGCGGATGCAGGAGTATCCATACCTCATCATAACACCTATGCTTCCAACTGGTATCCGAGAAGGTGACCCATCGGAGCCAAGCAGCCCGGGTTCCATAAATCTCGGTAACACCAACGGGTCAGGCAACCCTGGATTCACAACATCGTAGGTTAATCCCTTGGTGGGTAGGACAATTCAACCAGAGGTAGGCCGGATGTCAATAGAAACACAAGCACCTAATCCCTGAGCAAGATCATACATATATATAGTGATGACGAGAGCCCTAGAGCCAGCTCACTACACCCCTATTCGTGTCCAAGAGGAAAAGGGTCCTGAGAAGGCTTCTTCTCCTGAGCCCAAAGTTCAAGACAAGGAGTTCTCGCAAGAGGAAACAGAAGTCGAAAGTGGCCTCGACACAAAGGGGCCCAATGTATTTGAAACTGAATGAGATCTGTAAAACAAGCCCGAATAGGAGGAATCGAAGAAAGAATCCCCGAGAAAGGGAATCAACGATTCGACGACCAATGAGCAAGTAAGTCATGAGTCTGTACCCGATGTCTCTATTTTGCCAAATACTCAAATCCTCGATGAGAAACAAGTAGAAGCTAGACCCACGAGGCACAACGAGGAAGTTCAAGAGCCCAATCTTGAACAAATATACACCACCGGTAGCCAGGGAAACATGCTCACATGGGGTGATCAATAGATACCAGAGTCGGTAGATGAAGTAGCATATATCTATGCGATCTCCTACGATCAAAACAGAAAGGCCATCGTTCAGAGGACTGCAAAGAAAAGAAAGATAATGTTGGATCACTCCATCTTGGTTACTACAGAGGAGAACTTAATCAACACAACAGACGCCTGGATGAATGAACTGATCGGCATGGGAAAGGACCTCTCGGATGCCACCTTAGATAGAGCCAGGAGAGATGAAAAGGAACTAGCCATCGCCCTAAAGGATCTCGAGCAATTGCGTCATCTGGTCGAATACTATAGAGGCGCCACACAGATCGCTGTGTATCTGAAAGGTGAGTTTGAAGAAGTTTACGATGAGTTCAATAAGGAAAGAAACATGTTAACCATGAACGTAGTTGAGTTCTAGGAGGACACTCTCATGGCACTCATGAAATGCAATGAGATGGATCGATGGTATGAAAGGGGGCAACAAGCGATAGAAAAACTCGAGTACATCGAGGCAGTCTAGCAGGGTCTAGAGAAGGAAGAACATGGCATTCAGATGGTGGGAAAAAGTAGTCTTAATTACATGAAGTGATCAATCAAGTACTGAGCTAAGATGTCTCGGGACCCACACCGAGATATCCAAGAGCAATGGACCACATGCAAGAAACATTGGGATAAAATTAATAAAGTAATAAAGGATATCTGGTTCACCCAGCTTGACACCCCCGATAAATTTATCGACCTAAGTGACGTGGTCAAGTTGCATGTCGAACAAGACTCGATATGGACCAAAGAGATCACAAAGATGATCGATACAAAGCCAGGGAAAGTGCAGTGATTCACAAAACCTCCAATCAGGGCCCAAACCATTATACAATAGTTGAACTCCAGTTTATTAAAGTATCGGGCGCATGTAGTAGACATCAGGGGAATATATGCAGCTCCGATCGAACAACACAGGTTTCCATGGGTCCAAACTTGTGAAGAATGGTGTATCAATTGGATTGAATACGAGAAAAGTCACCCTTTCTAAGAAATATCTCGGGTTGACTGTTAAAGAAACTATTAGAAGATAACACCACGTGGCAATTTTTTCATTTCTTAAACTACACTTAACCGTGAATTTCAGTTAAGATTTATATTATAAATAAATACCTCGACGAATTAGAAATGGGTCGATGGTTTTTGTAAGAACTCTTTTTTTTGTTAAGAATTATTTTGAAGCTGCTAGGAATTGAGAAATTCTGTTAGGGTCCTAACCCGCACATAGGTAGAACAATATATTCAGATGTAATAAAGGTCAATATTAATAAGGCCTTTCAATAAAATAGAATAAGGCAGATGTAAGAAGACCTAATAGAAGCTTCCGCTTCTAGAAGGATCTTCCTCTAGATGCTTCTTTTTAGTATAAATAGGAGTCGAGGGTATGAGAACCCTATCTTGGATATTATTGTAATAGAGATCTTCTCAACTGGAGGTTGCCCCCTCGAAGAGGCCCGTGAACATTGCTTTCAGATTCAAAGTGCTATTTATGTTGTTATTCTTATATAATTTTCATGTTATTATGGTGAATGTTCTGGTTATATTATTGTTATTCTGCCATTACTAGCATTTTACTTCTGTTCTGCATACATTTTATATCTAGTATATTATAAGTGGTATCATAGCATTTTCCTCAGCAGAAAGTGTGGGTTAAATTTTTTTCAGGGTAGAGACGTATTCCAGCGTCTTTAATCCACAGAGATTTGTCGTTACATGCATAAACCCACGGTTGAGGGATTCATACACACAGGAAATACAAGTGGTACTTAAGCGCACATCTGTTGGCCACCCTTGTAACCCCTATTGGTACCCCTTCGAGTGGTAGCACATCAGACAACACCTGTGTACGGATCGACCTAGATTACTTGAAGCCCTATTTAGATAAACCAATTGCCTTCCTAACTGCTACAGTGTCACCAAGAACAACACTCGGGAAGATACTCTCTAGTACCTGGGTAGTCGTGTAGTACGACTAAAGGTACGGTCTATCCTCCTTAGTTATTTCTCTAAGATATTGGGTCGAGTACTACTGTTGGACCCCGCACGTATATCATAGAGATATAGCACAGTGAAAACCCTTGTCTATAGAACCCTTTAATACCCAACCCTTGGGGACAGAAACATAAACAAAGTAAAACAATCAAGATCTATTGTCATGCCACTGTGTTCGGGTTGCCAAGTAAATACACATTTCTTTCTAGTTAATAATTTGGGAATTTCCTCTCTGCAGTATTCTTCAAATTAAACATAAATTATTTCACCATTATTTCATCCCTATTCCATTGGATTCATCTCTTTGCCCTTATCACATTCATCGATATCATTTTTTGAGCAAAACGTTTTTACCCCGCTCACCCCTTTTCAGTTCCCCCATCCTCATGGCCCATACTCATAGCTAATACTTGGAAGCTCGCTTCAAAACCTTGCAGTCTGGTCTCATTGAGACCCAACAAGAAGTGAAACAACTCAGTTCCAATGTTGCTGCCATCAATACAACCATGCAGTCCTTAATGGGCGAAATCAAACAAGACCTCACCACCCAGCTTGAATCAGTCTTTTCGGCACTCTGCACCAAACTACATATCCCCACAGATAACCCTTCCTCTTCCTCACCCCCACGTACTGAAGGTGACCATTCCTCTCATTCCCATATCTTGTAGAACCATCACTTTCAACATGACCTACGCTTTCCACGGGTGGATGTGACCAAATTTGATGGCTCGGACCCCACTGGTTGGGTAACCCAAATGGAACATTACTTCTCTTTATACAACATTACAGATGACTTGGCCAAAATCCGGTATGGTTTTCTCCATCTATATCAAGAACGTTGGCAATGGTGGCAATGGAGAAAAAACTCTCGTCAAGGGTATATTGCTTGGACACAATTTGTGGCAGAGCTTTATGAATGCTTTGACACTAACACAACCATTTGGGCCATTTGAAAAAGATGAAACAATTAGGAATAATGGAAGACTTTATAGCTGCCTTTGAGCGCCTGGATTTTAGAATAGAGGGCATGTCTGATGCCTTTTTCCGAGAGTGTTTTATCAGCGGCCTCAAGGAGGAAATTCGGGCTCATGTCCTCATGGCTCGGCCTGAGAGTTGGGTGGAGGCTACCAAAAGAGATAAAGAAGAAAAACAGGTTGTATCTTCTCAAAACCACAAACCCTCCTTCATTCCTTGCCCTAAACCAGTAAATCCCACTACTCCCTCTACTCCACTAAAGATCCAAAAATTGACCCTGGCTAAAATGGATGAATGCCAACTCAAAGGCCTTTGTTATAACTATGATGACAAATATTTACCGGGCCACAAGTGTAAAGAACAAAATCTTTTTATGGCCATCTTCAAGGAGATTTCAGAATAATATGAAGAAATTCCCTCTATGTCTGAATCACCTGAATCCACTGACATAACCCCTCCCTCAGACCCTCCCAAAGTAGAACCAGTCATTTCCCTCAATTCTCTCACTGGCTTCTCCGCTCCCCAAACCCTTAAGATAATCGGTTACATCAAGCATCGAAAGGTCGTGATTCTGGTTGATAATGGAAACACCCATAATTTTAGTCATTGCCGCATTGCCCAAGAAACTCATTGCTACATCCATGCCATCAATAATTTCCAAATCATGATTGCCAATGGTGGGTTCCATGAAATGTGGAGGGTGTTGTGAAAATGTGCATCTCCAAATTGGTGACTACCACTTGAAATCCTATATGTTGCTATCGACATGGAAGTTGTGACATTGTGCTGGGTGTAGACTGGCTAAGGACTTTGGGTCCCATTCTCATGGATTTTAAAGACTTAACCATGCAATTCAACCAAGAGGGCCACCAATATAATTTCCAAGGCATCACCGCAGGTTCACCTGAGATCATTAGTTCCCATCGCATGGAAAAAATTCTAAAAAAGGGTCATTCTGGTGTTATCGCCCAACTCCATGCCATACAAGCAACAAAGACATCTTCCGTACCGCAAGACCTCCAAGCCATCCTTTCTAAACATCAATTGGTCTTTTCCACTCCCTAAGGCCTCCTTCCTTCCCGTTGTGTTCATGATCATTCCATTCCCCTTGTACCAGGAAGCCTTCCTCCCAATATCCATTTGTATCGTCACCCCTTTCACCAAAAAAATGAAATTGAGAAAATGGTCCAGGAACTACTTAATGCAGGCATTATCCACCCTAGTACAAGCCCCTATTCGTCTCCTGTGGTCATGATCCTGAAGAAATAAGGGTCTTGGCGAATTTTTCCTAACTTCCATGCCCTCATCAAACTTACCATCAAAGACAAATTCCCCATTCCTATCATTGCTGACCTACTGGATGAATTGAGTTGCGCCCAATTCTTCACTAAACTGGATCTTCATTCAGGCTACCACTACATACGTATGAAAGAGGCAGATATTCCCAAGACTTCCTTTAGAATTCATGAGGGCCACTATGAGTTTTTGGTCATTCCCTTTGGCTTGTGTAATGCCCCCTCCACCTTCCAAAGCCTCATGTTTCATGTCTTCCATACTTTTCTTTGCCATTTTGTCTTAGTTTTCTTTGATGATATCCTCATCTATAGCAAAACCTGGATATACCATCTTGCTCATGTGGATCAAGTTCTCCATCTACTCTCTCAGCACCAAATTTTCCTGAAATAGTCTAAATGTGCTTTTGGCACCTCAGAAGTAGAATACTTGGGTCATCTAGTTGGCAAAGATGGCGTCAGGGTGAATCCTAGAAAGATTGAAGCTATGCAAGACTTGCCTCACCCAAAGACTCTTAAGATCTTGCATGGATTTCTAGGCTTAACAGGGTATTATCACGAGTTTGTTAAGAATTATGGGAAGATTGCAGCACCTCTCACTACTCTCCTAAAAAAGAACTCTTTCACTTGGACACCAGCCACTGCTCAAGCTTTTCAAACCTTGAATATGGCCATGTGCACCACTCCAGTCCTCACCCTTCCTGATTTCACAAATACCTTTGTGTTGGAATGTGATGCCTCAGGGAAAGGAATTGGTGTTGTCCTTATGCAAGAGGGTCGACCTTTGGCCTTTACCAACAAGAAACTATCTCAAAGAAATCTAGGAAAATCCATCTATGAAACATAAATGTTGGCTATTCTACATGCCGTGGATCTATGGCGTCCTTATTTATTGGGGCAACAATTCCAAATTAAGACAGACCATCAAAGCCTCAAGTATTTTCTGGAACAACGCATTTCCTCCCCAGAACAACAAAAATGGGTGACTAAACTCTTTAGATATGATTATGAGATCATTTATAAGAAAGGCAAAGACAATGTGGTTGCGGATTCAATTTCCAAAAAATATGAAGATGGAGGATCCCTTTTTTCTCTTTCATTCATTATACCATATTGGCTCCAAGCCATTCACCAGGAATGGCTACAAGACCCCAAAAGTTCGCAGTTGATCCAACAATTGCAATCCAATGCTCCAACTTCCCTAGGTTACTCTTGGCTCCATGAGAAACTTCAATACAAAGGCCGTTTGTATTTAAGTAAACAATCAAAGCTTAAATCCACAGTACTTTATGAGCTTCATGCTACACCCACAGCAGGGCACTCCGGGTTCACAAAAACCTATGATAGGGTCAAATGTTCCTTTTTATGGGATGGTATGAAACAGGAAATTCGTAATTTTGTAGCTAAATGTGACATGTGTCAATGCAACAAGGGAGAAACAATCAAATCATCGGGCACACTACAACTGCTGCCAATTCCACCTGCTATTTGGAAGGATATCTCTATGGATTTTATTACCAGCTTACCCAAATTGGGAAATAAATCCGTCATCATGGTGGTTGTTGATCTCCTTTCCAAGTACACTCATTTATTCAACCTTCAACACCCATTTACAACATCCACGGTGACTCAAATATTTAGGGATCAAGTCTTCAAGATTCATGGCATGCCACACTCTATTGTTTTTGATCGCGACCCAACTTTCACAAGCAATTTTTGGCAAGAACTGTTCAAGATACAAGGCACATAATTGCATCTCAGCACAGCTTATCATCCCTAGACTGATGGCCAAACAGAAGTTGTCAACAAGTGTTTGGAAACATATTTGAGGTGTTTTGCCTCAGAAAAGAAAAATCAGTGGGCTCAATGGTTACCTCTAGCTGAATGGTGGTACAACACTTCATACCATACAACTACATGCATGACTCCTTTTGAAGTGGTATATGGATAGAAGCCACCTTCAATTCTCTCATACTTACTGGGTGCCTTGAAGGTCCAGGTGGTTGACCTAACCCTTATAGCTCGAGAGGCCATTCTCCATACCCTCAAAGAGAATTTGTTCATGGCCCAGAATCGCATGAAGCAACAAGCAGATCAAGGTCACTTTGAACATCAATTTGCAGAAGGGGATCAGGTGTTTCTTTGACTGCAACCTTACAAGCAAACTTCCCTCAAGGTAGAGCATTGTCAGAAGCTAGTGCCCAAATTTTATGGTCCTTATACCATGCTCAAGTGTGTGGGACAAGTCTTTTATCAGTTAGCTTTTCCCAACCATTCGAAGCTACATCCTGTTTGTCATGTTTCATGCTTAAGGAAGGTGATTGGAGCTAAGTACCAAATTCAAACCAACCTTCCAGAGTTAGTTGAAGAAGGATCCATTTGGCTACAACCAGAAGTAGTTTTGGACCAATGTGAGTGTCGCCTATGTCAGAGAACCATCAAGGAAGTGCTAGTCCAGTGGAAAGATACAACTCTAGCAGACTTCACTTGGGAACCAACTACCATTCTGCAACAATTTTATCATCTCAAGCCTTGAGGACAAGGATGTTTTTAAGGGGGAGAACATGTTAGGGTCCTAACCCACACATAGGTAGAACAATATATTCGGATGTAATAAAGGTCAATATTAATAAGGCCTTTTAATAAAATAGAATAAGGCGGATGTAAGAAGACCTAATAGAAGATTTCACTTCTAGAAGGATCTTCCTCTAGATGCTTCTTTTTAGTATAAATAGGAGTCGAGGGTATGAGAACCCTAGCTTGGATATTATTGTAATAGAGATCTACTCAACTGGAGGTTGCCCCCTCGAAGAGGCCCATGAACATTTCTTTCATATTCAAAGTGTTATTTCTATTGCTATTCTTATATCATTTTCGTTTTATTGTGGTGAATGTTCTGGTTATATTGTTGTTATTCTGCCATTACTAGCATTTTACTTTTGTTCTGCATACATTTTATATCTGGTATATTACAAATCCTTCTGGAACAAAGACAAACTATTTTCATCAGATGCATGTGATTGGACTTGGAGAAGAATTACTTCCTATGTTGTTTCATGAATGATGCAGTGATGAGTAAGAGCAATTAATTTTGTTGTCAAGTAATATGGTGCAATGTCTTGATGTTCTTTTCTTTAATGATGAAGATAAATTGTTGTGTTATTATGTGATGAAAGGTTATGGTAGATGAACTATTTTTCTTCCCATTATCTTATTACATATGTGCTTTCTTTATGATAATTAGTTTCTCAGACAATAATTGGATGCTCACATGGTTATTGTATTAATATTAGGCTTGTGGTATAGAATCATTGTTTTCATGTTGAGCAGCGGGTTATCCTAACCTCAAACTCTTCCCCAGTAGTTAAAACTTAATCTAGTTTTTTGTCAAGTTGGTTTATATCGGCTTGCATTTCTCCTACCAGTCCCACCCAAGAGAAAATATAGAAGAGAATAGTCCTAACTGAAGGAAGATCCTTCACAAGAAAACACAAATCCCATCGATAAATTGGCCGGATCACAAGATCTGGAGAGCCATTCCATATTCAAATGCTATAGAGTCTAATTGGGCCTCAGTGGTGAGATTGGTTCCTACTGTTGATTCAAGGGATTTAAGACCCATCAACAGAATTGGCGCCAGAAGGAGGGCTTGAGAATGAATGGCAGAGTATATATTTTATATAGCATTTCGAACACCCTACAGATTTGTAACGACCCACATGCATGGATAGTCATTCAACAGAAAACCCACACACGTTGAGTACTCCCGAAGTGGGTAACCCACCCCAACCCGAGGAAGAACCTTTTCAACCTAAAATACCTTACACACTTCCTCATGAGGAGGTGAATCAATTTAGGAGAATCACAAGAGACTACGCCCGATAGATCGGTGCGTTGTCCTTAGCTCCCATCCTCCCTCAGAGAAAACAGAAAAGCAGACCAGTGGTTAGAAATCTAGATAATGTTTTTGTACACTCTGTAGAATACTTAATAAATTTCACGATTACCAAAATCCAAGAACCTCTTTATCTGATACCCAAAATGCCAACCGATGACATCTTGAAGCCAAATGACTTTTCGGAAGAAGAAGAGTTTGACTCGGACTCCAAAGATATGGAAGGTAATAATAACCATGAGGAAGAAAGGGAAATTCCATTTCAGAACAACCAACCTTGGTTCACTGGAGATGTCATGGCCATCCTTGGACGAGTACATAATCTTCCTCGGCATCCAGTGAAGTTGCTTCCCAAGTACAACCCCGAGACTTCAGGTTTACCTGAATATCAAATCAAGAAGTTCATACTCGTGATTAGACTCATGAATGTTCAACATGAAGAAGTAGTTTGTAGACTTTTACCCTACACATTTGAAAATTTATCTTCCACGTGGTATTTTAATCTACCAGTAGGATCTATAACTAGCTGGACCAAGTTTCAGAAATATTTTCTAGATAGGAAACTACTACGGGAGCTCTGATGGCTGAGTTGATCGCAACCACCATGACTCCAAAACAAAGGTTCAAAGATTTAAATCAAATATTCACAACCATTTTGAACAAATTCCAGTCTGCAGAAAAACCAACTCAAGAATTGCAAATCGAGGTTTATGCTAATGCACTCCCAACTTCTATTTCTATGTTTGTAAAGAGATCTGCTAAGAAAACCCTGGTGGAAAATTTTGAAGAAGCTAAGATAATAGAATTCCATATGAAAGGATGTAAAGAAGGCCAAGCCTCTCTAGTAAAGAAAGAATCCCATCCCCTTCCCAGGAGAGGACTCCTTTTGACTAGACCACCAGGAAAACTGGTTGAACAATCTCCCAAAAAAAGGTAATGGAGATATAGAAGATCTACAACGCATGTTTAAGAAATTATAAAATGAGATCATAGACATGAAGAGAAATGCCAGAGAGGGAAACCAAGTCCAAAGGCCCTATAAGCCTTTGTTCAAAAGAAACCCGCCTTTCAAAGCAATTAAACCTCCCCCAACGAACTTAAAAATTGATCTAGGGAATGTCACGTCTAATTCTTTCTGTACTTATCATCAAGAAAAACACTCCAAAAGAGACTGCCCTCAATGGGTACATTCCATGAATTTGATGGACAATCGGTTTTTAGAAGAAGTTTCCCTGACCGAATAGCCAACAGATCGGTCATGAATATTGTTGACCAGGAAGAGATTGACCCACCACGAGATACAACATTGCTGATCTGGGATCCCAACCTGATCGTGCCTTCTGATGACCTATTTGAGTCTTGGGAACAACCTGTGGAAGTTTTGGTGATACAGACGTGTAGTAAGGTTTTGCCTAGCTCAAAAGATATCAACACCAACCAGGCCTCGAAAATTAAGATAACTCTCGATCACCTGAAAACATCTTTCTCTCTCAGTAAAAATACTGTACACATTCATACCCAGGAATCACCCAAACTAGATTAAAACGTAGTCGAATATTTGAAGAAGCTAAAAGACAATATATCGGTTATGGACAAATGCATGATTCCTCAACAGAAGAACTTTCTATTACAAGCTTTGAATTCAATAGAAAAACCGATGGCAGGTAATGGTCCAAAAATAAATCTTTCTCCCATAGATTCAGTTGGAAAACCAACTGTGAACACCTGTTTGAGAGATAGAAAGGAAAATACTTTTGTCCCACCATTCCTCTTAACGTTCAAAATCTTTAATAGAAACCTTGATAACTACTTGGTAGATTCTGGAGCATCTTCCAACGTTATGCCCTTGTCTATTTGCAAAACATTAAATGCCATACCTCTCAAAAGTGATAATCATGTCATACAACTAGACAGGACCCAGGTAAAGGTCATTGGAGAGCTCACAGTTGTGATGATCAGAATATTGACACACCCCACATTCGTGCAAGTGATTGATATCATCGTAGTAGATATCCCATTGGCATATGGGCTATTACTGAGTCGATATTGGTCTGAAAATATAAACGGGTACTTCAGTACAGACCGAGCACACCTTTGGCTACCACTGAAGGGATACAAGAACATGATCAGAATCGATAGGGAGAGATATCTGAAACATACAGTCACTGATCTAGAAACCCCTAACGATCCCTCATCCACAAATTTCCCCATACTGGGCAATTATTTCTGCGACTCCTACTTCAAAAACTTCCCTCCTCTCTTATATGATGTTACTCTTACCCAAAACTTTGAATTGATTTTTTAAGATAAATCATCGATACCAACAGGAGACACCCTCTTCTGTCAAAACCCTGCACTAGAGATTGCAGAACAAAAGGTCAAGGAGCAAGAAACTAATAAGGAAAATGAAAATAGTGATTCTCACTCACAAATTTGGACCCTTTATTTCGATGGATCTAAATCGCAAGAAGGGTTAGGAGCAGGCTCCATCCTCATCGATCCTAAAGGTAAACATAATTTTCTGTCTTGTAGGCTAGAGTTTGAATGTACCAACAACACTGCCAAATATGAAGCTCTGGTACAAGGATTAAAGAAATCCATATATTTGAATGTCAAAGAATTGAAATTTTTCGGAGACTCAGAACCTATTGTTAGATAAGTAAGGAACACTATACATTGCAATTATCCTCACCTGAAGAACTATCAGAAGGAGGTGCATAGGCTAATAGATCACTTTGAAGCTTTCAATATCACATCGATCCCTAGAGAAAAAAATGTTCTTATTGACTCCTTGTCCACAGCCACTTCCAGACTGTCGCCTTTATAGGATTATGAAGACTCCCAATTCACTATGGATATGCTCTACAAACCGTCGGTACCCAATAACATTTCCAATTGGAAAGTCTTTGAAGGAGATGAAAAGATCATAAAATTATTGACCAACCATGACAATTTCAAAGATCTCGCTATTAACGATGAAGAATTCCAAGAGAAATCAACAGAAACTGATCCTCGGACAGGAAAACCTATGGATAAGTTAAAGGCTCACATAATCCCAAAGGGGGTAGCTAATATATAAAATCTGTTTGATTTGAAAGAGCGATTTAAGGGACCTAAAAACACAAAGACTGGTAGCTCTTGTCCCCTGCATGAAACTATAAATCTTGGGACCCAAGAAATCCCCAATAATTTGAATCTTAGCAAGACTATATCCAAGGAAGAGAGGAAATCTTATCTCAAATTATTCAGACAATATCAGGATGTCTTCGCATGGTCCTATAGGGATTTGAAAACATATGATACATGCATCATTCAACACACCATCCCGTTAAAACCCAAAGTGAAACCTTTCCAATAGAAGCTCTGAAAGTATCATCCATCCCTGGAGCATCTCATGTATCAGGAATTAAAGAAACTTTTAGATGCCAAGATCATTTTCTAGGTTAGGCATTCTGCCTGGGTAGAAAATCTTGTTTCGGTGAGGAAAACGTTAGGAGAAATCCGTCGATGCGTAGATTTTAGGAACCTCAAAAAATCTTCAGAAAAAAGGAAATTACCCAGTCTCACTGATGGAACAACTCTTTCAAACCGTGTCTGGGTCGAAGATCTTCTATCTACTAGACGGGTTCTCAGGTTACAACCAAGTCCTGGTTTCAGAGGAAGATCGTTTAAAAACCACCTTCCAAACTAAATGGGGAACCTTCGCTTATAAATGCATGCCTTTCAGGTTCATTAACGCAGGAGAGACCTTCCAAAGGGCCATGGACATGGATTTCTGGGGAATAATCAATAAATGTGGGGTAGTGTATCTAGATTATGTAACAGTGTATTCGAAGAATAAAGAAGAGGACATCCAACACCTAACTTAGATTTTTGAAAGGTGTAGGAAATACGATATATCCTTAAAACCAAAGAAAACTATCTTTGATGTCAAGGAAGGTAAGTTGTTAGGTCACATTATATCTCAAGAATGGATTCACATAGACCCGGAAAGGATTAAGGCCATATCTCAACTTCCATTACCCCATAACAAGAAAGCTATGCAATCCTTTTTCGGGCAAATCAATTTTGTGAGGAAGTTCACTCCCGACTTCGCAGAGATCATCAAACCCTTACATAAGATGATTCACAAGGATGTAGAATTTAATTGGGATCATGAGTGAAAGGACACCTTCAACAATATCAAAGATACCATATCTCGGGCCCCGATGTTGCGAAGTCTCGATTTCAATAGATACTTTTCCCTTTATACTTTCGCCTCCAACCAGTCGTTAGCTACAGTTTTGAATGAGAAGGATGATGACAACAAAAAAGCCCTAGTTTCATTTATGAGTACTAATATTCAAGGATCTGATCTTAATTATCCTGTTGTAGACAAACAAGCCTACACAGTTTATAAGGCAGTAAATCATTTCAAGTCTTACATCCTCAAGAATAACACTAAAGTAATTGTTCCGCACCTTGCAGTCCGATCCTTGTTTACCCAACAAGAAATGGGAGAAGGAAGAGGAAAATGGATGGCAGTAGTTCAAGAATTTGATCTAGATATAAAACCTGCCAAACTGGTAAAAGGACAAGGGTTATGCAAGCTTGCAGTCGAAGTCTAGGATCAAGTAAATGAAAATTTCGGATGGGAGAACGAAATGGCACTATGGTGTGGTGAAGTAGCATACATATCCCTAGGACAAGACTCTTGGTATATGGATTTAAATTACCTTCTACATCACAAAGCTTGTCCCGAAAACCTCAACCCTAGGGAAAGGAGAGCCCTCAAATTAAAATCTGCACAATATCACCTTATAAATTCGGTGCTCTTCCAGATCAATTATGATGGGGTACTATTAATATGTCTCGAACATGGATACATAGAAAAAGTGATGAAAGAACTCCATGATGGCCTCGACCGGAGAAATTTCGGAGGAAACACCACCACTCAGAAGATTCTGAGAGCCGACTATTATTGGCCCACCTTGTTCAAAGATGCTCATACTTATGCAAGAAACTGTAAGACTTGTCAAATAAGCACTGGAAAGGAGAAGAGAGCAATAGTCCCACTCCAACCTGTGACTGTCTCTCAGAATTTTGAGCAATGGGGGTTGGATATCATAGGATAAATTACACCTAGCTCTTCAAAACTGCACAAGTACATTCTTATTGCCACCAACTATTTCACGAAATGGGCAGAGGCCATTCCTTTGACTCATGTGAACGAGAAGGTAGTGATCCAATTAATAGAACAATAACTAATCACGAGGTTTGGTGTCCCTTCTGTTCTAGTCTTTGATAATGCAACTTAATTTTATTCCACCCTCTTGATGAATTTTTCTCTGGACAAAGGAATCATAATTAAGTACTCTGCAAATTATTATCCCCAGGGAAACAGTGTGGCAGAATCAACTAATAAAATCCTGGTAAGAATATTGAAGAAGACAATTGCAGATAACCAAAGAAATTGGCATAATCTACTCGATAATTCTCTATGGTCCGATAGGGTTACACCCAAAGAAGCTATAGGAAATTCCCCATACCTTTTGGTCTACGGGCAAGAAGCCATCCTCCCAAATGGGCTCTATCTTCCGTCTCTTCAATTGGCCCAAGATTCCAACGAAGAACCCTCATCGACCATGCAACAAAGAATTAACACTCTGCTCATGCTATAAGAAGAAAGAGAAAAGGCTAAGTTAAAATTCCTAGCTCACCAAAAGTTAGTGAAAAGATGGTTCGATAGGCATAAGGCGAAAGAAAACAACTTTGAAGTAGGAGACTTGGTCTTGAAGTGGGATAGAGAAAACAAACCAAAAGGGAAACATTCTAAGTTTCAGAATCTATGGCTTGGACCTTTATAAGTGGCTAAGAAGATCGGGGAAAGAACTTATCGTTTGAAGAATATGAAGGGGGAACCTGATGCCCTCCCAGTAAATGGCCAAGCCCTAAAACAATGCTCCCCCCCCAAAAAAAAACAAACAAATATAATAAAATGAATAAACAATAAATCTGTGTGTTTTATGTTCTTGTTGAGTATTTTCATGATTGTGAAATACTTCTTTTGTTGTTTCTTTTCTTTCTGGTTTTCTATGCTTTTTGAAGGTATATCCGACGAGACGATGGTTGGCCTTAAAATCATGTGAAGTAGAAAACCCTGTTTCTAATTCATTTCTCATTTACAAATGCTAGAAGCACTGGGAAACTTGTTGTTACTTTGAGGAATCCTCTATCCAACTTGAGAAAACGAACAACCTTAGAGAAATGTCAGAAATGTCTACTTTGTGGTTTAGTAAGACCTCAAGGGAAAGAAAGAAATCCAGAAAGGACTACATGAACCCAAAAGGAAGAGCTAGCGAAGCATCCACCTTAACCCTCTTACCTTACAAATAAATAGACATCCTTCTCTATCCACTCACTCAGTGCATCATGTTGAGACAAAATTGATATTATCAAAAGAGTGAACAGTAGGAGAGGGTATGCAGGTATCTCCGTCGGGGCTATGAACGCTCGCTAGCACCAGAGAAAGGTTTTTTATGTGGGGGTGACTCTACCAGGGCTATGGACGCTCGCTGGAAGGGGAGCGACACTGAGGCATGTGAGTAGAGGTAATTAAAGGCTTCATGTCGGTGAATACTTTGCTAAAATTTGGTAAAAATGGGGCATGAGTCAGGGTCAAAGGAAACGAAGGAGGAAAAGGGTTAAAACCCCACAGGCAGACCCGAAAGCATCAACTGAAGGATTTCAGATGCAAAGGTTGAGAGTTTC
Organism: Picea engelmannii; assembly: GCA_009831015.1. Classification (NCBI taxonomy): domain Eukaryota; kingdom Viridiplantae; phylum Streptophyta; class Pinopsida; order Pinales; family Pinaceae; genus Picea; species Picea engelmannii. The sequence continues at coordinate 728,565 of ML781361.1, read as the reverse complement.
TGATTTAAGACCAGCTAAGATTCTCCATCAACTTCTGTATCATCCAAGCCTTGGAGGAGGAACAAGGATTCTTCTTTCGCCCAGTGAATCGCCATTTGTTGAGCACTCAACACACCCTAAAAAGTCTATGTCCATTTCTAATTTTTGGGTACCATTTGATCCTTTGCACTGTTCATTTACACTTCAGTATGAAACTGATGCATGCACTTATCTTTTATGTTTGACGTTAAAATTGTTTAAATTATGCTCGAACACACAATAAAGAATCATCTTAAATTTAAATGGGACTTAACAACTACTTAAGGAATCGATAGTCTAAAGCTTTCCCCAACACACTTAGGAAGTTCGACATCAGTAAAGGTCAAAGGTGATGAAAATTGCTTGAGAAGTTCAAAATAGCCGTGCGTTGATATTCATCGAAATCGGTGGACGGAAGTCTCTCTTTTCTATGAATAAGCTTTGGCAGGAATATCGTCGAAGACTGGTCCATTTGGCTTCGGAAAGAAAATGAAAAGTAAGTGTTGTGCAAGGAGAAAAGTGGTATCGCCGACCGTCGACTCCAGAAACGTGTTGGGGACAGAAGGTTACGAAGATGATAACCTGCCAAGAAGTTGCGCACTTTAACTTTCCCTGATCAATGATCCCCGATATCATCGGCGTCGAAAGATTTTATCAGGAGGATACGAGTAGAAGTATGCACAAAGGTAGTAGCCGATATCTGATCTCCACGTCAAAGAGACACGACGTGATGAGACATTTTGACCCTTAGATTTTTTAGGTACGATGCATTTAAAATGTTAGTTAATTTGTGTATCACACATTAGTTGCTAATTCATGCATGAATAAAAAGAGGCCATTTAAGTCTTCCGATACAATGCATCTTCCTCCGCGCCTCCGCCATCAACCAGTTAGAATTTACTAGTAGAGATCCGATGATATTTTATTTTGAATTGCATTCATTACTCGCATTAATTGATTGATACGATGGATAGAATATCTCCAGTCATATTCTTTTGAGTCATTGTGTGTGATCTTATTCTACGTGGCAAGGAGTTTAGAACACACAGAAGAGCAAGGCTAATGATCCAAAGAAGGTGTCCAAGGTTCAATGAGTATTAGACAATTATCTTAGTAAGAATTACAGGCATGTATCCGCTTGTGGTGTTTTACGTTTCATTTTATGTGTTCCCACCCAATGTTGCTATGTACACCTGTTTAAAGGGTCGTTTAAATTGCAGGAACAATGCCTCCAAAGAAACCCTCCACTAGCAAATCCCCAAGACTGCCAAAGCTGGAAGAACCAAAAGCAGGAGAGGGCTCCTCCCCAACGGTTGTAAGACAATTAGAATTTTCTCGCAGCCAGTGCTTTTCATTAAGATGACCACTAAGAAGTATTTCGTTCAGCCCCTAGCCTTTGAAGACATAGAGACAAACATTGGAGCCAAAAAAACATTTCCTCGTTGGGAAGAATTGTTTAATAAAATCAAGAAGGAGGAACCCCTCGAGTATACCCCACACAACACCTTGATACAAGAAGACTCGATCATGATGTCCTCCCAAATATCCGTATGGCCTATCTACACATGGTGGCAAGCTGGACTCTGGTGTTCCCTTGCATTTGAGCTCCTAAAGTGGCTCACTGACCACACTGATGCACAAAAATGTTTGATTAGTGACGACAACAATGAATGCATCAAGGTTTTCTTGCCTCTAGAGGTCCATAGTTACTACAAGCTCAGGGAGCCGAAAGAAAAGCTGAGCACTGATTTCATTGTAAGTTTATATGCAGTATAGGACACGAGAAAAATTATGGTGTCATGGTGGAGGGAAGACAAAAAATTCACGAACTGGACTGCTGGCTGCTATCCAACGACCAATCTAAGGGAACCATAAATATACCTAATGGCTCTTCTCTACAGGTTGCATGGGGAGAAATATTTTTCCTGGTTTTCAGAGGCTTGGATGCCTCTAGCTTATACGATGGCCATTTCAATCATGAGCTTCAATTCGAGTGCCATCATCTCCAAACAACTAAGCAACTGTATACGAAAATCCTAGACATCGAAAGAGGGAGAAACCCTTTCCTTCTACATGGCCTCGTATATGTTGGACGTCATCTGTGCTAGGAATGTTTTTTCTGGAATGGACTTAAACTAACACTCCTCCGAACTCCCAGTCCATGTATACTTCAACATCTTTTAATAAAAAAGGTACAAAAATTCCTATTCTCTTATCTATGACCAGTTTATTGCACGCATTCATTCTTTTTCATTCAAGAGAGAGTGCCCAAGGCTGTTAGATGAAGAAAAAAATGTTATATTGAAATTAGGTCACTGGTATTTAAATGAACACGAGACATACATAAGGGTTTTTGGTGCCACTGGGGCACCCCATTTGTTACCCATATATGTTCCCGATCGACCAGTGTTGGAGGAAATTTTCTATCAGACCATCCTACAAGGATATAATGCCACTTTAGTAAAAAACAAGAAGAGGGCCTTCATACCTTATGGATTTCATATTGGCTTCTACATGGTCAAAGACACCACGCATGCTAAGTAGGATGGGCTAAGCCAATTGGAATTCTGGTTCAAAACTGGTCATTTTCGCAAACATGATCCCAAGGGTGTAGTCCTACAACACGTATCACATGTATCATCCTATTGGCCTTATGCCCATGACCGGTTTAAAGATGAAATTTTCACCAAAAACGCTCAAGAATGAAACAAGGTGGTGGCAAGGATAGATGACCCTCGAACAACCAAGTTCAAGGCCATGAGTTGGGAAGAGGAGGCGATGTCCTTGGAGAGGACAACTCAAGAGATTCTCAGGACCTAGAAAGGAAAGGTAGCATCTGAACCGGGTGAAGCAATGGGTAACTCCCAAGAAGACATTGAAGCGGCAAGGGATTATCGGGACTCCCCACTACAAGCCAAGGATTCCTCTGAAATTCAAGTTACACAGGGGATGGGTGAAATATTGTGGCAACAAAGCCAGTTTCTAATGAAGCGAATGTAGGATGATCCGTACCTCATCATAACACCTTCACTTCCAACTGGTATCCAAGAAGGCGGCCTATCGGAGCCAAGCGACCCTAGTTCCATAAATCATGGTAACACCAACGGGTCAGGAAACCCTGAATCGACAACATCGCCGGTCAATCCCCCAATGGGCGGGACAATTCAACTAGGGGCAGGCCAAGTGTCAATAGAAACACAAGCGCCTAATACCCTGAGCAAGCTCATACATATATATAGTGACGACAAGAGACCAAAGTCATCTCACGACACTCCTATGCGTGTCCAAGAGGAAAAGGGTCCTAAGAAGACTTGTTCTCCTGAGCCCAAAGTTCAAGACAAGGAGGTCTCACAAGAGGAAACAAAAGTCGAAAGTGGAATTGACACAAAGGGGCCCAATGTATCGAAAACCAAAGGATATCTAGAGAACAAGCCCGAATCAGAGGAATTGAAGAAAGAATCCCCACGAAAGGGAATCAATGGTTCGATGGCCAATGAGCAAGTAAGTCATGAGTCTATACTCGACGTATCTATTCTGCCAAATACTCAAATCCCCGAAGAGAAATAAGTAGAAGTTGGACCCACGAGGCACAACAAGGAAGTTCAAGAGCCCAATCTTGAACAAATATACACTACCAATAGCCTAGGAAATACACTCACATGGGGTGATCAACAGATACCAGATTCGGTAGACGAAGTAGTAGATATCTATGCGATCTCCTATGATCAAAAGAGAAAGGCCATCGTTCAGAGAACTGCAAAGAAAAGAAGGATCGCGTTGGATCACTCCATCTTGGTTACTACGGAGGAGAACTTAATCAACACAACAGACGCCCGAATGACTGAACTGATCGGCATGGGAAATACCCTCTTGTATGCCACCTTGGATAGATCTAGGAGAGACAAAAAGGAACTAGCTTCTGCCCTAAAGGAGCTCAAGAACTTGCGTCATCTCGTTGAATACTATAGAGGTGCCACGCATACCGTTGTTTATCTGAAAGGTGAGTTCAAAGAATTTTACAATGAGTTCAAGAAGGAAAGATGCCTGTTAACCGTGAATGTGGTTGAGTTCTATGAGGACACTCTCATGGCACTCATGACATGCAAGGAGATGGAGCGATGGTATGAAAGGGGGAAACAAGAGGTAGAAAGGCTCGAGTACATAGAGGCACTCCAACAGGGTTGAGAGAAGGAAGAACATGGCATTCTAATGGTGGGAAAAAGTAGTCTTAATCACATGAAGCGATCAACCAAGTATTGGGCTAAGATGTCTCGGGACCCACAACGAGAAATCCAAGAGAAATGGACCAAATGCATGAAGCATTGGGATAAAATTAATAAAGTAATAAAGGATATCGAGCTCTCCGAGTTTGGCACCCTCGATAAATTTATCGACATGAGTGTCATGGTCAAGTTGCATGCCTAACAAGACTCGATATGGATTGAAGAGCTTGCAAAGATGACCGATGCGAGGCCAAGGCAAATGCAACGATTCATAGAACCTTCGATGAAGCCCCAAACCATGCTACAACAGTTGAAATCCAGTTTATTAAAGTATCGGGCGCATGCAGTAGACATCAAGAGAATATATGTGGCTTCGATGGAACAACACAGGTTTCCATGGGCCCAAACTTGTGAAGAATTGTTTATCAGCTAGACTAAATATGAGAAACGTCACCCTTTCCAAGAAATATCTCGAGTTGACTATTAAAGAAACTGTTAGAAGATAATGCCAGGTGGCGATTTTTTCTTTTCTTAAACTGCACTTAGTCATTAATTTTAGTTAATATTTATATTATAAATAAAGACCTCGACCAATTAGAAATGGGTCGATGGTTGTTGTAAGAACTCTTTTTTTTGGTTGTTAAGAATTATTTTGAAGTTGTTAGGAATTGAGAAGTCCTTCTGGACCAAAGAAAAACTATTTTCATCAGATGCATGTGATTGGACTTGGAGAAGAACTACTTCCTATCCTGTTTCATGAATGCTGTAGTAATGAGTAAGAGCAATTAATTATATTGTCAAGTTATCTGGTGTAATGTCTTGATGTTCTTTTCTTTAATGATGAAGATAAATCGTTGTGTTATTATGTGATGAAAAGTTATGGTAGATGAATTATTTTTCTAGTCATTATCTTATTACATATGTGATTTCTTTCTAATAATTAGTTTCTCAGACAATAATTGGATGCTCATATGGTTAATGTATTAGTACTAGGCCCGTGGTATATAATCATTGTCTGCATGTTGAGCAGCGGGTTATCCCAAGCTTAGCCTCTTCCCCAATAGTTAAAACTTAATCCAGTTTGTTGTCAAGTTGGTTTATACTGGCTTTCATTTCGCCTACCAACCCCAACCAAGAGAAAATATAGGAGAGAATAGTCCTAATTGAAAGAAGAGCCTTCACAAGAAAACACAAAGCCCATCGACAAATTGGCTGGATCACAAGATCTGGAGAACCATTACATATTCAAACGCTACAGAGTCTAATTGGGCCTCGGTGGTGGGTTTGGTTCCTACTGTTGAGTCAAGGTATTTAAGACCCATCAACAGGTTCCACTAAACATTTTGTCATTGGCATTTCTCTCTTTTTTTTTGCTATTTTCCTTGACAAATTACTCTATACAACTTGATTAATAACACATGTGTTGAACAGTACACTGAAGTTGTAGTTTATTTCAATAATAGAACTACATCCTTATTAGAGATTATCAAGCCTAGATTCCTTGGTCTCATAATGGTTTAAATATGATAGGTTGTTTGACATGAAACAAAATCCTAGTAAATATAGTAAAATTCTACTTCTACCCTCCTTTCTTATTCCCCTTCACAATGATAATGAAAACAATAGTAGTATTTCACCACTTAAATTCCTCTTGGGTTCAATGAATTAAGGATTTTTTTAGCTAATTAGACAAACAAATATGGTGAAAAATCTATTTCTTTGAGTAATGAATTAACTTCTTATAAGGTTTTTTGTTTGACAAGCTTTAAACTGTGTATCTTACCATATAATGTTCCATTTCCAAACTTGTGAATCACTTGTATTGAAATTGATGGATAAAACATGGTAAACATTGCTTATGTAATATGTGTCTTGTTTGCATTTAGAACATTATCACCAACTGTCACATATGACTTTCCTGTACAACATTTATTAAAGTCCTAGCTTCAAAAAAAGGTGTTACCGCCTAAACTACCATCTAAGTGGAAAATCCCAATTCATGGATGCCACATTGGGGTAGAAGATAGGATTTGTATCGTTGTGACTTCAATACAATTTCCCATTCACTTTTGACTAGCTCTCAAGAGGCCAAGGGGGTTATCCCTTTGTTACACAAATTGATTATAAGGAGATCCCAAATAAATCTTGTCAACGATTTAGTTAATGAATGCATATATTTACTTCAATAAATGAATCCCACAAAGATATAACTCAATGAAACTTAAAGGATCCAATAGCTTAGTGATGTCATGATTTAAGATAATCAACTTTAATATAATATGCACAAATTACCACAATCCACTTAGATGGTAGATGAAATAGAAATATGTGGATTGTACTTTAAATTTGATTTATTATGTGTGCAAGAGAAAATTTGGATTTCCAAGTTATTTATTACCATGTCAAGTTAATGATAAATCTTGTAGTAAAGTAGCAACAATTTAGTGAATGTAACTTGCAATAGATCCAAATTGTTCTTTAGAGAACAACTTCAAGTCAAATAAAAACACAAGAGGTGTAATCTTAGAGTTAGAACACAACTTGACCTTAGATAGTGTGATGTTAAGAGAAATTCATTTTGTACTTAAATAAGGACAAGTCCAAGGTATAACTTGTCTTATCTAACATTATCAGATTTGTTTTATGTATTTAAATATTCAAATTCCATATTTGTAATTAGAGATAAACCAACCCAAGAAACTAGATAAACACTTTAAACCAAAACATCTAAAATTATAATACTATAATTCTACTTAGGAGTTTAATATATCCAATAAAGAAACACCCCAATATATTTGAAACAAGTCTACAACAAATTTATCAATGTGAAATGGAATGGGCTTGAATCAAGAGGTAAATCCAACTTATGCTTTTGAAAGCATTGTTTTGGATTTACTGGAATTTGCTAAATATTTCCTTAAGTAAAATATATGAAAGTAAATAATAACTCGAGGAAAACTTGACAATTTGAAATAAAACTTGAAAACTCATTTCTAATTTGTGGATACTTATCAAGTCTATGTAAGATTTTCTATGGATGAAATGGAAGAAGAGATTTTCTATGAATGAAATGGAAGAAGAATTGAGCCTATGTAAATCTTATTTTTATGACTTTTATGGTAATATCAGATTTACATAAACACCTTAAATAGCACAAAGAACAAAGATAAACCCTAAGTTGATGATCTAAACAAAATTTACAATTAGGTTTTCAAGACGAAACTTTAAAATCTAACTAAAATATAACCCTAATTGAAATAAGTTTAGGAAATTAATATGCTTTGAATTATTCCACTAGACTTTGAAAAACAAATTAAGCTAAAAACATTTCAATGTTTTCCTTTCGATTTTCAATAAACTAAAAAAGATTTCAACAAACCGAAAAAGGTAAAAATTGGGTTTTATAATTTTTAGAGGTTGATGGAGAAGATAAGTGCGTAATTCAAGGGTTATGGGATCAAGAAAAAACACTTCTTCTTAGTCGCCTACTTTTTTTAATGGATTAGAAAATACAATATTAAAGAAAAAAATTAATCAATCAATTAATGTTATTTCTAATCTACATGAAAATAGAAACCAAACCCAAATAGAAACCAAACCAAACAAAGAAAGAGAAAGACTCATGGTTCCAAATCTCCCACCCATCTTTTAATAAAGTGTCCAAATAATATGAAATTACATTCAATGTGAAATTAGGAAAATATTTCATGGTTGGAAGACATTCCAAATGGAGTAGGTTAATTCAGGAGTAATCTTCCATCTTCAATTTTACTTTTTAGGGAAAAAAATGGGTCTGAATTCGACCATATTTTTAGGAGAAGTCTGAGTTTGGCATGGATCAAAGTTCCATGCATTTCAAAACCTTATCCCATGGATTTTGCTCCATTTTAAACCAACCCAGATGCTCAGAAAACCGATCAGAATTCTAGATTGAACAAAAATTTAAAAACAGATTGCCAAAAAACTTGACAAAAAAATAACTCGAGAAGAAAGATTACTCCCAAATTAACCCACTCCATTCCAAATTGTTTAAATACAAATTACTTTTGTGGATTTGCTTTGCATTTTTGGGTTAAACTAAGAACGTCCATGTAGTCCACGTGGCGCTAATTCAATTCATACTCTGTAATCAATATAATTTAATTCATGTTACATTTCATATCCTTGAATTCCTTGTCAAATGTGAGGGGTTCTTCTCTCTAGTTGCCCACATGGTGGGAGTTAACGTTACGTGCTCTTATTCGCTACTTACTCTTTCCTTGGTTGGCACGCGTGATGTTTATTTGGCCGCTCAACGTCGTCCATTTTTTAATAAATGCTCGGAATGATAAGTAGAGGACGTTAATGGAAGAATAGACCATTGGGACTATAGGGGTTCTTCCTCTCGACTATAGAGAAGGGGACGTTCAACGACATTGAGAATGAAAATAGAAAAAGTTAGGTGTCTCATTTGAGGAGAAATGGTCATGATTGTTGCATAAGGGAGTGGGATAAAAAAAATTTAATTGTGTCCATTGTACTTATATTTATAATATTATATTATATTTTATTTTTATGTAAGTTGAATAAATACAATATTTATAATAATTAATAATATTAATAATATATGTTAGTGAAATAAAAATATAAATGGAAATAAAAAAATTGAGATTAGATGATGATGAAGAAGAAGAACGTTCATTAAGACTAATTAGTCTATGACCTTGAGAATGTAAGATATTAGTTTAATTTCTTTAAAATTGTATTTCTATGCTCAAAAAACATTGAGAGAAGCATTCCAAGATCACCATAGTTTTGATGATTTAGGAGGTGTTGATGTTCATATTGGTCAATATCGAAACAACAACCTCACGAGGATATAAATCCCCCTACATTTATATAGAGGTGGTACTCCTCTTTGGCTGAAATGTTGGAAGATTCTTTGTATGGTTCTATAATGAATGTAAAGATTGAATGCTAAAGAGAAAACCCCAAAAGATATTCCAAGAAAGCTTGTATATACAAATGTACAACCCTTATATACAATTATACGAATATACATAAGATCATTTAAAGGAAAGATAGGTTAACGTGTGTCAACAGAGATTTGTGTCTACAAGGTTTTGGAGTCTCCTTTCAATAGACATTTATTCTTTCTTGTACGATACATTGAATTTTGAATCTTCTTTGAATTTTTCAAAATGAAGAAATGGACAGGTCTTCAAAGAACTTTAACCGATAGCTTCATTATTGCTCAAAAAATATTTTGATAGGAAACACATTTGAAATCACATGCTTTCAACTCAAGTCTAAGAAATCACTAATGTAATAACTCGAAATAGTTCTTTGTAGGAAGAATTTACAAAAATATCACAGTATGACAAGTTCAATAATGTCTGGAACAAGAGAACTAAAACAACTTCAAAAAAATCTCAATGACTATACATGAACTAAAATGAATTACATTTTCTTTTTACAAGTAGGGACTGTACTCCTTTGGACCTGAAATGTTACAAGATGACTGAAGATTTCAAGAGAAATAACTGCTCAAACCCAAATTTTCTTGTTTTCAATACAGTCATGGAAGATTTGATGGAAATAAGCAGAAAAGAAGATGTAGAGAGACAAGTTTTATCAGAGTAGTTCACAGAATTTTGGGAAGATAGAGTTTTTCTTCTTGCAGACTCTTCACCACTATAGAAACTTTTGACTACTAACCTCTTAATGGTGCCTTCTCTTGCCTTTTTAAAATCTTCTCTCAATGCTCTTGAAGTAGTTAGGGTTTGTATTTCTAAAGCTTTCCATGATTCATTTTTGGAGTAAACCACTTTTAATTTTTACTCTATTGAATTCTCATTAATGAATTTATGTCATTGAAATTTGTGCCTCCAAGTAGGGCCCACTTATTCCTTTAATAGAATTTATTTAATAATGTTTTTTTTCAAGTTTTCAAGTTGTCTTCCTTTAACAAAAATGGAATGGGGTTTCATAAAAAATTTGATTCCCAATCAATGCCAAGGAAGGATCTAGTCAAGGCCCAATCATAGCCCATGTGTCACAATTTGATAGGTCCATAAATTTCATAGTCTAATTGGTTGCCACATGTCATAGTGTAATTGGGTGAATGGGGTGCCATGTCTCATGATGCGGTTGGGGGGAATAAAAACTTAGAAAAAATGGTTAAGTGTATGAGAATCGGGAAAATGACAAGAGGAGAGGGGATTTAATGTAGGTCGGAAGAGAGGGAATGCAAGGTAAGTGTTAGGACCACACAATGTACCTTTTTGCCTATACTTTTTGCCACCATTATACTCTTGATCACCTACATTTAGACTCATACTATCACTTTATCTGATCATCTCAAAGGTATACAACGTCCCTTCTCATTACTATACATTTAATCTGTTTTGCATAATATTTTACATCACTCTCGTACTTAACCATTGATTAAGAAATGCATAAGTGTCCAAAACTGCAGATTAGCATTTGAGGCCTATTGCTGAAACACAGAACTGTCCAAGGTCGTTGTTGCTGAAACATAGAATTGTCCAAGGTCGCTATTGCTGAAACACAGAATTGATGTTGAAACACGGAGCTACTATACAGTCTGAGGTCGCAGATGCTGAAACACGAAGCTGCCTTATAGTTTGAGGACGCAGATGCTGAAACACAGAACCGTTACACAGTCCTGAGTCACAGATGCTGAAACATGGAGCTGTTACACAGTCCAGAGTTGCAGATGCTGAAACACAGAGGAAACCGCCAGAACCGACGATGTTGAAACACAAAGGAAGCCGTCACAGTCAGAGCACAATTCACGTGGCTGAAACAACCCGCGAATTGCGATGCTGAAACAACATCCGCAACAATGAGAAGAACTTGTTACACCAGCCGTAACAACAATACCTCATTCAGCTCCTGTAATAGAATTCGGTTGCGTGAGACTAGGACATCCTATGCTGGTTTAGAAAGAAGATCCGATTTAGGATAAGGCTCAGATATGAATTGTAATTATTGTATCGAAGGGATTCCCTCTTTAAATCAGAGGAAATCACCATTCGAGGAATCGAAGTTTTATGTATTGAAGCAACTCCAGAGAAGCGGGATGTATTCTATTTTCCAAATTGTAATGTGATATTTCGACAGATGAATATAAGACTGCTTTGAGCATCCTTCTCTAGCTTTTCCGTTTCAGGGGAATCTTGTGAGAAGGGAGGGCCCACCTTCTTCACAAGATTCACCCATTAGTTAGAAGTCTGTTAGTACAATTTTTGTTCATGATTTGTTTAACTGTCGTTTGTTGAAACACTATTTTTAATGGATTCCACTTTGCTGAAACAATACTGACTCTGTCTTAGTTTATTGAATGGAATTTGTAATTCTTTTCATCAGCAATCTTGTGTGATGATTTTATGAGGCTAGCAAAGACTGGATTAAAGGTTCCTCCTCAGATAGGAAGGAATCAGAATATCCTACCCTCTGTAGATTTCATTTACTTCTACCAGTGTGCTAGCCAGAGATTTGGTTAAAGGTTCCTGCTCAGACAGGAAGGAATCAAAATACCTTGCCTTCTGTAGATTTCATTTACTGCTTCAAGTGTGCTAGCCAAAGATTTGGTTAAGGGTTCTTGCTCAGACAGGAAGGAATCACAACACCTTATCTTCTGTAGATTTCATTTACCTCCTCAAGTGTGTTAGCGATGGATTGGGTTAAGGGTTCCTGCTCAGAAAGGAAGGAACCAAAACATCCTGTTCTCTGTAGACTTCTATTCGTGCTAGCCAGAAACTGGGATAGGGATCCCTGCTCAGAAAGGAAGGGGTCAGAATACCCTGTTCTCTGTAAACCTCAACCTCACAAGTGTGCTAAAATAGAAATAAGGCTCAAGGCTCCTGCTTAGAAAGGAAGGAACTAGGTGGCTTTGTTCTCTGTTAGATAGAGTTAATTGTTTTCTGCATTACTGTTTTCATGAAAGAGTGTTAGTACTGAAGTCTCTGTTTGAGAGTAAGGGTCCTATTCTCTGATTGCAGAATAGTTGTTCTTTCCCATTGCAAGTGTTATTTTAATGCAATCCAGGATTCTTAGACTGATCTTTAAAGAATTGCAATAGGGGAGTTACTTTCCTGTGATTTAATTCAGAGCTTCAGTTTATTCAAGCAAGTGTGATTAGTATAAGTTTCTTTACTACAACACTAATTTGCTTTTGGAATTGAGCATATATAGTGCGTGGTTATCTTTGAAATAAAAGACTTCCCTGGGTTGATAATTTATGTATCACTTGATTGTTTAAATCAATTAAGCAATTATA
>ML781361.1:689078-712625 GCA_009831015.1 Picea engelmannii | reverse complement strand
GGCCTTAGACTTCATAGGACCCATCAACCCTCCATCCAATCAAAAAGTTTATATACTGGTCTGCACAGACTACATGACTAAATGGGTGGAAGCCAAGGCACTCCACAGAGCGACTGAAGAAGTAGTTATAAATTTCTTATTTATAGACATCTTCACCAGATTTGGAATGCCAAGAGAATTAGTTACAGATGGAGGACCTCCTTTTTCTTCTCATGGGTTCAAAGCCACCCTTCAGAAATATCATATTCAACAGAGAATGACTACAACGTACCACCCCCAAGCCAATGGACAGGTGGAAAGCACAAACAAAGTAATAGAAGCCATTCTCACAAAAACAGTGAAGGAAAGTAGAAAGGATTGGTCCTATAAGCTCCTTGAAGCACTATGGACCTACAGAACTACCTGGAGAAATACTACAGGATTTTCTCCCTATGAATTAGTCTATGGAAAGAGTGTTGTCTTTCCTTTGGAATTTGAGATAAAAACCTTAAGGACCACTTTAGCTGTCAACCTTGATCTAACTGATGCACAGACAACCAGGTTGCAGTAGCTTAATGAACTAGAGGAGAAAAGACTAGATGCCATTCATCAAACAACCATAATACAACAACAAATATCACAATGGAATGACAAAAATATCAAGAACAAGCAGTTCCAAAAAGGTAATTGGGCTCTACTGTATGATTCCCGGTTCAAAGAATTTCAAGGGAAACTGCGTACAAGATGGTTGGGACCTTACGAAGTAGACACAGTTTTCCCCAATGGAATAGTAAGGCTCCTCACAATCGATGACTCCAGAACTCCGTTACTTGTAAATGGTCATCAGCTCCATCTGTACCAGCAGCCTATTTCTAAAGAAGATTTTAAGGCCACATGCATGGAAGACGCTCATTTTCTCTTCGTTGAGGGGGTTTCTACCCCTAAATAGCAATTAATTCTTTTAAGATTGATTTTATTTAGTATTAGATTAGATTAGATTTCATTTTCTAATAATACCTGTCAAGAAATACCATGCTACAACTATTTTTGCAGATTCCCGATCGAATTACAGCCACCAGAAGAAGACGATTCCACTTCAAAGAGACGAGCCTTCACGATGCTGAAACACCGTTGTTCAGCACTGTTAACTTTCACGATGCTGAAACACCGCTGTTCAGCACTGATGACCTTCATGCTGCTGAAACACCACTGGTCGACCCTCTTGACTTTCTCCTGAGGCGAACAACCACCATTCTCCACTTTCTACTTTTCTCTGTTGCCGGAACACCACTGTCAGCAATTCGCCCTTCTTCTTCATTACTGAAACACAAAACTCACACTCTTTTTTCCCCCACCATGGTTCGACAACCTTTTTCATTTCCTCATCATCCTTCATTGACGAAACAACTCCGTCCAGCAATTGTTTCACCTTTCCCCTTCTGATGCTGCAACACCATTGCTCAGCACTGTTGACTTTTTCCCCGATGCTGAAACACCACTGTTCAACACTTTTCATTCTTCCCACTCCAAAAACACTCCAGTTCGCCATTTTATCACCATTTTCATCGACGAAACAACTCCGTCCAACAATTGTTTCGCCGTTTTTTTCCTTCTGTTGCTGAAATACCATTACCAACAACTTTTCATTTTTTTTCCCATTGCTGAAACACCGTTGCCAACAACCCTTCATCATTTTCCCGATGCTGAAAAACCACTGTTCAACACTTTTGATTTTCTTCCGTTGCTGAAACATAACTGTTCAGCACTTTTGATTTCTTCAGATGCCGAATCACCATTGCTCAGCAGTTCTTCATCTACAACACTTGTCTCATCTTTCTCTATTGCCGAAACACCAGTCTTTCACCATCGTCCGTCAGTAAGATTTTACGCCCCCAGATTATAGCTCGACCTTCTAAACAGCAAATCCTTGACACAATTCAAAAGTAGTCGCCACAACAGGACTACCACTCACAGGCATCATATGCTGTTTGTAGAATGAATCAAACGATAAGGCGAGGTATGTAAATTTATGTAATTCAGTTAGACTGTAGTTAATGAGAAAGATTTTAAGCCATTAAGACCATTTAAGTGCCATTATTACTAATCGCACTTAACGGGAGGGGAAGTACATGTCAAATCCATGATACCATCATTTCCTCCGATTTTATCGCCGCCATCCCCATTTCATCACCTTTTTGCACATTTAACCACTATTCCTGCATATAACCCCTCGGAAAACTTACTTTGTACCAGAGCTGATACACAAAATCTCAATGTTGTATATTACTAAGCTAGTAGCCATGGGAGGAGCTGTCATCCACAAAGAACCCGCCACCATAGCGCTGCTCGAGCACTATCCAGCAGCATATCAAATCTTCGAGCAAACAGGCTGGCTTAATTACATCCGCAGGCTTCAAGGATATAATGAACGACAAGTACTACAGTTCGCCCAAAATCTCTAGGAGAACCATTCTGTCATCGCAGGCATCCAAATATCTATAACAGAGCAAGACATATCAGAGGTCTCAGGCCTCCCCATTGATGGCACTCGATAATTCAGCCGGAAGCATATCATCGGGGATGTCCAGCAGAGCTTCTTCCTGCATGAGGAAAGAATTGTATTGAAGGGCAGAGGCGTTCAACTCAGTTCACTACCACCCCCATGGTCGGAGGTCGCTAGATTCATCAAGCACTACCTGACCTGCGAAGGTCGCTATCAGGTAGTGTATCAACATGACTTCCTTTTGCTTTCTCATTTAAGGCATAACAGACGGGTCAATCTTCCCTATTATTTGTTGGGTTGTTTAAAGAATATGGCACATTACTATCGAAAGGAAAAAGATCCAACCCAGTCACTTACCCACCACCATCTTGTTCAATTACTCATCAACAGGGGTTTTGAACAACAAAATCGTCCACTAAATAACCCACCTAGAAACCCTCAACCAACTGCTGAAATTCCCCAGGAGCAACAGCAACAAAACCCCCCAGACGTCCCCGAAGTACCCAATATCCCACCCACAGAATCAACCAGTCCAGTCATTTCCCCTACCCCACCTAATCCACCACATACCCTACCAGAGTCATCCACCCCCACCCTTCATATTCTCAGTGATGAGTCTGAACCAGAAAATGTCCCCTGCCCTATCATTCAGGAAAGACCTCCACGAAAATGAAAACAGATTGCCCCCTTTCTACCCTTCTTGTGCAAAAAGTGAACAAGAGCCTCAATGAGGCCACCCCTGATGACCACTACCCTAGACACCCCACCAATTCGACTAACACCCCGTCCACCTCCAACCTTTCCACCCCCGAGATCTTTGCCTATTCCAACCTCGGTGGCTGCAACACAAGAACCAACCACCAATATTGAGTTATAGGAACTAGAAGCCCAAACATCATTTTTTTTTGAAGTAGTTGAAACACAACTAGCTACGCACCCAGTGGCTAAAACACAAGAACCAGCCACTGGTATTGAAATTAAATTATAGGAATCTGAGACCCCGGATGCCGCAACACCACCCTCCTCAAATAAAGTAGCTGAAACACAACCAGCTACCCATCCAGTGGTTGACACACAAGAACCAACCACTAATATTGAAATTGAATTACAAGAATCAGAGCCTCCGAATGCTGCAACACCACTCTCCTCAAGCAAAGTAGCTGAAAAACCAGCTACCCATGCAGTGGCTGAAACACAAGAACCAACCACTGACACTGACATTGACATTGAGATTCAGGAATCAGAGGTTGAGGGTGCTGAAACACTACTCTCCTCACAAGAACCAGGAGGCTAAAACACAAGCACCAGTTGCCATTCCTGTAGCTACTCCACAAGCACCAACTCATGAGGCTATGACTGCCACACAAGAACCAGTCACCTCTAAATCCAAACAAACAATGGCCGATGTCTTGGAAGAAAACAACTTTTTAAAGTCTCTATTGGAAGCATATCAGCAAGAATTAGTCAAGGCAAGGGAAGCATATGAAAAATAACTAAATCTGTACACCTTATCCTGAACAACAAACTTGTCAGAAAAGACCACAGAGAGTGTGTACAAAGAATACATGTGTTGCCAATGTGGCGATGTTTACCATCAGGAAGGCTATAAGGTGATTCAAGTTCCAGTGCCAGGGGCAGCCCCTACTCCTTCACCTTTTGAAGTCAAGGAAGAACCTGCTGCAACACAAGAACCAGCAGGCCCTAACAATATCAAGACTGAACCTGCTGCAACACAAGAACCAACAGGCCCTAGCAAGCCCAAGACTGAACCTGTTGCAACACAAGAACCAGCAGGCCTTCCCAGGCTAAAGACTGAACCCTGCATCGCCACAAGAGAAGCCCCTATTGTTGTCAACAAGGCTATGCAAACAATGCCCATGGAGGAATTTGTACCTCCCAATCAGATCAATCTCTCCACTTCTAGGGAACAATCTACTCAAACCTTGCCTAATCCCACTACTTCCAACACTGAAACACAGACTCAGCTATGGGATGAGCACACAAAGATACAAAAATGGAAGAAGGAGTATGCTGAAACACGGGCCAAAAACCTACAAGTGCACAAACAAACCTGGATAAATCACACTTTCTCAAATTGGGAAGTATTAGAATAGATACGCCAGGGAGCTCGTGAGCTTAAGAAGAAAAACAAAGACTTGAAAGACAGATTGGTCCTGGTATTTGATTTTATGCAAAAGCTACTGGCCACAAGGAAGCCATCTTGCAACTACTCCTTATTCCTGATGGAGAGACTCATATGGTTTCAGATTAAGTCCATTATAGAAGGTAAACCCCATGAAGTCATTCAATCAACAGATTTTATCAAAACTTTTGTAGCTGCCTCTACCAGGGATCAACACCTCCTCTGTGAGGCATACTTCCATAATGAGGCTATTCCATAAAACAGGTTGTTGAACATAAATCCTCTTGTTGGGGATGTTCAACTTCGAGCATTTACTTCCTTTCTCCTCAATCAAATCATTTGGCAAGGTGACTTTTCGGCTGCCAAGCACAATGAAGATAATTGCCTCCTCTGGATTAGACTAGAACCACAGAGGGAAGCTACCTTTATCTCACAGTATTATGAGTTCTTAAAACAACCAGGGGTGACTAAACATGTTCAACAACTACAATAAGAAGTGATTCAGGATTGTGAACGCATCATCAGATCCATAGAGATTCCTGCCCTCCAGGCCAATAACCTGTTTTGGCAGCAATCCACAGAGAAGAGACAACAACACAATCCTTTTGGTCCTGCCAACTTAGACGTAGCAATTTCCAGGATACCCAATTATATCCAGTGTATGAGACATTGTGCTGAAAATTGGATAGGGTACCGGTTTTATTTTCCCATTCTCTGGTTGCCAATAGAAAGGTATCAAATCAGTTATAAGCTTCCTAAGAAGGCAGAAACAATAGCATGACAAAGATTGCAGCAGGTGCAAGGGTTCAGAACGCCGACAGACAGTACCTCCCAGAGTTATAGCTTGAGTAACTTACATGATCAGAGTAGGTATCCAAACTCTGATTCAGAGTGAGTTGCCTGAGGACATGCAACACCTTGAGTTGGGGGGGATGTTAGGACCATACAATGTACCTTTTTGCCTATACTTTTTGCCACCATTATAATCTTGATCACCTACATTTAGACTCATACTATCACTTTATCTGATCATCTCAAAGGTATACAATGTCCCTTCTCATTACTATACGTTTAATCTGTTTTGCATAATATTTTACATCACTCTCATACTTAACCATTGATTAAGAAATGCATAAGTGTCCAAAGCTGCAGATTAGCATTTGAGACCTATTTCTGAAACACGGAACTGTCCAAGGTCGGTGTTGCTAAAACACAGAACTGTCCAAGGTCGCTATTGCTGAAACACAGAACTGATACTGAAACACGGAGCTACTCTATAGTCTGAGGTCATAGATGCTAAAAAACGGAGCTGCCTTATAGTTTGAGGATGCAGATGATGAAACATAGAGCCGTTACACAGTCCCGAGTCGTAGATGCTGAAACACGGAGCTGTTACACAGTCCAGAGTTGCAGATGCTTAAACACAGAGGAAACCGCCAGAACCGACGATGCTCAAACACAAAGGAAGCCGTCACAGTCAGCGGTCAACACAGTCAGAGCGCAATTCACGTGGCTGAAAGAGCCCGCGAATTGCGATGCTGAAACAACATCTGCAACAACGAGAAGAAGCTGCTACACCAGCCGTAACAACAATACCTCATTCATCTCCTGTAATAGCATTCGGTTGCGTGAGACTAGGACATCCTATACTGGTTTAGAAAGAAGATCCAATTTAGGATAAGGCTCAGATATGCATTGTAATTATTGTATCGAAGGGATTCCCTCTTTAAATCAGAGGAAATCACCATTCGAGGAATCGAAGTTTTATGTATTGAAGCAACTCCAGAGAAGCGAGACGTATTCTATTTTCCAAATTGTAATGTGATATTTCGATAGATGAATATAAGACTGCTTTGATCATCCTTCTCTAGCTTTTCTGTTTCAGGGGAATCTTGTGAGAAGGGAGGGCCCACCTTCTTCACAAGATTCACCCATTAGTTAGAAGTGTGTTAGTACAATTTCTGTTCATGCTTTGTTTAACTGTCGTTTGTTGAAACACTGTTTTTAATGGATTCCGCTTTGCTGAAACACTACTGACTCTGTCTTAGTTTATTGAATGGAATTTGTAATTCTTTTCATCAACAATCTTGTGTGATGATTTTATGAGGCTAGCAGAGACTGGATTAAAGGTTCCTGCTCAGATAGGAAGGAATCAGAATATCCTACCCTTTGTAGATTTCATTTACTTCTACCAGTGTGCTAGCCAGAGTTTTGGTTAAAGGTTCCTGCTCAGACATGAAGGAATCAAAATACCTTGCCTTCTGTAGATTTCATTTACTGCTGCAAGTGTGCTAGCCAGAGATTTGGTTAAGGGTTCCTGCTCAGACACGAATGAATCACAACACCTTGTCTTCTGTAGATTTCATTTACCTCCGCAAGTGTGTTAGCCAGGGATTGGGTTAAGGGTTCCTGCTCAGAAAGGAAGGAACCAAAACATCCTGTTCTCTGTAGACTTCCATTCGTGCTAGCCAGAAACTGGGATAGGGATCCCTGCTCAGAAAGGAAGGGGTTAGAATACCCTGTTCTCTATAAACCTCAACCTCACAAGTGTGCTAAAACATAAATAAGGCTCAAGGCTGCTGCTTAGAAAGGAAGGAACTAGGTGGCTTTGTTCTCTGTTAGATAGAGTTAATTGTTTTCTGCATTACTGTTTTCATGAAAGAGTGTTAGTACTAAAGTCTCTGTTTGAGAGTAAGGGTCTTGTTCTCTGATTGAAGAATAGTTGTTCTTTCCCATTGCAAGTGTTATTTTAATGTAATCCAGGATTCTTAGATTGATCTTTAAAGAATTTCAATAGGGGAGTTACTTTCCTGTGATTTAATTCAGAGCTCCAGTTTATTCAAGCAAGTGTGATTAGTATAAGTTTCTTTACTACAACAGTAAGTTTCTTTTGGAATTGAGCATATATAGTGCATGGTTAGCTTTGAAATAAAAGACTTCCCTGGGTTGATAATTTATGTATCACTTGATTGTTTAAATCAATTAAGCAATTATAGTGACCAACAGTAAGGGAATGCAGTGTGGGGGTAAGGGTATGCAAGGTGAGGGAATGCATTGCGGGAGTAAGGGAATGCAGGGTGAGAGCATGTGGGGGTGATATGTGGGGGTGAGGGGTGGGGGGGAGGGGTGTAGGTCTGCTAGGGGAAAATGAGACTAAGGGGAATGGGGGAGGGAGTAAGGGAATGTGGGGGTGAGAGAGGGAAAAATAGTGTATGGCACCACAAGAGAGGAGTGAGGGGGATGAGAAAAATGTTAAGTATGGGTGCATGGGGAGAGAAACAAGAGGAGAGGGGAGGTAATGTGGATTATAGGTATGGGTTGTAGACTCAAGGAGGATGTGTAGGTAAAGAGGATGTGGTGGTAGCCCCACATGATTAAGTATGGGAAGTGGGAGAGTGGGGAAAGGGATGAGAAAAATGTTAAATATGGGATGAAGAAATAAGAAGATGTGTGGTTTCGAGAAAGTACGTGGTTCCAAAAAAATGGGCATGGTTCCAATAATTGAGCATGGTTCCAAGAAAACAATCATGGTTTCAAGAATATCTTAGTCGTGTTGCACATGGAAAAAACGATTTTTGGGGGGTTAGACAAAAACCTAGATATCTTCAGAATATGGAATCGGATTTTTAATATGTAAATTGTGTGATGAAGCTGAGACCGAGGGATGATCCATAGGATTATGATCGTTCAAAATTTCCTTCTTATGATATTTATTTATTTTTAATTATTCCAAAAGAGGGAAACCTAGGTGATCAATTTTTTTATCAACATCTATCTCCAACGGTGGGACAATGACCCCCTTGTGGGTTGTTGAGAATATGTAATCCTAGTTTGGATGCCTTCTCCATTGAGATATGAATTCATTTTCATAATAAATCCTTATAAATTCTCTTCCATTGGTTCATTGAGTCAACTTCAAACATTGCCTCCATCTAGCAATTGTTTTATTGTGAAAAACTTTGATTGAAGAAACAAATTATGTACAAACCATATCTACCTACCTATTCTACTTGAAGGAAAAAAAAAATTTCGAGTGTAAGTAGATTTCCAATTGAGCCATTCCAGCATCCAACTGATTTGTGGAATGAACTCCAAAATTGGGAAACATGTCAGGGCTACCATCAAGGAGTAAAAATCATGCCCAGAGTACATTGAAGTAAAAGTGAGTTGGATATGACCAAAATATGATTACATTGCTTGGACAACAATACTTTGGAGCCATGTTTCAATAAAATCAACTCTTGGTGGTTTCTCATGAATGATGCAATCTTTGATTTGATGAGAAGTTTCCCACTTGAAAAGATTTTTCTCTTTCTTCTTATTCTCAACCACATTAAAGATTCTTAATTCATAAACCATGTTTTGAAATAATTCTTCATTTATGCAATGATTATTTTTCTATGGTGAGGTTGCAAAGATAAATTGCTATTGAACACTTGTGGAGAATTGTAAGGTTGTCTTTTATCGTTCATCAACAACTTCATTATCTTCATAAATAAAACATATCACTCATAGGTCCTCCTGTTGCAAGTTCACTTCTTTTGATGCTTGGAAGACATCTCCTTCATTAAACTCTAATTCAGATGAGCAATAATCATCATAAAAATATGATGTAAAGTGATGATTAATTCTATTTATCCAATGTAAACATTCTTCTTATGGCTTGGTATAAACTGGTTGTGATATTTGAGAATCTAGTGAAATTTTTTCATCATGATTATATTGAATGAAATCCTTGTACACATCAAGTGGAGGTTCTTTAAATTCATCTTTAAACTCATTATGATCATCACTTTCAAATTGAATACATGAGAGTCTGAAATTTCCCTCTGATGGAACATGTAGAGGATAGTATTCTACTTGAATTGGAACTTTGGGATTCTAATTTTATGTTTCATGACTAAGTTCTAAAAAAACAATTCACATCTTTGATAAAATCTTTCTTCAAAATTCATTCCTCTATTGTCTCGGAAAAATATTGGGAAATTTAGTAGATTAGCACCAGTTTCATTAACATTTTTTCAATGACTTGAACTCGTTGCATTAACTACTTTTAGATGTACTTTCTATCTTGATTCAATAAAAATATTAGATTCACGGGCAAGGAATTTTCATAACAACTAAAAATGATAAGATGATTTGGAAATATTTATTGAGGAATCTCATTAAGAAATTTCATAAATCTGGAAGTGAAATCTTTGACTATCTCTTGCTCATTTATATGGATTTCAACGAACTTCAATAAAAGAGAATATGGATCTTTCCTTCAGAAATATTTCTCAATAAATAAATTTTCTAATACATCCCAACTAGTGATGGTTCCGGGAAACAATGAATAAAACCATTCACTAGAATTTTCCTTTAGAGTCAAGATAAACAACCACCATGCAACATAATTTTCAGGCACATTGTATATCTCATAAGAACTGTTAAACTTAATTAAATGTTTTTTTGCATATTCTCAAACATTTACAAAGAACATGGGAAACTTGTCCATGGAAATATCTGGCAAGGAATGAACTTCTCCTTGAAAATTGAGTGAAATTTCGTGCAGCTATTTCTTTCTTTGGGTACCTTCTCCTTTTATTGTATCTTGAACAATTTATGTTGGGTAGGATGGGGAAGGAAAAATATCACCATGACATGAAAGAAACTCCTTAGAGGAGCCATAATATAGGTCTTCTTGAAATTATTGAATCTTTTTGGTGGAGTCACCAAGGAAATTTTCTTCAAAATCTGGAGTTTTGATGATGGAGTCACCAGGGAGATCATCCTCCCAAATCTTGGATGGTTCTTTGGTTCTATATAATTTTTTATAACTGATTTTTGGATGACGTTTCAACAATATATCTTCAATTCCATTTAGGTCTCCTTGAACAAGGTTTTCAAGAACTGAGTTCCTCTTGAATCAATCTCTAGATCTTATTTCAAAAATTCAACCAAACAACTTTTAGTCTTCCAATAATATATGATCCTAAAAAGTATCAGATTTGTTGAAAACAAATAGTTCCCTAGCAGAGTCGTAAAAAATGTTGATGTTTAGATCAGTAAAGATCCAAACAACAACCTCAAGAGGATATAAATCCCCCCCTTTTTTATACAGGTGGTACTCCTCTTAGGCTGAAATGTTAGAAGAATCTTTGTATGGTTCTACAATGAATGTAAAGGGTGAATGCTAAAGAGAAAACACAAAAATATATTCCAAGAAATATTATATATACAACTATACAACCCTTATATACATTTATACAAATATACATCAGATCATTTAAACAAACAGTAGGATAATGTATGTCAGCAGAGACTTGTGTCTACAAGGTTTTGGAGTCTCCTTTCAACAAACATTATTTCTTTGTTGTAAGATAAACTGAACTTGGAATCTGCTACAACTTTTGCAAGATGAAGAAATGGGCATGTCTTCAAAGAACTTTAAACAATAACTTCATTATTTCTCAAAAACGATTTTGATAGGCAATACATTTGAAATCACATGCTTTCAACTCAAGTACAAGAAATCACTAATGTAATACCCCAAAATAGTTCTTTGCAAGAGGAATTTATAAACATATCTCAATATGACAAGTTCAATAATGTATAAAACAAGAGAACTGAAACATCTTCAACAAGGTCTCAATGAATATTACATGAACTAAAATGAATTGTATTTTCTTTTTACAAGCAAGGACTGTGCTCCTTTGGACTTGAAATGTTACAATATGACTGAATATTTCAAGAGAAAAGAATGCTCAGACCCAAATCTTTCCGTTTTCCATACATTCATGGAAGATTTGATGGAACGAAACAGTAAAGAAGAAGACGTATAGAGTCAATTTTTAGCAGGATAGTCCATCAAATCTTGCAAAAATAGAGCTTTGCTTCTTGCAGAATCTTCACCATTATAAAAAAATTTGATTGCCAACCTCTTGATGGTGCATTATCTTTCCTTTTTGAAGTATGCTCTCAATGTTATTGAAGTAGTTAGGGTTTGTATTTCAAGAAATTTCATGATTCCTTTTTGGAGTAACCCACTTTTAATTTTTACTTTATTGAATTCTTATTAATGAATTTATGTCATTGAAATTCATGCTTCCAAGTAGGGGCCACTTATTCCTTTAATAAAAAATATTTAATAAACTTGATTTTCAAGTTTTCAAGTTGAATGCCTTTAACAAAAGTGGATTGTGTTTCAATTTTCTAACAAATATATTTTACCTTTCATCTATGTAAAACATTTTGTATGAAATCTTCATCATCTCATATTTACAACAAGTCCTCTTGAGCACAATTTGGAGTTTCGGATCTCAAGTTATAATCTTGGGAAGTTGAGGTTCCAAGAAAATTTATCATCACACCATGAAAACATAGTTGACTTTCTTGAAACTTTTTCCATCGTCTTCCTCATTGAATTAATTTTCCAACGAGGTATAGTTTGTCCAAAATATATGCATGGATCTCAATTTATGACCTCCAAAAGTTCACTACTGAACATTCATCCATCCAATTTCGTGGATAAATCCTAGTATTTCATCAAAATTCACCATTTTAAAACAAATTCCAATCCCACATGCATTTTGGTCATGATTTTTTAAGTGTGTTGGATATGCAGTTTGAATAACTAAGTTTTGAAGAGAATGTGCAAAAGAAGAAAAGGGAGCAGTTTGTGAGGTCAAAACATAAGTCAAAGCAAGCACGAAAGAAGGAAGGAAAGTAGTAGTTCAGTATAAAAGGAAGGAAAAGCATCATGCTAGCGAAAAAATAAGGAAAACAACTAGGACATGTTATGGTTTTGGGATAAAATATTAAGGTTATGAGCCCTAACTTTATGTATAAATATGTAATGGGTTGGGGAAGAATAGGCTGCTAAGAGTAAGAGTTTAGTGTGTGTATGATTGAGAGTCTATGCTTAGTGTAGTGGAGAGATTTTGCAGAGAGATTGGCGAGCACTGCAAAGCGGATAGGTAGGTCATGATAGTATGATATGTTATATCTATTGTAAGTGTAGTGTGCAAGCCTGAGGTGATTAATGCATGAACATCAATATAGAATCCAGTTGTTGTGGATGTAGCCCAAGGATTGGGCGAACCACGTTAATTTGTGTCTGAATGTGTCCTTTGATGTGGTTGTTCATGAGTATTCTATTTATGCGCGATTAATATATATTTATTTGCTATATGATTGATGCACAGTAATAATAAATCACATAGTGTGTTATTTATGTTGCAATATTTGTTATAAGGGTTCAACAAAATAGAGTTTTTTAACTAATAAAAGGATATTAATAAAAATATTGTGCATAGGGTGGATAAATAGTAATGTATATCATGATATCCTTACATCCCCTCGTCCCTACAAAAACTTGGTTCATGTAGACCTAATAGATACCTCGGGTGAGACTTCACTTTCATGTAGGTGATGCCGAAAGGGCTAGTATCTGAAGGATTTTTTTGGGTCAATAAACTGAACCTAAGGTCTTATAACCACATGTCAACAAATGGTTCCATTACCACAACACATAATCTGTAAGTGAGGGAATGTTTTGGATGTTGACTAAGAAATATATTGTTGAATGGATGGAAAGGAAAGAACATGAATTTTCCTGAGGAGAGAGTAGAAACCCTCGGACGAGCGATGGACAATGGTTGCAAAGGTATGTGTTCATAGAGCTGCATGAGATTTTCTTTGGATAATTTCCAATTATTTTGAATGAATGGTTAGAAAGATTAGTGGAGAATATTGGAAGATATTGTACTGCAGCGTCGAGGAAATGGACCCTTGAGTTGGTAAGACAATTGAATATTGTAAGAAATATTGCTTCACACGCAGTCGATTTCTGGTTGAATAACATACTAAGGGGTTATATTACAAAATTTATAGTAGATTGTACCCAATCATACAGTGTTTCATAAAGTGATTTCTTTAAGGGACCTCACATAAGGTTTATGAAAGAATTAGGTACGTGGTTAAATATATTGTTGTGCAACAAATGTGTGATGATGATGGAATATGGTTGCTAAGGGGTTTTGCGCACATATAGGAATTGGGGGATGAGCAGGGGATAGTCTGAAGGTAGGAAGGAATGAAGGAAGAAATGACTAAGGAAGGGAGTGACTAAGGATGCAAAGAAATGGGGAAGGTATACTAGAAGAAGAAGACAAGTTTAGAGTATTTCACAGTGGAAGATGATACAAGAGGTTGAAGACTGGGGTTGAGGAAGGAGAGTCACATAGTGATTATGAGAGGAGATAACCCTACACAATAGTCTAGATCATAGAAATATCGCTCACAAAATGAGAGGAAGAGGATTCCCAGTTTAGTCCTATAATAGAAGATACATTAAGTCCTACTCAGGATGGATCCTATGTCGATTCCACGACCCCATGTGCATCACATAGATTTGAGATAACATTTGAGGATTTGTCAAAAGAACTTATAATTAGTAGAGGAAGCCATAGTATTAATAGCCATAGAAATGGAAGCAGTGTGTCGATTTAGAGTTAGAAAACATCTCTAGGGGGAGGTACTACAGAAAACACTATGGAACTTATGAATTATCAATGAGGTACAACTACATTGAGAATTCTTGAGTTCCAAGGAGTTAGGTCGGACGACCCAAAACAACATCCATTTGTATGTGAGACAATTTGGGCTGTGAAGAATGTATAGGATGAGGCCAAAAATATTGCATAGTTGGAAAAAGATTTTATAGGTCGGATATTAGGTGGTTGAGAAGTCCCAGCAGTGTAGTTAGGGAACCCAAGTTGTTTTGAAGAATAATGTAATGAATATCATTGAATTTGTCCGTGAGACTATTCTAGATGGATAGTAGATGTCATGCCATTTTCGATGATATGTGGAACGACACATAACTCCTCATGGTTATAGATTCATGGCCATGTGAAATTGGAGAACCCTCATGTGTGTCTAGAATCCCCTAAAAGGTCAAATAAGTCAAATTATTTTAGAAGGTACTATAAGAAGTTGACCAATCAAAGTGGTTAGTCACGGGTTAATTGCTTGCAATAAGAAAAAAATTAAAATTAAATTAGTTGCAACTCGAAGTGGAGAGTTTACTATTTGTGGAAAAGTGGTTGTAAGTGGACAAGTGGTTAGAAGTGGGTTATCCCCAAAAGAAGGAAGTTGGGTAAAGTTGGTTAGATGATAACCCCTAGAGGAAGCTACTTGGAGAAGTATAGATAAAATAGGAAGGTGTTGGGTTCCTTTTGTCACAAGGATGAGCAAAAGGAGGTCCCTTAACTATATAGTTAGGCTATCCAGAAATCATAACATAGAGTTAGTTGGTTAGTGGCTCAACTAACATAAAGAAACAAAAAATAAACAACAATGAAATAAATCTAAACTAAGCAAGTAATAAATCAAAATGAATGCACAAAGAAAACACAAGAGATATATACCAAGTAAATTGATCTTCGAATTGACACTCCTTGGATAAATATGGGAACTTATCAGTCCCCATTTCCTCCTTGGGAAGGCTCTTGAGTCCCCAAGTACAAAGTCTTATTTCTGCTATCAATGGCTAACAAAAACAAATGGTGAAGAAAAGAGTGTTGGACTACTCAAGAGGGGTAAGTCCCAACACTTGTTATAGATTCCCAAAGCTTTCTAAGAGGAAGATGACTTCCAAAAACTAAAAGTGAGAAACATAACAATACTCAAATGCTTCTTTGTTTTTTCCATACAATGGCCCTTTATTTATAGGAGGATGGCAATATTTTTCCCAACTAGTTTTAAGTGTGAATGGGAGGCCCTTGGAGGTACCTCCCATCCCTTTAAGCGATCCCAAGGAGAAATTTGGGGCTTATGTTTGGAATGGAGGAGATCCACTCCATCCCAAAAGTGGCCAAGGCCTAACCAAACTCATTAATGCATCGTTTCTGCATGCACATGGGTATTTTGACTATCAGTCAAGCACTCTGCGCATTGTGTTCTTCGTACACCGTGTTAGCATGTGTCGCTATGCATGTGTTGCTTTTTTTGAATGTGCATGGATTTCCAAAACCATTTTTATATAGTTTTATGATTGTATTGCCAAACTAAGTGTAATCCTTCCATAAGAATTGGTAGTATGATGTGTTTGTGTTAACTATTTCTCCATCCATTGTCTGTATTTGTAGTGAGACATTTTTTTGTGATAACAGATGCCCCCTGATGTGTGAGGCTAGGAGAATACGTATAGTCAAAATACATTATCATTTATTTTCATGAAGATGATATTATGTATAAAGTGAGAAAACTTTGAATGTGAGGCGTTGTGAGAGCCATTTGTTAGAGTGAGAGGAGATGGAAGATCAATACAAATTATGATTAAAAAAACAAAAAGTGTTTGTACAAACGAGGCAAGCATGCCCCATGCTCGTATCATGAAACCATAAAGGGATAGACATAACTGAACTTTGTTGACGAAGTAGATATCTACAATGTCCTCAACGGCGTGAAAAAAACAAATGACGATTCTGATGATGGAACTCTCTCTAAATCGAGTGGTGAATGACTCAGAGGCATTGTTGTCCTAAAAAATTCAAAGGTCTTTGGCTGCTAATGAAAACTGCAATGGTCGCACAGTAAGATCCATCGTAACATGAAAATGTGCTAGAGTCGAATGTCATGGGGATCAAAGACATTAGAGAGAAATGAGGACTCTCTCTGTGTCATCTGAGGATGCTTAGTGTCAATGGAATGAGAGCCAACATACTTCCACCATTCTAGGAATTAGTTGATGTCGACTCGAAAGGTGACCCGACGATAAGAAGCAAAGGGATTCTGGATATTCAGTTGATCAAAATGGTGTCAGACTGTGTATTGGTATCTGTGAATGGGGTGATAATAATGAACGATGTTTGGAATATATGGGATTCAATATCTTTCCTTGGTTCGGGGATGGGGATGGTATCAACCATAAAATACTATGTGGTGTCAGGGGGACGAACAAATATGGGAAAAATTGTGCTGAATGGGTGAGATTGCAAGGAGATGTAGTAGAGGTCAAAATATAGAGTGATATGGGACACAAAGGCCTATGGTGGTAAAATTTTTGGCTTGGATACAAATGTATTATAGAGTGTGTGAGGGAAGTGAGATGCCCCAACCAAGGGTAATAAGGGTTACAATATGCCAATGGAAAACGCCATTGGGTGCGATGGAAAAAATCTATTGTACTTGTTGAACTGTAAAACATACTTTTTACAATTACCAAATGAATAAATAATGGAGTTGAAAGTACATGTATGGATATAGGTGCCTCAGTTAAGTATGGCTTGGCCTGTATAGGGAAAAAGTAGAGACTGGTGGAGGGTGGGGGCCTCATTGGTTAGTTTATGTACCGGGTAGATGAATGGAGGATGGCATTGTGGATGGTCAATTGATGTTGGATGATATAGAGGGTTAATGATAATGCATAAGTGCATTTAATGTAACCAAAAGAATAATGTGGGAGTGCATAATGGAGTGGTTAGCATGAATATGAGGAAGAAGTATAAGGTTATTTCTCTGCGGTGTAACACTACTAGTACTCCCAGGCCTAATGGATATGCCAACATGAGTGTCAATATGCTAGGGGGGAAATGTATGTGGGACAACTCATGGAGGTGATAGCTCTACCCGATTACATTACCAGAATGCAATGGAAATGATGGTACCGTAGAGCCAGGTGTGGGGATCCTGAGGATAAATGTTAGGGGGTATGATTGGAGAATGTAATTGTGAGAATATGTAACACACCAACCACGGGGCTAGAAAATTTTCTTCTTTTCCTTCTCTTCTCCAAGGAATAGAATCCCCAAATTCCTATGGGTCTTGTTGCAGACCTTATCATCCCTTATCCGTACCTATATGATCATCGACGATGCCCACAGGCCTTATTGGAGAGGTTCTCCCGGCTTTCACGATTCGAGAAATCACAAAGCATGTATTCTCAGTTCCCTGACTTTCGAGGTGTTGAAACCCAAAGGGAACCAATAGTTCATCACAACTAATAATGCCTTGGATTGAAGCCTGACACTCCATTTTTCAGGGTTTCATATACCGGGTTTTCACGGTATAAGAGGGTGAGGGACTCCTACCCTTCGGTTTCCCAGTTGTTGAAACACCGAAGACCCTATATCCGCCAAACTCATTTTGGGGTTTCATCCATCGATATTTCCCGATATGTGAGGACAGGAGGGTTTCGCCCCTGGGTTTCCCAGGTGCCGAAACTATGAAACATCCAAACTCTAGACATGCTATGCCATTTCGGGGTTTCACAAGTCAGGATTTCAAGACTGGAGAGTACAAGAGACTTGCCTCTAGATATCCCGGGTGCTGAAACACCGAACCAATAAATTCTAGTCATGCTATACCTTTTTGGGGTTTCATACTTCGGGGTTTCACGACTAGAAAGTACAAGGGGTCTTACCCTTAGGTATCCCTAGTAACGAAACACCGAAATACCATAACTCATCTACGCTACTGTCATATCGGGGTCTTATCCATCGGGATTTCATGATATGTGAGAACAGGAGGTCTCGCACCAGGGTTTCCCGAGAGCCGAAACTCTGAAACACCGAAGTCTAAATACACTATACTATTTTTGGATTTCGCAAGTCAGGAATTTGGGACTTGCAAGTGCAAGGGAACTCGCCCTTGGGTATTCCGGGTACCGAAACACTGAAAATACGAATCTATACATGCTAATCCATTTCGAGAATTCGCAAACCGGGTTTTCAGGATATGCGACGATAGGAGGTCTCGCACCTGGGTTTCCCAGGAGCCAAAACTATGAAATACCAAACTCCAAACATGCTCCACTATTTCGGGGTTTCCTCCATCGGGATTTTGCGGGTTAGGTTTTCAAGGCTGGCGAATACCTGGGGCCCGCACTTAGGTATCCCGGGTGCCGAAATACTGAAGTATATTAACTTCTCCACACTCTATCTTTTTGGGATTTTGCTACACGCTATCATTTTGGGATTTCACGAGTCAGGGTTTCAGGACTTGTGAGTAGAAGGGAACTCTCCCTTGGGTTTCCTGAATACCGAAACTATGAAATACCAACTCTTAAACCTGCTCATCTTATTTCGGGGTTTCTTCCATCGGGATTTCACAAGTCATGGTTTTAGGACTTGTAGATACAAGGAAACTCACACTTAGGTACCCCAGGTGCCGACACACCGAAATGTCCTAACCTATCCAACCGTTGTCATTTCGTGATTTCGCGAGTCGAGGTTTTGGGACTTGTGAGTACAAGGGAACTCACACTTAGGTGCCCTGGGTGACAAAATACCGAAATGTCGAAGTCTAAGAGGACCATTCCCTCTCGTCCAAGGTTTTAAGACTTACATCATAAAATCCTGCAGCAGATCCTTGGATAAACTTTTGAAAAGGGTGTCCCTGTGGGGGGATCTATCCAGGGCATTACTTGGGACAATTAGGGGAATACATTTCTCGAGAGCAAACTTGAAAACTGAATCTGTTCAATATATATATATATATATATATATATATATATATATATATATATATATATATATATATATATTTACATAAGCCATAGGGGGTCTTTCCAATATAAGCATACCACCACCATTTCAGATCAAAACACCATACAGATAGTCTTATACTGAAACCATTCATAACTGCACAAACCAAGAGCATACATGTCAAAATATTAATTTTCAAGATACAAGATATAACACTTATCAGAAAAACACCAGGTTTGATGCAACTGCTGAGAGGGGTGCTCGTTTCCAACCAACTGTAGGATCAACGATTTCGAATGGATTTACCACTAGCCGCCCCTGAGCTTAGACCACGATGTTGTGAGACTGAGTGTCTATTCATCAGAAGTCGAGAATGAAGGTTACTCTCCTTCTTATCTGCTTATCAATTTCTCTGTATATTTTTCCAGAATCCTTCTGATTTCTCCCCTCTTGCAATCTTTGTCGTGACTTCCCCCTTCCACACCTCTTTCCTGCCTTTTCATTTTCGGTGAGGTTGCGTGTGGCATGAATTTCCCCATGGTGGTCAGGTCCGAGGCTTCCACAGATGGGCGGTTCACCCCCATCCCTCATTAACTCATGAGGAGCCTCTTCACCTACCAACCTGGAAAGTAATTCATTTTGGGGCCAGCGAGCCGCTCTTGATCTTCAGGCCAGTGAAGACCAAATATGGTATTGGTTTCGGTGGAATTTAACGCCACCATTTCAGGTGCCTTCCACCACCTTTCATCAGCCATCGTGGTCTCTTTTCAGCACATCCCCCTCTCAGTAGTCCTGTAACATATATTCATAACATTATTTACATTCTTCAACCTTTTATACTAAGGTCCATTCAAAATCACACATTCACATCTTTGAGTCTACCATAGTTCTTGGCTAGTATAGTTATTTTTATAGACTGGGGGAAACAGGGTGTTATAACAGAGGGATGAATTTTGATGCCAGTTTGGGATATATACCTGGAGGAACCAAGGGAGTCCATGACTGATGGCATGAATGGGGTCGAGGGTGAGGAATTGCACATTCAAACCAAATACCCGACAAGAACCATATCTAAAAATAAAACATACATAATAGTTTCTTGATAATAAAATGTGGGCCAATGAGGCATACCTATGCCTGGGGTGCCAAAAAAGGGTCCTTGGGGCTCCATACTAAAATGAGAATCCGAGAGTAATGTTTTGAAGGTAAGGGAATATGGATATAGATGAAAAATATTTCCATGAGGGAGAGGAATTCATGAACGACACATGCATCGATGACTTGATTGATGAAGGGGGTAGGGAAGTTGTCTTTGGTATAAGCTTGGTTGAGGTCACGAAAGTCTGTGCAAACTCAAATGGTGCCCCATTTTTTATTGACAAGAAAAAGATTAGAAACCCAGGATGTGTATGCAATGAGGTATATGAATCCAATCGTACATAGTTTGTCGATCTCAGATTTGATTTCCATGTATTTGGAAGGGTGGAGGGGACGCTTATTTTGGTGAACCAGGGAAATTTCAGGCCAAGTGTCAATGCGATGTTCAAAAATGGTTGGGTATAACCCTAGAATCTTGGTGTTGGAATAGGAAAACACGTCCCAATATTCCTAGAAGAGGGATTTGTATGATAAAATTTCCTCTGGGGAGCATGTTTCCCCCAAGGTGATTTCTTCCACTACATTAGGTTTGACTGAAATGTCGATCTTGATGGTGGGTGAGATATTGGCCATGTTACCTTCTTCAAATGTGTCAGGGGCGGGTATTGTATTTTTGAATCAATCTACATGGTCGAAGGGGATAAAATATTTAACTTCGATGGCACAGACAGGGGAGTCTATAGATGGTTGAAAAGAATTGGGTGCCAGAAAAAGGGATCGATGATGAAAAGCATCCCATGGGTAATAGAGTTTACATAGAAATTCTAAAATGTCTTCATTAGACTGAAAGGTGATAAAGTATAGGGAGTCTGTAACAATGGAGAGTGGGGTGTCAAGATTCGTGGGGGGAATCGGTGAAGGTTTGATGTTGTTAGTTTTTCCTAAGGTAGATGGACCTACAAGAGGGGAAGGGAGATAGTATGTAGATGTCATGAACCAAATATCCATATATGAACTAGATGTAATGTGGTATGGAGGAGGGGGAATCTCATAAACTGTTGTTACAAGAGAGTTGGGGGGATTTTGGGGGAAGTCCTTTCATTGTGGTGGAATGTTAGGAGGGGTCAACAGATGGGGGTTGATTTGTGGGGGATGTATTCCATGACTTCTTGGATGGTGATCATTCACAACCAGGTTCATCGGGGTTGGTACAATTGGTGGGATGGGTGTGATGGAATCCCTCCAGCGTGTGTGTCTCTCAATGATGAGTGGACATCGATATGTGTAATGATCCATCTGGTAGCAAAATGCGCAAGGGCATCACATGCACTCGTTTACTGACATAGAGACATAGAGAATGTCGGTAACTTGTGGTATTGATGAGATCGGTTGGGATTATTTGGGTAGTGTGGTTTGGCGCATGGAGGTGAGAGTGTCCTGAAACCGAGGGAGGGATAGGAAGTGGTGCATGTAATGGTCATATTGAGAGAAAATGGTGCAAGCATGCTTGGTTCTCAAACTGGAAGGTTTGGAGGAAGAAGGTTCTGGGAAGGCTAGTGGGGCGACTGGTGTAGATAGTAGCAATGTACTTATGTGTTTTGGAATGAGGTTTTGTAATTTGGGTAAAGAAAGGAAGATATTGGTAGGGTGTCCAATGGTGTTGCACAATGCGCATCGGGGTGGTATGTAGGATGGAGAAGGGAGAGAAGGTTCCTTCTTCTTGTGTTTGCCTCTTTGGTTTGTGGCAATGCCCCTTGTTCTAGTGGTAGCATATCCTATAGTGGTAATATTTCCCTTAAATGTGTGATTGGTTGGGTAAGTGGATGTATGAGCCACTTATCGCGGTAATGGGACCCTGAGTTGCAGTGGAAGAGATAAACACGGTACCATAGTTGGTGGTTCTAGATACCATACAGGGATGGATATGATCATATTTGGTAAGGTAAGGGTAGCAACAACTTGATATGTTGTGAATCCTAGGGGAGGGTAAAAGAAGGGTATTTGGGTGATGGCCCGTGGGACTGTCTTCCAAACAGGGATTTGACTTACGGGTGGTGGAATCTTTGATGTTCTGTCTTGAGGAGTCTGTATGGGGAGTTCATTAGGAAGTATCGGGGTTTGTAACATCCAAATAAATTTTAAACATCACATATTTTCATAAGCAATTTATTTCATGAACTAAGATAATAACTTCAGAACATAATAACAATCTTCATAATAGCAACTTCAGTGACTTAAATTTATCAATGAATAATGATTTCTTGGCAGAATGAAATAAATACATAGTTTAACAAATTACCTGGTTCTGATGCTAATTTTTGTCGTCTGGTTGCCTTGTTGTTGCCTCCCTGCTACCTGATGCACAGACCAACACTGCCACAAACAAAAAATAACTGCCCAAAACTACTGTCCTCCCTGCCAACTAGGAAAACTACCTAGCTCCAAGATATCTATGGATATCCTGGCCCCCGTGCCCAAAACCTCCAACAATCCGGTGCCTCAACTGATCAGAATGCCACTGCCAGAAACTCTCTTCTCCCTGCAAATCCAACAGTCCTCCAACTCCCTCCCCCCATCCTTTGTCCAATCCCCTCATGTAAACCACCCTTCCTCCCTTATCCCTCCTTCACCGACTCGTCATTTACTCCCTTACCTGCCCTCGTCCTTGTCCCTGATCCTTCCTTTAATGTTTTATCTTCTCGGGATTAGCAGGTTATCCCTTGTTGGGTACGTAACCCTTTTATAGCATACATTATTAATCTCTTAAATTTATTACTCATGTCATCCATGTAATATGTAGTTAAATTATTAATTAATTAATCACAATTATAACCTTTAATTAATTAATAACTTACTTAATTAATATCATTAGATCATCTTTGTTTAATTAATACCTTGTTAACACAATTAATCCCCTAATTAGTTTTAATTTATAATTCTTAAACATTTATCCAACTAGGGTCATTACATACACCCACCCTTCAAGAAACTTCATCCCGAAGTTAAGGTATCTTATGGTACAAAGGAAAAGAGCATGGTTCACAAATTCATAACAAGTAACTGACATTATCAGTAAGTAAGTCAAGAAATCTCATACATACTAGTGTATATGTACAAGAAATGCATGTGTAGCTAGTACATGCAAATCGCGTGCATGTACTAATAATCAAAACTATCATCCTTTAGTAATTTATGTATGCATTCAATCCAATCAGCAAGACTAGTCTTTTATAAAAGACAACAATCAATCAATGGTGTGAGAAATCCTTTAATTACAATTGTTCGGTTCAATAATTTATTTTAAACAACTGTGGTTTAGTTACGTAATAATGAATATTCATAAACACATTTTT
>ML781361.1:619064-680573 GCA_009831015.1 Picea engelmannii | reverse complement strand
AAGTGTCCCGACTTCCTCAACCTCGTGAATCCCGATTTCATGAACGTCGATATCCCGATGCCTTCACACCTGTCATCAGGATTTCTCCTTCTATCCTCGAGGACTTAACTCCCTCACAAATCCATGCAGATTCGATGGCTGTCGGGTATCTGCCCGAGATCTGACGGCTCGGATCCATTCTCCTGTGTAATAGACAACTCTCCTTTGGGATAATGATAGTTGCATGAACATTACGCGGCGTAAAAAATTTCTCTCTTTGGCACGGTTAAAATTTGTATGGGTCTATAGTTTCTGAGATTTTTCATTATTAAAATTCACCGAGGCTAATACAGGCAAGTAGTTTACACCATTCCCGTGCAATACAAGTCTTCAAAATTTCCTTTTTCCGACTGCGCATTGGCAGTTCCTCATTTAGGTAAGTTCAAGATGAAGTAGGCCTTTTCAAGGTCTTGCAAAAGTCCTATTGCATTTTATATAGTATAATTCATGTAGTTATTGAATCTTGCCAACTTCAAGCCTTGGATAGAAGCTTCCCTCGACATTTTCATCGATTTTAGGTGTCTATTTTACCCGAAACTTCATTGACAAGTATTGCTCAAATAAAATTAAATTATCAAATCTCTTTTTTTCGTGCTTAATAGCTTTATCAGGTTGCTTTAAGGGTAGCCATTTTGTGGGAAGTGATCCTTCAAACTAT
This sequence comes from Picea engelmannii, assembly GCA_009831015.1. NCBI lineage: Eukaryota > Viridiplantae > Streptophyta > Pinopsida > Pinales > Pinaceae > Picea > Picea engelmannii. The sequence goes on along the minus strand of ML781361.1, from coordinate 679,876 downwards.
CTGGTTTGCTGCCACTATTTTAAAAGGGAGTTCCTTTGAATATTTAGACTAAGACTGTATTAGCCATTTATGATCCAGTTAAAGGGTATTACCTAAAGCGGTTGCTTGTGATATATATGATACCATTTGCTTGGATAATGTAGGGGTACTGCCTTGATTATATTTTCTGATACTGTATCAGTCATATTGGGTCAAGCTGAATGTTGCTTGACACAATCTACTAAGACACAAATGACATTTTTTTCTTACAGGTTAAGCGTGGATGGAGTTAATGCTTGGGGTTTTGACCCTTAGGCCCAGATTTCGAACTAAGATGCTCTGATACCATATGTAACATCTGAATAAATTTTAAACATCACATACTTTCATAAGCAATTTATTTCATGAACTGAGATAATAACTTCATAACATAATAACAATCTTCATAATAGCAACTTCAGTGACTTAAATTTATCAATGAATAATGATTTCTTGGCAGAATGAAATAAATACATAGTTTAACAAATTACCTGGTTCTGATGCTAATTTATGTCATCTGGTTGCCTTGTTATTGCCTCCCTGCTACCTGATGCACAGACCAACACTACCACAAAAAAAAAATAACTGCCCAAAACTACTGTCCTCCCTGCCAACTAGGAAAACTACCTAGATCCAAGATATCTATGGATATCCTGGCCCCCATGCCCAAAACCTCCAACAACCCGGTGCCTCAACTGATCAGAATGCCACTGCCAGAAACTCTCTTCTCCCTGCAAATCCAACAGTCCTCCAAATCCCTCCCCCCATCCTCTGTCCAATCCCCTCATGTGAACCACCCTTCCTCCCTTATCCCTCCTTCATGGACTCCTCATTTACTCCCTTACCTACCCTCGTCCCTGTCCCTAATCCTTCCTTTAATGTTTTATCTTCTCGGGATTAGCAGGTTATCCCTTGTTGGGTATGTAACCCTTTTATAGCATACATTATTCATCTCTTAAAATTATTACTCATGTCATCCATGTCATCTGTAGTTAAATTATTAATTAATTAATCACAATTATAACCTTTAATTAATTAATAACTTACTTAATTAATATCATTAGATCATCTTTGTTTAATTAATACCTTGTTAACACAATTAATCCCCTAATTAGTTTTACTTTATAATTCTTAAACATTTATCCAACTAGGGTCATTGCAGGGTTGGCTAGGAAGGAGTGGAGATGGAGTCCGATGGGTTCTGAATTGACGGGGGTCCAATATCTTGACTCCATCGATCATGACAACACACACACACCAACGATGGTGGGACTAGAGTGTGGGAAGCCTTGGTATGAACTTATCAAATATGGATCCTGAAATAGCCCTAGTTTGATGTCTATCATTGGGACAAGGTCGATGCTTGAGAGGATAAGTGGAAGGATGTTATCAATGTGTCCTAATTGGTTGGGTTCATGGTGGGTCAATTGATCAATGGTGACAATTTTCCCATTGTGAGGGAATAGCATGGTACAAAATACCAAGGAAGCTACAACCTGCATGGCATACATGTATCTTCATTCGAAGAGGATATTATAATCCAATTGGGCATCAATGACTTCTATGTCGATGATAATTATTTGCCCCCCTAGTTGGACTGAAATGTTTTTATACAGGCCTTTTGGTTGGGATGGGTGACCATCATATGCTCGAAGCGCGATGGTGGAGGGGATAAACTTAGGTGAACCAAGTTTCTACCATACTGATTTGGACATGATGCAAGTGGGTGTTTCTTCGTCTATGATGCAACGATGGAAAGTGATATTCCTCATTTTGAAAGGAATTTTTTGACAACACAGGTATTCCAACAGAGGACGAACACCTTTAGTAACCAATCACATAACCAGATCAAAGATCAACACACCAATGTTTTCACATGGTAAAACCCCTATGGGAAAACATCCATGGCCCCAACCAATGTGACCACTTGGATCAGTTTATTAATGCAAAAAAAAAATATTACAGAGAGATTTTACAAGAGAGTTTCTCACAATCGATCATCGACAAATGACCCTCCATGTTCTTTAAATAGAGGTCATGGACCAATCGGGTTTTAAGCCACGGATCAATGGTTGTTAATATCGAGGAGAGTATGAACCGTCAGATCACTCTATGTCGGGAACATATCGTAATCGTCAGATTTCCTAACTACAAATGCATACTAATGCATACTAAAGAAACACACTAGAAAACACACTTTTACATAAGGACACAATAGACCAAGTAGATATTAAATAACTCCTAAGTGTCTAAATATCCTAACATACCCCCTTAAGAACAACTTGGGATAGGATTGAAGGATTTACAATAGTGACACAATAGGAGAAGGATGGAGGCATTAGAGCCTGTTCCCCCTTAATGACAACTTCTTGAACTCCTAACATAGATTGAAGTTTGGAAAACTTCGCTTCTGTAAGAGACTTTGTGAAAATGTCTGCAACTTGATCTTCTATAGGGCAAAATAGCACTTCAATAACTTGATCATGAATGAGATGTATGATTAAGTTCATGTGTAGCTCGATGTGTTTTCTACACTCATGTTGAACTGGGTCTTTGGTGAGCTTGATGGAACTCTGATTGTCACACCAAAGGCTGGTTGGATGATGGTGATGGAATCCAAACTCTGAAAGGATCTATCGAAGCCACAGGGATTCCTAACTTGCATTTACCACTACTCGGTACTTTGGTTCTACTGAAGAAAGTGCAATAGCCTATTGTTTCTTACAGGCTCAAGTGACAGGTCCTGAACCAAGGCTGAAAACATAACCTGCAGTAGACCTCTGATCATTAGGGTCTTCGACCCAATCTTAATCAGTGAAACCGACCAATAAAGGAGGTCTCCCTGAACTTTAATGTATCCTGAACTAAACTGTACCACGAACATAGAGAAGTATCCTTTTATTTTCTTTCCAATGGCTTTCATAGGGCGTTTGCATATATCAACCAACAAGACCAACAATAAAGGAAAGATCAAGACGAGTATGAGTCAAGTATAAGAGGCTACCAACTAAGTGACAGTACAGGGTGGCATCAACTTCAGGATAAGTACAGGTGGCAGTAAGCTTGACTCCAAACTGGAAGGGAGAAGAGGTTGGTTTACAATTGTCCATGTGAAAGCGACGAAGAAGGTCACAGGCATACTTAGACAGGGAAAGAAAAATTCTTTCATTGGTTTGCAAAACTTGGAGGCCAAGGAAATAGTGCAAAAATCCTAAGTCTGTCATTTCAAATTTCTTCTTAAGGTTGGTTTTCACATGGTTTAAAAGTTTTGAGTCACTACTAGTAAGGATAAGGTCATAAACATAAAGGAAAAGGATTATTAGATGGCTTCCTACTTTCTTGGTATAGACATTAGGATTATAATGGCATCTAGAGAATCTAGTGGCAATAGGAAAGTTGTCCATTTTTTCATACCAAGCTTGGGGATCTTGCTTGAGACCATAAAGAGATTTCTTGAGGTGAAAAACAAGGCTAGAGTCATTATGGACATAGCCAGGAGGTTGTTCCATGTAGATTTATTCTTGCAAATCTCTATGCAAGAATGCGGATTTAACATCCATCTAATGGACCTCCCATTTATGTGAGGTAGCAAGGGAAAGAAAATGGTGGATGGAATTGATTTTTTCTATAGGGGAAAAGGTTTCATTATAGTCAATTCCTTCAACTTGGGAAAATCCTTTGGCAAATAACCAAGCCTTGTGTCTTTCAACACTTCCATCTAATGCATACTTAGTTCTATAGACTCATTTGCATCTAACAAGTTTTCTTCCTTTTGGAAGAGGTACAAGATCCCAAGTATCGTTTTCCATTAAAGAACGATACTCTTCATTCATTGTTGTATCCCAATCTAGATGACTTGAAGCTTTTGCAAATGTCTTTGGATCATGAGTTTCTGAAAATTGAGCCAAAAGATAAGAGGCTCGCTAGAACTATGAAAGTGTCTGACGTTAATCTAAAGGATCACTGACAAGGTCACCAGTTACTTCTCGTGTTGAATAGACTCATATAGGAAGCAGTGGAGTTGGTGTTGGTTCAGGTTCAAATGACTCATCTGGAGGAGGGTGAGTAGGTGGAGGTGGATTTTCATCATCACTGTCATCATCTAAAGAAGAAACTAGATCAGAAGAAGGTACAAACACCGAAGATGTTTCACAGGCTGAAGAAGGCACAACCGCCGAATTAGGCTCGCAGGCCAAAGAAGGCACAAACTTCGAATTAGGCTCATAGGTCAAGATATTTTCATCAAATTTAACATCTCTTCTAATAATAATTTCATTACAATGTGATTGAAGAAGTCTGTAATCTTTGACATATTTAGAATAACCAACAAATATACACTTTTCACTTTTAGGCTACAATGCTTTTCTTTTCTCATCAGGAATCTGAGCTCATGCTATACTTCCAAATACACGGAAGTGACTTACATTTGGTTTAATTTTAGTCCAATATTTTTCCGGTGTTATATTCTTAAGAGCCTTTGTGGGAGTGCTATTTACTATGTAATTTGCACAGTTGATGGCTTCCGCCAATACTTTAGAATTAATCCCTTAGATTGGATCATACAATTAGCCATTTCTTTTAATGTGTGGTTCTTTCTCTCAGCAACACCATTTTGTTGTGGTGTATATGGAACAATGTGTTTCATTTGGATTCTCTATGTAGTGCAATAACTTGTAAAATTATTGTTCACATATTTGCCTCCATTATCTGTGCTTAACCTTTGAATTTGATGTCTAGATTGCTTTTCTACAAGGGCCTTGTAGGATAAAAAATTGTCAAAAACTTCGCTCTTAACTTTTAAGAAGTAAACCCAAGTACGTCTGGAAGATTCATCAATGAAAGTTAAGAAACACTTGCACCCAGAAAAATAAGGAGAAGAAAGTGGACCACGCAAATCACCGTGAACAAGCTGCAAAGGAACCGAGGCATGCCAAGAGGCACGTTTGTCAAAACTGTCTCGATGATGTTTTCTGAGAACACAACTGACACAAACACCATCTTTGCATGAAACAAGAGGAAGACTAGTCACCATCTATTGATTAAATAGTTGTTGCAATGAGCGATAGTTTAGATGACCAAACCTCTCATGCCAAAGTTTTCTCAAGTCATCACTATGAGCAACAAAAATTGATGAAAAAGATGATGACCCAAAGTTGTCAAATTTGTACAACCTGGTAATATCATCAGCAGTTCCAATTGCAATAACATGCTTAGGATCTTTTAGATCCTTGATTACAACTTGGTGAGGTGAAAACTCTACGATTTTACCTTCACCTGAATGAGTGATTTGATATACTGATAGAAGGTTACAAGAAAGACTTGGAACACATAATACATCATTGAAATGACCATTTTCTACTTGAACTGTTCCAGATCCTTCAACACTAAGAGATCTATCATCACCAACAAATATTTTCTTGGTGTTACATTCATTTAGAGTAGAAAATATGTCTCTATCCTTATCCATATGATAGGATGCTCCAAAATCAATAAGCCACTCATCAGAAGTAGAAGTAGAAGTAGAATTTGTATTGAAGGAGAAACCGGAAGTAGAAAGTGCATGCCCATGAGAAGAAGAAGAAGAAGTAGAATCAATACTAATGTTGTGCTTCTTCATCATTGCTTCTAAAAATGCCATCTTATTGAAACATTTGGACTCATCATGACCATCTTTATCACAAAATTTGCAATGTCTGTTAGTATTCTGATTTTTATATTTTGATCCTTTGTCTCCATTAGGAGCAAAAGCTATTTGAGTGGGTTTGGGACCCTTATATTGCTTTTTGTTGTGGAGAGGATGTTGCTTCTTGGGATTCTTGGGTTTATCTTTCTGATGGACAACTAATTCTTTGTTGGAGGTACCTGCAATGTTGATCACTCCAAGTTGTACTAGTTTATCTTTCTCTCTAATCAAAGCATCACAAAAGTTCTCAAGACTGGATTTTTGATAAGCTTCCCCTATAGCCTCTTGCATGGAATAAAAGTTAGATACAAACACATAATATGAACTACCTATCTTAGAAAGAATAAGATAGATGCAACAATCTTCGTCTATCTTTATCTTACATTCTTCACATAAAGTTATGAGTGTTTTAAACTTAGATAGATAGTCTTCAATGCAAGAAAAATCACTTGGACTTAAAGTTAGTACTTGATTTTATAACTATTGTGCTCGAATAATATTGTGTTTACAAAACTCAGATTCAATCTTTTCCCAAGCTTCTTTGGGTTTATCAATTGACTGAAGGTGAAACCTTAAATCAGGAGAGATGGACATTCTGATTAATCCACGTGCTTCTTCATTCCTAGTATCCCATTTTTCTTTCTTATCAGCATCAGTGGGTGTTGTTTCATTTCCCAAGGTAATCCGGTACAAGCCTTTACTTCTTAATAAATCCTCCATATGAGATTTCCATTGGAAGTAGTTAGTGCTGGTAAGTAAGAGATTACTTGTAGAAGTCATATTAAATATGCAGATAATACAGATTTAAAAACTAAAACGAATGATCTAAATGGAAATATCTCAAAAATTTATGTGGTTTTAAAAAAACACGGCATTGAAAATAGACTTCGGATGTGAGAGTTATGCCCTTTTAAAAAAATGCATAAACGGTAACCAAAGGACCATGTGGTAGTGTAAGTTGCTTTATGAAGTGACCCACTTTTATAAAGAGAAGTGAGGCTCACTTTTACAAAAAAAAACTGCATGCAAAATAAATAACTCTAAAATAAAATATTAAAGCTACTTATAGTGATTCACTTTTATACTTGAAGTGAAATACACTTTACAATTTTAACATGAACTTTTTCAAAAGAAGTAACAAAAGAGAGACTTGAACTCAAGACCTCTTACTTAATAAGTTAACTTTTAACCAAATGGTCTAGCAAAACATATTGTAATGTTCAGAAGGAGGACTCTTGTTGTTGTTTTTGTTGAATACGACCTTGGAGAGCATGCTAAAAAAAAACTCTTTTTACACAAGAAAAAAATTATGTTTGTCGATGACAACAAGGGTTAGATCTCGATTAGCTTACCCAGAAGATGCACCTTTTCCTATATATTTCTAATTTACCTAGATTGCACAGGGCGCAGTGAAAAGAGCATACATAGATCTAAAAGAGTAGCAACCCAGAAATAAAAAAATAAAAAACCGAAATAAAACCAACATACTTCTCTACAAAAAATTTAAAAAATGTGTATTCAAACTTTATACTTCCGGATCTAACTGTAATGGTCATATCTTGGGAAAATGGAAACCTTTTCGAGTGAAATGAAAAGTGTTTCTGAATGAAACGAGTGCTCTGGATGCAATGGAACAGTCCTCTCAACCCAAAAATGTATGAAAATGATAGAAAATGGAGATGAGGAAACTCGGCTTCACAATCTCTATCTACAACAGGAGCGAGTCTTCAAACAAGTTCTGATACCATGTTCGACATCATAGATATTCCAATAGAGGACGAACACCTTCAGTAACCACTCACATAACCAGGTCAAATATCAACACACTGATGTTTTCACGTGGTAAAACCACTACGAGGAAACATCCACGGCCCCAACCAACACGACCACTTGGAGCAGTTTATTAATGCAAAGAAAAAGATTACAGCGAGATTTTACAAGAGAGTTTCTCACAATCGATCATCGAAAAATGACCCTCCATTCTCTTTAAATAGAGATCATGGACCAATCAAGTGTTAAGCCATGGATCAATGGCCATTAAGATCGAGGAGAGTATGTATCGTCAGATCACTCTATGTCGGGAACATATCGTGACCATCAGATTTCCTAACTACAAATGCATACTAATGCATACTAAATAAACACACTAGAAAACACACTTTTACCTAATGACACAATAGACCAAGTAGATCTTAACTAACGCCTAAGTGTCTAAATATCTTAACAGGAATCTGGAATGTGAATAATGATGGGAGTCTGGGGTTTTCTCTATCTAAGTAAAATGTGATTAGATGGATGTTTACATGATCTACTGATCCAGGTGGATATCAGTGGCCACCCTCCTTTTCCAACTGGCTCAAAACCATTTTCTAGCAATTTTGGTAATTTACTATATTTGGCTGTTTTTTGGGTCTTGAAACTTCTAGAGCCATTTTGAGGCCCTAAATGACATTTTTTTTGAAACCAGGGAGCAACAAGGAACTTATTTTGATTTTTCCCCCAAAATGAATCTCCTTGGATACCTTTCCAACGGGCTATCATGTGCCTAAAATGTAGATCGTATGCAAAAGTTATGACCCCAGGAAGTTGATGTATTAATTTACCCAAACAGGGCCCACATGACTTTTGGTGCTTCATCTCCTAGGGTTATGTTTTTGAATGTCTAGGGTTTTGGGAATTCCTGTTTATTGTAAAAAGGCCTTCAGATCTCATTGTAATCATCTTCTTGCGAATGCGAGTAGCCGTCACATCTCTTCTCAATGATAAGCTGCCACCATTCTAGCGAGTCTTTCACTCTATATTTTTACAACCTCTGTACATTTCTTTCATTAATAGAAATCGTGTATTAATGTATCTCTATGTTTATGGTTTCATCTATGATACATTTCTGTCATATTATTGGATATCTGTGATATCTCTGTGCATTTATTTATTATATATCCACTCTCATTTCGTGTCAAAAATAATCTGGATCATCTACTGCCCCAAATTATGAAAGTAATTCCTTTCATTGGGAAGAGAATGTTTGAAGGAATTCCATAATTGACTTGGAAATGGGTGATTGAGTGAGATCGTCAATAATACTGTATCTATGGGCGGCCCGAGTATGAATATTATGCACATTCTTGCACAAGGGTGTGTGAGGCATGTAGGTAATGGCTTCAATGTTAGGACAAGGTATCATCAATGGTTGTCTAGTTGGTTGTTGGGTAACATCCGAAGTGGTGGGTAGTGGATAAAGGGATGTACCATATTGGAGACTATCAGTTTGTAAGAGGATTTCCTCTTTAGTGGTGATGAGAATACTGCAGTCTGTGGTGTTCCTTGGGTGGGGTTGTTCAGGTGGAGGGAACGATACTTGGGTGTGTGGGTGTTGGGCCCCTTTTAGTTGAGTATTAATGAATCCTTGATGTGGGATAGGATTTTGTAATACTGCTACTGTTGGTGGTGGTATATAAGTGGGAGGTCCCTGAGGTGGACCTTGAGGGTTGGGATCCCACTGAGGATTCATTGCATCCTTCATCTGTTTGTAGTCAACAATTTGGGGGAAATAATGAGCGTAATGGCCATATTTGCCGCATAATGCGCAAGGGTAGTTAGTGAAAAGTTTTTTTTTTATCCCTTGTCATGGTTGGCCATTATTATGCCCCCCTTCATAGTTTTGGTTTGGTTGGCATTATTTTCCCCCAGCTTAGGTTTTTTTTTAGGGGGGGTTCCCTCCTTGTCCTTCGTTCCTATTTTTTCCATTCTTCCAGTTATTGTTGGGTTGGTGGGGTGGATTGGCCATATTCAACTATTCAAAATATTGAACTTGTTGAAGAGGGGAAGGTTGGATGAAATTGAGCCCCACCTGGTGTTGTCCATGTGGGGGTAAAACATGTTGAGGTGGACCTTGGAAGGGATATTATGGGTTACCTTGTGGGGGTCTATATGGGTTATAATAAGTGGAGGTGGATCCATTATTACTAGGTGGATATGACGTTGGTGGTGGAGGAACTGGTTGCAGGATCAGGATTGGTTGGGGAAGGGATGTGGGTAGATGGGTACCCATGGGGAAAAGAGGAGGTGCCATGAATGGTGGTGGGGGGGAGGTGGGGGAGGGTAATATGAATTTCCCCCATATGGTTGAAAGTATGGGTTGGTCCCATATGCGGGTACTGACTATGCGTTTGGTTGAGTATGAGCCATGGATCCAATCAACCCATCAGTAGTGTGTGATGTTCCAGGTTTGTCTTGAACAAAGGGAAAAGGATAAGGAGCATATGGAAGGACAATGTATAGGGACCCTAATTGGGATTATATGAGGTCAAACTATTGTTCCTTAGTGATGGATTCATCTTCAGTTTGGGGGAGGGTTGTAGCCACATCTTTGGCAAGGGTAGGAACGAGCGATTAGAGGAACCAATCTATCCTTTGCTGTGGGGTTGTGTTTTCTTTACAAAGGTTGCAATGTCTACACCATTAATGAATATGGTTTGAAATGTGAGTAGCGATGTTTTGTTTTCATTCTGACATGATTTCATACCCAGTATCATGATGGATGGGAAGTTGAAAAAATGTCAAGAATGCTTTGGATAATGATTCAAATGTTGAGTGGGCTTCAGACTTCTCGTCCATGTACCAGTGAGGGTTCTTTGAAATAACCGTAGATGAATGGAATATTCCATTATTATATTGGAAGAACAACACAAGTGGAAGGAAATAACATGGTTGGTAGGGTCCTCTCTGGATTTTCCTTCAAAATTAGGGATATTTGAAGGTGTTTTTGTGGGAATATTCGACCAAGTGGGGTCATGTAATATGGGATCATTTTTCAGTTTAGTTATATCAAGTATTTTGAGTGAATACAAAAAGGGAATGATAGGAGTGGGTCTTGCCATGTTATGGGAGGAAGTGGTTCCTTGGGAGCTTGTACTTTGTGGAAAAGTTTGGGCTCTTCCTCCTTGTGATGGAAGGTTTGTTTATGCATTGCTTAGGATATTGGTTCCAAAAAAAGTGTCTCCTAGTAATTTTGAGCCTAGTACTGTATCACAAATTGGTGTATATGATGGTATTGTTGATGTCTCAACGAAATTAGGAACACCACCCAAAATTGAGGGTAATTTTCTCAAGCATCTAGAATGGAAGGGGTATTGTGGTTCCCCTACGATTCTATCCTAGAGGTGGGTGTGTGAAAATAGTGTTGAATAATTATGGGACAAAAAGATTTCAAATTACATTAAACAATGTATTCATAAAAATTCATGTATTCAAGTGGTGAAAATCATACATCAAAACAATGTGAAAAGTGGTTTGGGATTTTTGTAACTCCTCGTGGAAGAATAAGAATCAAATAACAAGTGCACATATCTTATCGAACATAACTTCCTTCCTCTCAAATAACACTAGACCTCCAAAAAAAATCTCGATGGTGGGGTCGAAACCCACTTCAGGAGAACCTAGTGAAGGGACGAACAATTAGTTATAATGAGGGATGAAAGGGGAATATCCCGAAAGTACTGGTGATATTTCCCAAAAATCATTAAAAATATGACTGAGGTGCAATTGAAACCCATAAAAAACACCCTTGGTAGACAAATCCTAAGTTGGGATACTAGTAGACCTCCATCAAGCACAACATTTAGATTTTCAGCCTTAGAGATCGGTCATAGGATGGATGCTTTCCAAGTCTTGGGTGACCCAAGGAGGCATACAGATAACAACTGGACCTCAAACTTCAACCATTCATGGGTGTCTCCCAACCTTATGGTATATATATGCTTGAGTGTGAGGATTTTGGCACCCTAATTCACAACTTTCTAAGTTTCAAGTGAGAAGATGATGATGGGGAGTTATTTGGACCCCTATCCCCAAAATCGTAACTTAGACTATGGAATTATTTTGTGTTTCTCCTGTGGAGGTTAGAAAGTGGGTTGATTATGGTTTTTTTTAGAGTGTTAAAGAGGGATGTGAATTTGGGGTCATGGACCAACTTCGTTCTTTATGATGGTGTGCACAAAGACCCTTTACCGAACAAATGAAACCCACAAGAGTTTCAATTATCTAGCAAAAAGGGTTTTTGAATGAGTGAGAATGTGTGCAAGGAGTGGTGATGGTGAAAAATGTTTTTAATAAATTAAACTCAATATTTTAGCATGGTGGACATCGTGTGGTCCTTTAATTCTCTTGTTTAGACAACTTACTAAATTTTTTCAAAATAACCCTTGCAAATGAAAGGAAATCCTAAGCTATCATGGTGGATATGATAATCCTTTCTTGGACCCTTTATCTTCCTAAGGCATTTTGTAATATGGAAAACTTGAAACTAGTCCTAGATTATGAACAAGTGGGCATGTGTGGGTCCTTAAGATTTCTTTAAACTCCTTAGGTGACGTATGTTGGAGCTCATAAATGTCCTATTCTCATCCACCTTTCCCTTCTTATTCTTCACATTTCATCGCCCCATTAACCTTTCACGATATCATTTCATAAATATACTTGGGTTTCACCTTATTATTTTCCACTTTATTCATTTTATTATTTAAAAGGAATTTGTGATTAAATGTTATAAAATCAACATGTTTTCATATATATCTCAAAAATGTGTGAGCTTTGTAATGTGTAGGAATATGAGAAGGATTAATTCAAAAGAACTTCTCAAATACTTCCTCCACCATTTCAAGATTTGAGGAGATAATTCAAGCCCATTCCAAGGAGAAGATCATGGAGATTTGGTTGGAATATCTTATCCAAGATGTATGAGAGATATGTGTGAGGATTTGAAGGGATTATATTTTCTAATAATGGGAAAATGGTTGAGAGAAAAGTGGATCTGTAATTATGAGATGGTTATCTTATCTTCAAGGCTCTCGTGTATAAAAGAGAGTGCTCTCTCTCCATGAGAGAGTAATTAGGATGTAATTAGAGTTATTAGAGTAGTCATTAATGGTAGTCATCGGGATTCGAAAGAGAAAGGGATTCTTAGCTTTGATTCATGGTTTTGGTTTTCATGCTTTTATTATTATTTTATGAAGATTGATTTGATTATTGTAATATACAATTGCTTCATTGGTGAGAGATCTCATATGTTGTTGTGTCATTCAACTCTTCACATGTTGTATTTTCTTTTCCTTCATGTATTTCTCCATTCCTAGATTAATTTCCTTCATGCAAATTCCCATTATTAGATTAATTTCATTTAGGTAATTCAATTTTAGTCCTGTGTTTCAATTTCCTGCATTAGATTAATGATTCAATTTCAGTCGTGTGTTAGATTAATAATTCTATTTCAGCCGTGTGTTAGATTAATGATTCTATTTCAGTCATGTGTTAGATTAATGATTCAATTTTAGTAGTAGCTTAAACATTAGATTAGATTAGTTCTGCTTCAATCTTGCATATACTTTCCATGTGCTTCGTCATTTTACGAACCCCGAGTTGACAAATTAAATAGTTGGGCAAGTACTACAATGCAATTAATTCAACATTATTTCGGCCCAATGTAACGACTGTTGTCCCCTTGTTACAATTTTTGTTCCCTTTATAGGAAGTGTCATTCATTTGAATAGAACAATTGTTGTTCCCTTTACGATTGTTGTTCCTTTACAAGTGTTGCATGTCTGGAGGCTGGGTATTGAAAACGAAAGGTAAGAACCTATGTAGGCAACAAGTAAAATGCTTGTGCCAGTGCCTACCTTTGGTTGATGCATAGAGGTTTTTTTTAGGACATATTTAGAGCCCAACAACGTACTCTGTCAATTGAAAACTATCCTAGAATTGCATGCATGTGGGAATATGGGCCCTTACAACTCTTTTAAGATTAATTTTCAACAAGTAAGTTTAAGAGGATTTGCCTCTTTTTGAAAGTGATTTGATTTACCAAGAGAGATGGAGACTTATCTAAGAAACCTCTTTTTATGATTTCCAAGATCACACTAAGGTGCGAGGAAAGAGAATACTCCAAGACTGGCTTATATGGTCTTCTAGTCCCAATTTAATGTGATGGCTTTGTAGAATAAGAGAACTTTGTTCTAAAATTCAAATGCAAAAAACCTTTTAAGTCATCCACATGACAACCAAGGAAATCAAAGATATCATGGTTCCTTTTAATCTCCCTAATTATCTATGTTTGATGTGGGGTTTATGTATGTAAGAATGAGATCTCAGCCTACTTGTGTTATTTTTTACAAAGTGCTAAAATCAAATCTAAGCTATTGAGTGGTAGTGGGAAACTCAATCCTTACAATTTTGTAAACTTAAGATAGACGCACGACAGAATTAGAAATAGACGCAGACAATGCGTAGACCGCGTGGTTTGAGAGTTATGACATAACACATATGTATAGGGACCGTGCGTTTGTTTGTGTTGAACCCGTGTGCATGTAGAGAAGTTCGCGAGACAAAAATTTTGAAAAAATTCTCTTATTGTGGGGTGAAATAATGCTCTCAAAGGGTGATATTAGGCTAGTTTTGACCCCTTCACATGCAAACAAGTAAGAAATAAAAATCTAACAACCTAATTGGGGAGAAATTTGATTCAAATCCCCAGTATGGTCGCCAATCTGTTGGGTTCCTTTTGTCACAAGGGTGATAAAAAGGAGGTCCCTTAACTATCTAGTTAGGATATCCTAAAAGAAAAATAGATAGTTAGTTGGTTAGTGGATAAACTAAAATAAATAAACAAGAAATAAACAACAATGAAATAAATCTAAACTAAGTAATTAATAACTCAAAATGAATGCACAAAGAAGACACAAGAGATATATACCAAGTAAATTGATCTTCGAATTGATACTCCTTGGAGAAATATGGGAACTTATGAGCCCCCTCTTCCTCCCTTGGAAGGCTCTTGAGTCCCCAAGTACAAATTCTTCTTTCTACTATCAATGGCTAACAAATAAAAATAGTGAAGAAAATATTGTTGGACTAATCAAGAGGAGAGAGTCCCAACACTTTATATGGATTCCCAAAGTTTTATAGGAGGAAGATGGTTTCTAAAAGCTAAAAATGAGCAGCATAACAATACTTAAATGCATCTTATTTTTTTCATACAATGGCTCTTTATTTATAGGAGGATGGAAATCATTTTCCCAACTACTTTCAAGTGTGAATGGGAGGCCCTTGGAGGTACCTCCCAACCTTTTCAGTGATCCTAAGGAGAAATTTGGGGGCAATTTTAGGTATGGGGGAGATCCACTCCATCGAAAAAGAGGTTGAGTCCCGACCAAACTCATCAATGCATTGTTTATGCATCCATGCAGGTATTTCGACTGTCATTCATGCACTCCACACACTGTGTGTGTCATACATCGTGTTAGCCCACGCGGATGCGCACACACTACTTTTGTTGAATGTGCACGGATTTCTATAACCACTTTTATATAGTTTTATGATTGTATTTCCAAATTGAGTGTAATACTTCCATAAGTATTGATAGCATATTATGTTTGTGTTAATTGTTTTTTCATCCATTGTTTGTATTTGTAGTGATCCATTTTCTAGTGATAACAAAAGGGTCTCTTATGGTGATGAAGTTTGATCATATTGAATATCTACTATTTGGTCAAGGGTTTATTGCAGGTACATCATTGAAAAATATGAGGTAGCGAGGTATGAATAATCACAAGTTTCAGTAGTTGCAGAAAGCGACAATTCTGTAGCTGCGAGTTTCTTTTGTAGCCATAGGTTTCAGTAGCTGTAGAAAACAACAATTATGTAGTTGTGGGTGTTTTTGTAGCCACAGGTTTCAGTATCTATAGAAATTTTCCGTAGATACAAAAAATGATAGTTTTGTAGCCGTGGGTGTTTCTGTAGCTGCAGGTTTTGGTAGCTACAGAAAGAGCAGTTCCAGTAGTAATGGGTGATTTGGCAGTTGTGGAAAGTTGGCAATTCAATGGCCACATTATATTTTCATATTATAATTGTTCCAATTTTTTCATGGTATGGTATAGTTCTTGATTATTTCTATAGGATTAAAGGTTATTTATGAAGGTGTGGTGGTACATTTGACATATTATTTAATGTCTACAATCTGGGTCTTGTACTTGAGGGTTGGATTCCTCACATCTCGATTGGTGTGGAGATACACAGGATGTGTATTGCATGAGAGTTGGTGTTCTCTTGGATTTTGTGATCCTTTTTAGTTGGTATTGATAAACCCCAGGGATTTTAGTCTCTTATCAAACATAATACAAAATCTTACATATATATCTAGTGTTCCTTGTGTTCTTTATTGAGATGATGCATAGTTATTTATTTTTGATATATGTTGTTTACATGTAAGAAAACTAAGAGTGAATGGAAGTAATGAGTAATGATGTTTTGAATGGTGATTGCTAACTAAAGTTTTGTAAGAAGTATAAAAATAGTCGCACATTGATTCACCCCCTTGCCTCTCAGTGTGGTTGGTGTGTCCAACAATTAGTATCAGAGTGAGGTTTTCACTATAAGACTTACAATCTTGAAGGAGATCCATGGAAACACAAGTGGATAAATTTCCCTTCTTTGATGAGACAAATTACTCAACATGGAGGGTAGAAATGAAAGGGTATTTGAAGGAAAAAGGAGCAAATGTTTGGAACACAGTTGTTGGTGGATCAGTTCCATCAAAGAATCCTACAACCAAAAAGGAAGAAAAGAATAAAAATGTAGTAGCACTCAATACCATCTTAAAAGTACTCTCACGTTCTATCAAAGAAAGCATGGGACATCATACCTCCACCAAGAACCTATGGATGAATCTAGAGAAGGAATATCAAGACTCACTCATCAATGAAGGTAAAGATTCTCCAAAATATTCTGATTGCAATAATTCTAAATGTAGTGATGTTGAATGTCCTCCTACAAATAAAGAATAAGATATAGTTTGTGTAGAATTAGATAACAATTATCTTATAGAAGAAGTAGAAAAAATGTTGAATATTAAAAATAATGTTGTATATTATTTATAAGAATTCATCATGGAAATAGAAGATGATTCAGGTTCTTTTGAGGATATTGAATGATACACTAAGGAAGCCCTAGAAAAATACCCAAGTCATATCATGGCACTCAAGAAAAAACTCTTGAAAAAAGGAGAAGAAATCATGAGACTAAAGAATGAAATAATTATTCAAGTAGAAGAAAAGAAGAAGGTAGATGATGAGATTACCAAAATCCTTGAAGTCAATGTCAATCTAAAGACCAAAATTGAAGAAGACAAAAGGATAGAGGAAGTATTGAAGAATCAAGTAAATTAAAAGTTAGAATCATGCCACAAATTAGAAGCAACCATTTTTTTATCTCAGAAGGAAAGAAGAGAGGTAAAAAAGGTTCATGAACAACTCAACAATCTTGCATGAAATATTGGATTGTCAAAGATCACCAAATGATAAATCAGGTCTTGGATACAACAAAGAAGCAACACACTCTAAATATAGCACTTCTAAGAAGAATGATGTAGGTCCTTCATTTTCAAAAGATGGAAATCAAGTTGCAAGCAAGAAAACCTTCATAAGATCAGAAAAAGGAAGACATCAAGAAGCAAGTCCTACACCTCAAAGCAAGTTCAGAAGAGATACACCTTCAATGTGGACACAAAAGAAAAGGTATGAAAATGTTTTCAATGGTAATTGTTTCACATGTAATGAATATGGTAAAAAATATTTGGATTGTAGACATTATGTAAGGAAACATGACGGAAGATTCAACAACATGATAATATGTTGGAGATCTAATCTTGTGGGAGACATTGTTTCACATTGTCACACTATGAGATGCTACAATTGCGATGGGTTTGGCCACAAATCCCATGATTTTTGTTATACAAGGAGATAATCCATGAGGAATGATTCATAAGATATGGAAAGAAGAACATGGAAGAATAAAAATGTTGAAAGGATGGAAGCTCTGAAAACCCGTACTTAGACAATATGACACTCTTAGAAGTGGATGAAGAATACTGAACAACCATACATGAATGGAAGGACAAATAATGAGGAAATATTCACATTTTCTGAGGCATATGCGAGTTACTGTGGGAGAATTCGTGTACATATGTAGGTTGACCTATAGTAAGGTCACGTACATACCCAAGATGGTTGAGGAACTGGGCACATACCTGTGGTAAAATCCGCAAGAAGAGGGGAGTATAGATGAGTTGCAACATGGTTTGATAACATAACTCTATTTTGCAAGATCTAATATGGTTTGTTTCAAGTTTTCATGATTGTATGCTTGTATGTGTGTTTACATGGTGATTCATATGGTTGAGTTTTGAAGCTTATGTTTGAGGCCTATATTGGATGCATGGTACAAATATTAGTGTCTGATTTTGAGGAATATTTGTTATAGTACATGGATGGTACATATTGAGCTCCATTGATGTATCTTGTGATGTATTGTTAGAGGATGTCTTGGTATATGTATTTGGAATATGACTGAGCTACATATTGGGACATGTAGTTGATGAGTTGATGAGGTGGTTATGTTGTACATCATTAATTATTCATAGATTGATCTATAGTTGATGCATGATTGGTACATAATTGGTACATTGGTTGAGGCACTTACTAGCAGTATGATTGACACATGGTTTATGTTTGATATGGCATACATGTATGGGAATACATATTGATTGTGGTTCATCTTGTTGAGGTTTGGTGCATGGTTGATGCACTTGATTTGGTACATGATGTATGTGATGATATAGTTGAGAAACTTTTTATGATTCTTGGTTGATATATTGATGGTTGAGATACATGTTTGTGGCACTTGGTTCATGGTAGAGGCATATGGTTGGTACACAATTGGTACATGATATTTATGCTTGATTTTTTGTTCATGATTCTCTATTCATTGTTGACATATATTTTTCTTCATGATGTATGGTATGGCACAATTTTTATGCATGGATAGGTACAATGATCGTAATAGGAATATAATTTCATTCTTGATCAGTTGATCTATGTTCAGGTTGAGCAATAACATTTGCAACAGAAGAAGATTGCAATGATAACATATTGTTGATCTTCCAGAGAAGATAGGGGGAGACATACCCACAAGGGGAGTTATTCTTATTCCTATGATTGGTTGCAGGAACATAATTCCAAGAGGAGAGATGATTGGCATCCATGCCATCAGAATTGCATCATAGTGATATCCCTTGTCCAAAGGGGGGGAGATTATTCAGAGGAAGCTCAAAGGCATCCATATAGGGGGAGAAACCCTAAGGATATTTCAGGAAGGGGGAGTAGCCCCAAGGAGATAACTACCCTTTTACATTGATTTCAAAGGGGGATATATAGTCACATTGATGTGGAGAGATGAACAGTGATGAGGAGTGATGATCATAGAAGCATGAACATTGCCATGTCTAAAGTGTTTCCATCAATGATTGGTGTTAACATCAATGTTGGTGTTTCTATCAATGCCAAAGGGGGATATTGTTGTACTATTTTTTCATTGATGTCAAAGGGTTGATTTCAAGTGGTTTCATAGTGATGTGTTTTCATTGATATGTAGATGGATTGTGTCATTGATGTTGATGCCATAGATGGATTGAAGAGTAGATGGATTGATGTGTTATCATTGATGTAAAGGTTGATCATTGTTGTATCATTGTATCATTGTATCATTGATGTCTCTCATGGTTTATAGGAAGTACCAAATGGATGAACTCCAAAGTGGTCCCATTATGGTGAAATCCCTCATGGGAAGATGCTTTGAGAAGTCCAAATGGTTAGGTGGTTGAGAAGTCTTAGTAGTGTTTTTAGGGAACCCAAGTTTGTTTGAATATTAATGTAATGAATATCAATGAATTTGTCAGTGAGACTATTCTAGATGGATAATACATGTAATTCCATTTTTGGTGATATGTGGCATGTCACATAATTCCTCACGGTTATAAATTTATGGCTCTGTGAAGTTGGAGAACCCTCATGTGTGTCTAGAAGCCTCTAGAAGGTCAAAGAAGTTAAATTATTATAGAATATCCTAGA
Organism: Picea engelmannii; assembly: GCA_009831015.1. NCBI lineage: Eukaryota > Viridiplantae > Streptophyta > Pinopsida > Pinales > Pinaceae > Picea > Picea engelmannii. Next base: position 660,220 of record ML781361.1, on the reverse strand, counting down.
ATAAGTTGACCAATCAAAGTGGTTATTCATGGGTTAAGTGGTTGCAACAAGAAAACAATTAAAAATAAATTAGCTGCAACTAGAAGTGGAGAGTTTATTGCTTATGGAAAAGTGGTTGTAAGTGGACAAGTGGTTAGAAGGGGGTGAGCCCCAAAAGAAGTAAGTTGGGTAAAGTTGGTTAGATGATAAACCATATAGGAAGCTACTTGGAGAAGTATAATAAGAGAGGAAGGGTATCTTGTGGTGATGAAGTTTGAACATATTGAATATATACTATTTGGTGAAAGGTTTATTGTAGGTACATCATTGACAAATATGAGGTAGAGAAAATCTGAAGAAGCACAAGTTTTGGTAGTTGCAAAAATAGGTAATTCTATATCCGTGGGTGTTTCTGTAGCTGCAAGTTTCACTAGCTACAAAAAATGACAATTTTGTAGCTGCAAGTGTTTCTATAGCCACAGGTTCCGGTAGCTACATAAAGTTTCGGTAGCTACATAAAGTTTGGGTAGCTGCAGAAAATGACAATTCTATATCCATGGGTGTTTCTATAGCCTCAGGTTTTGGTAGCTACAGAAAGAGAAGTTTTGGTAGCCATGGGTGATTTGGCAGCTGTAGAAAGTTGGATGTTCGATAGCCACATCAAATTTTCATATTATAATTGTTCCAATTGTTGCATGGTATGGTATAGGTTTTTATGATTTCTACAAGATTAAAGGTTATTTCTGAAGGTGTGGTGGTACATTTGAGAGATTGTTTTCTTTCTACAAGTTGGGACTTATACTTGAGGGTTGGATTCCTCACATCTCGTTTGGTGTTGATATACGCAGGTTGGCTCATGCATGAGAGTTAGTGATATCTTGGAGTTGGTGCTCCTTTTCAGTTGGTGTTGATAAACCCTAGGGATTGCAGTCTCTTATAACACATAATATAAAAGATTACATATATATCTGGTGTTCCTTGTGTTCTTTATTGAGATGTTGCATAGTTCTTTATTATTGATATATGTTGTTTACATGAAAGGAAACTAACAGTGAATGGAAGTAAAGAGTAATGATTTTGTGATTGGATATTTCTAAATAAAGTTTTGTAAGAAGTGTAAAAAAATCTTCACACCAATTCACCCCCCCCCCTCTCAATGTGGTCGGTGTGTCCAACAAAAATGTATTTTCTATGTGCCCTATGGAATTTTGTTGGGCCATGTGGTATGTAAGAAAGGCTTACTAGTGGATCCTTCCAAGATTGCAGTGATTTTGGAATTACAACCACCTACATCAGTAAGACAATTACTAGCAACCCCAGGCCATACAGGATACTGCAGAAATTTCATTAAGGGATATGCACAGTTTACAACACCCATGGAGAAGTTGTTGAAGAAAGAAGATAAATTCAAATGGAATGGAGACTGCCAGAAAGGTTTGGATACATTAAATCAAAAGTTAGTGACTGCACCAATTTTGATATTCCCAGATTGGAAGAAAGAATTTCATGTTCATGTAGATGCATCATCAATATCTTTGGGAGCCATCTTATCTCATCCAGGAGAAGGAGAGTTAGACCATACAATTTCATTTGCAAGTAGGAATTTGTCCATAGTAGAAAAGAACTACACTACAACAGAACGAGAAGGGTTGGAAATGGTGTATGCGTTGCAAAAGTTTAGACATTATTCATTGGGTTCTCAATTCAAGATATATACAGACCACTCTGCATTGAGATACTTAGTGAACAAGCCAATGTTTTGGGGGAGAATTTGAAGATGGCTACTTTTGTTCCAAGAATATGACTTTGAAGTCATCGTTAAGCCAGGAAAATTGAATGTAGGACTAGATCACTTATCGTGCATTATACTAGGCGAGGATGCAGAGAACCTAGATGATAGTTTACTAGATGCACATTTATTTGTAGTTTGAATGGTGGATGACTACTTTGTAGAAATTGTGCAATTATTAAGTACAAGAAAGTCTCCATTAGACATGATATTTGCACAAAATAAACAGTTAGTAGTTAAGGAAGAAAAATATCATCTAATTGTAGGGAACATATACAAGTTAGGTGCAGATGGGATATTAAGATGATGTGTGTTATTGAATGTATTGGACAAGAATTTTTCAAATACAAGTATGAGAAATATCCTAAGTACAGAAGAAGTGAGCAGAAGGAAAACAACGTGCAAGAGGAGAACCGTGTGTATAAGGAAGAAAACACAAAGACAAAAGAATAAAACAACAGAATAAAGAAAGAGAATAAAGCATGACATAAGGGTGACAACTCGACACTCTAGAAATAGAAGAACATAAATAAAAGGAACATGCATATTGAAAAGAGGAAGAAAGTATTCGAACAACCAGTTGACTCAACTATACATGCATTGAAATGGGGTATTTTTGGGATTAACTAAATAGGGTTTTAAGCCCTAATTTGATGTATAAATATGTAATGTGTTGGGAGATTGGGGGTTCTCTGCTTCTCTAGGTACCCTGGGTTCTATTCCATTCTAGCCTATGACATATATTAGGAATTCTGTTATGTTGGGTTTTGTTTTGTTCTGGTCAGTTCCATGTTGAGTCCATAGTTATTAAATGTAACAATTTGTTGATGAGGAGAATGAATAAAGGAATGTAGAATCGTCTATTTCATGTCTGTTATATGTTTCGTTATGGATTATGGATGGTTGCATAGTAGATTAGTTGTAACTCATTTTGAATGTTTTTCACAATGATCATAACTATTACATCCATGAAGTATAGATGAATCTAGAAGATATTGATTGTAGGAATCTGAATCATAAGTAAATACTAAATAAGAATCGAGTTACAGACACTGAAAAAATAAGAAAGAATGAATGGAATGAGCATCCCATGTTCCCTCAAGATTGCATAAACCCGGTTCTCGCAGTATCTATAGATACCTTAAGTGAGTCTTCATCTACACAATCAGGTGATGCCGAAAGGGCCAGTGTCTGGTGGGTTTTGTTAGTCATAGATTATTCAAATCTAGGGTCTTACAAATTGCACATAGCAACAACAAATGGTTTTGTTTCTGGGACCGGGAATTTGTGAATAAGGGAATGTTTTGGAGGATGAATAAGAAGGATGCATTGGAGTGGTTGGAAAGAAAAAAACAAGAGTTTACACGACAGGAGAACATGAATCCTCAGATAAGTGACACAAAATGGATCCAAAGGTATGTGTACATAGATCTACATGAAATTTTCTTTGGCAAATTTCTAATTATTCTTACTGAGTGGTTAGAAAGATTAGTGGAGACAACTGGAAGGTATAGTATTGCAACATTTAGGAATTGGAATCCTAAATTGGTAAGATAGATGAAGTAAGTAAGTAACCCAACTACTAGAGTAGTTGATTTTATGTTGGATAGCATACTAGGGGGTTATGTTACAAAATTTGCAATAGATTACATTCAATCACACAATGTTGCAGAAAGGTAATTTTTCAAGGGTTTGTGTGGTAGGTTCTTGAAATTATTAGGTACGTGGATAAAAAATTTATTTTGTGAAAATAACATGATGATAGTGGAATCCGACGACTAAAAGGGATTTTCGCACATAGGGGGAACCAGGGGATGACATGAGGATTTTCTGAGAGAATGAAGGAAGTGATAAAAAAGGAAGGAGGGGACCAAGGATGCAAGAAGAGGGTATACCAGAGGAATAATACAAGTTTGGGGAGATGTGCAGAGGAAGGATATACAATAGTTAAAAGACCGGGGATGGGAAATGAGAGTTGCACAATGAGCTAGAGGAGAGAGAACCTTATGCACTAGTCTGAATCGTGGAGATACCATATATACGAGGAGAAGAAATGGAGTTCCAGTCCAGTACAATAATAGAAGAACCAGTAGTTCCTACTCAGACAGGATCCTATGTTGAGTCTACGACCCCATGTGCATCATCACAATAAGAGATATCAGTTGAATACTTGTCAAAAGAAATCGTAGTTATCCAAGGAACAATGAGTAGTAGAAATAAGAGTAGTGGGAGTTATGCCCAGAGTCAAAGTCAGAACCAGAGTCAACCAACATCACTAAGAGGAGGGACTACACAAAGCAACATGGAATGGGTACATAATACTCTTATACTTTCTGAGTTTTAGGAAATGGGGTCAGAGGATCTGGAACAACACTTATTTTTTTGTGAGACAATTTGGGTCGCTAAGAATGTACAAGATGAGGCTATGAAGATTGCACAATTAGAGACAAGATTTAGAGGTCGTGCACTAGTATGGTACATAAATCTACAAAGTATCATGCCTACAGGACATGGAAAGACTTTGGCCGAGATAAGACAAGCACTACTAAAAGAGTTCAAGAAGCCAAAATCGAAGTCGAGTACATCACAGAACTGAAGGAGATTAAACATGTACAAACATAATTGGTATGGGAGTAGATTTAAGAATGAGATGGATAGAATGAATTTCTAGATTCCATATCAACAACATCAAGAATGGTTTATTGTAGGGATTCTACCACACATTCGAAGGCCATTGATTCAGCAGAAGGTTGCGTCGCAGCCTGAGGTGTTGGAAATTGCAATGAATTTAGAGTCATATCATGTAGGAGACAATGGATGAATGACACAAGTTCAGAATCAATTGGCTGTGTTACCATTTCAACTGGACAAAATTACGAAAGGGAAGGAGAAATGTGAGCAATTTTGGTGTACCAAGTGCATAACTGAAGGCCATCACAAGGACAAATGCCTAACATTCACGTAGTATTTAGCAGTTGGACTACCGAATCCATTACTGAGAGGAGGATATTGCGAGATATGTAAGAAATGGGGCCATCATCCCACTGAGTTTCCATTACTAAAAAAGTATCAGAGTACACCAAGGAACTTGTTTTGTAATTTTTGCAAGTCAGTGGGACATGAAGAGAAGGATTGTTTTGTGTTCAACTTAATTAGGGAGAACACATCATATATGTATATGATACAACAAGATAATGTTGCAGTAGAAGAAGGGGGTCCATAATACAATACTCAAAGAGGCTTTAATCCAGGGACCAGAAGAAATTTTTGCAGAGGTCGTGGTAGAGGAAATTTTGGTAGAGGAGGAAGAGAGATGATCATATGTTACAATTGAAATCAACTAAGACATTTAGATTGCGACTGCCAGAATCTATGTACAACATGAATGTATTGTCACACATTGGATCATTCGACAGAGGATTGTCCCCAACTAGTTACGAAATGGTGGTCCAAAGGAAACCAGAACCAAAACTAAAATCATGATGTGAAGAATATATCAGCTGGAAAATAGAATGAAGGACCGAAAATAGTAGTTGTTACAGGCATAGGATCTAGAACAGGGGCTGATATGATGAACCAAGGAAAGAAAACCAACAAATGGATAAGGAAATTAGTTGGGCCTATGCCTAAAAAAAAATGTGACATACCAGAATGCCAGAAAAGGGATCATTGGACGGGATTGGGGAGCATCAACATCATTTGCACCGAATATCAGAGATCGCGTAGAGCTAGAGAAATCAACTGAAAAGGTAAGCATGCTAAAAGAATTATTGAGGATTTCTGTAGAGATAATGAAAGATGAAACTACGTTGAGTACATTATAGAACATGATTGATCACTATACAAGAGGAAGGGAAACTTCTATCACCCAAAGGATGGTAAATCAGGTACTGCGTATGAAGATAACCAATGGAGAATTCATATTCAGTGCATAGATAGGGGAGTATGATGTGAATAATGTTATCATGGACTTGGGTTCTGATGTGATTGTTTTACCAAATAAGACATGGGATATGATGGGAAAACCCAAGTTAGGATGGTATTTTGTTCACTTAAGGCTTGTGAATCATCACAAGATAGTTCCAATTGGTTGGTTAACATGATTACTTATGAACATAGATGGGGTGCACAGTGCAACAAACTTTGAAGTTATGGAGATCTTGGAAGATAGTCAACCATATCTAGCATTGATGGGTCTAGAGTGGGATTTTGATAATCAAAAGATCATCAAATTGAAGAGGATGGAAATGGTATTTGAAGTGGGAGAGTTAAAAGTTACTACACCCTTGGACTCGACAGAAGGAAACAAGTACATAGAACCTACCAGAGGAAATGACATTGATAAATTATATAACCTAACTATGTGGATGGATGATTATGTGAACCCAACTGCATAAAGTGCGTTGAGTTGGTGAAGAATTAGTTCATGTGCATCAGACTCATAGGAAGGGATAGAAAATTGGCAACAGAGAATGCACACAGATTCAACTAGATGATGTGCACTTATAACTCGATCTTTGGGTTAGATTGGGACAGAACTATGTGATCCACCCAGGTATGATGGATTAATTGATATAATATTATTTGTATAAAATTTTTAGTTGTAGTTACCCGAACATCAAAGGTTGTTAGCATTGGACATTGTCTTAAAGGAGACTCTAGCCAGATAGTGGGTTGCACACAGAGAGGGGATACAGGATTGGTCACAATGCAACAAAATTATGCAAATAAGATTTGGAGTTGAGGAAGTAGACATTGCACATAAGTATACATGAAAGAGTGACCTAGAAGATCATGTTGCACAGTGTAGGGATTTATGTAGTTCAGTAGCAGAGACAGAATGTACGCACATGTTTATACATACACTAGACACAATTCTGAAGAACTCGTACTTGGAATTGGAAATGTGCAGGGAGACGACACGATGGGAAGAGTTGATTGAAATTCACGTTCTTTTTCAAACTTGATTCTCCATCAATAGATGTAGCGTTGCAGGCTATTCCGAGCAATATTTTCTTGGAAGAAGAAACGATGGAGGTAGTGTCAGTGTGCATTGTGCACATAGCCAATATAAATGTCCATGAGCTATTGGAGTGCTACAATTTAGCTAAGGAGGAGCATGTTGAAGAAGATCCCAAAAATGTACAAGTACTAGAGACAAAAGGAGAATGAGCAGTAGAAGGGCCAGAGCTTGATTCCACCGCATACACATAGCCAATAAAGACGCAAAAGGTAAACATTGGGATGGCATAAAATCCCAAGTATGTGCAGTTAGGAACCTTGAATGGAGAAATCATTGGAGGGTTGGTGGATGGAAGTTGGATAAAAATCTATAGAGATGACTAATAGTCTGTGCAGTAATATGGGTTGCGCCATAACCCATGTATTATAGTATTTGTACCATAGTAGGAAGGAAAAATAGGGAAAAACAAATAAAAATTTGAAAGGGGAAGGAAATCAAATAAAAAGGTAGAGAAAATAAAGAGAAAAAGATAATGGAGTACAAGGCCTTGGATATTGCGTAGAAGAAATGGTTATCACAAACTAAAATGGAACTGCGCCAATTCACAAATGAATACATCGAAGACATAGAATGCGAAGCACACTGATGAAATAGTAAGAATCGTTGCACAGTTTGGAAATGACAAGACCATTAAAGAATTAAAGAATGGAAATGATGGTTATGAAGTGGGAGTGATAGGTTATAAAGGTTTCATAGAGTATTAAATGGTAAAAGTCACCAAAAATCACGATAGATTGGTAGTACGAGGGAAAAATCACATAATGAATTCATTCATAAAGGAGAATTTAGTTAAAACATTCATCACCCTTGGTGGCAGATTGGACAAGGTAATTAAATCCAGAGAAGATAGGTATAGTTGGCACAAAGGCACAAAAACAACATGAAGTTTTTCACTCTAAGTCATTGTTGCATGTGAGCAGTAGAAAATGAGAGTGAAACAAAGCGAATTCGATAAGAACCAGAGACAAACCATAACTACCCACCAAGAGACTCAACGATAATCCAAGAATCCGTCACAGGAAAATAATGGCACCACCAAAAGTTGCACCACCATTTGCAGCAACAAGAAAACAAGTGAAGTGAACAGTAGCATCACCATAGGTCAAGGAGGTAGTTGTAGCTTCAACTTTGACACCAAAAGAAAGGTTTCACAAAGAGTACTTTCCACCAAAGAAGGGCAATGCACCACTTGGTAATGTAATAGCTAATGGGAAGTACCCATTGTCGATAGCACCAGTTCCGACTGGTGTAAGAAGTGAAGAAGATATGCTCGGAAAGATTGCAAGTTTAAAGTTTATGGACCATGACATTACGAACATACATAAATTCCCAAAATTGGATAGAGAGCAATATTTGCGTAGTAGGATCATACTTGGCATAAGAGAAATCCCACTAGAGCCACAAGAGTGGGTGTGGGATTAGAGAAAGTAGGAATATTGAAATTGTTAGAGAATCCACATTTTGAGCAGGGTACATAGATTAATTCTTTCACAAAGGTGTTACTAATTTGTGTTCATGGAGGGACACTCTTTCTCGATCCCCAATATCAATCAACATTGCACTAGTTGCATGCATTACGTCCAAAATCTAGTGAAGATCTGAACTTGTTTTTCAACAAGGTGGGAGAGCGAGCCCTCTCTGAGTCAATGAAAGATAAATTCTACACATTTAGAGGAAAGAGGGTTGTGTAAGTTAAGAGTATCAACAATAAAAATGTGAGTTTTGCGACATAGGTATTGGCCTGCAAGCTACTGTGAAAATGTCACAAAGATGAAGTCCCAGCTGTAGTTATTGCAACCACATAAAGGTGTGTGGAAGGGGTCCAGATGAACTGGGCCACCTTCTTGATGAACTTGCTTTTATAGGATGTCACAAAGGCCTAGGAAAAGGGCACATAATTCCATTATGCCTGGTTGTTGATTCTTATTTCGATGGTAAGGTGGAAAGAACTAGGGAATTACCAACACATGCACATATCAAGACGTGGCTATTTAGTTGCGAGGTATGACAATTTATGGCACACAACAATTAAGCGAAGACAAAAAGACAATAATACTACATTATGTTTTTACCTAGAGAACATCACATATATAGTGGCCAATATATCACACATATCAATAAATACAATAGAGACATACAAGGATATCATGAGTTTTTGAGTCAACATGCACCATATGTACGTGAAGGCCAAGAAGGATCCAATGCGCCAATGGTTTCCAACTAGTTATAGGTTGACAACATAAGATGTGAGTTTGATAATAAATGATTGGGAAGAAGGATGGAATATCCCAGCAAGGAAGACAAGACAATCATACGAGGAAGAAGAATAAGATAAAAGAAAGGAGGATCAATAGGATGTGCAAGACAAAGATCAGACGAATGGCATAGGTGATAGGCCTATCCCATCCACAACAACGACATAGCAACAAGTCCCAGAAGTAGGGACAAAATGAAAGGACAAGGGGGAAGAGAAAAGAAGAGGAGTGCACAAGCAAATTAAGGCATAGAGACATACACCATTCTATATACTAATTAATTATGATATGGATAGAATTGGTTACCAGATACGAGTTACCATAGAAGAAATATGGGAAGAAGTAGCAAGGAAGCAAGAAGATAAATAGAAGAAAGTACAAGATCAACTCGTAGCATTCTAACAGATGTTGGAAGTGGAAAGCATTAAAAAAGAGCAGAGGAACATCCATGGTACCAAGAAAAGAAGCATAAATCACACAGTCGGCCCTGGCACATCTTATAATAGGGCATCGAACCTTACAGATTGAGAAAAATGCGTTGGAGTTTCCAACAAGTGAGTTACAAGAGAAAGTGAATGCACTGGGGAATCTCAACTTAGTTTTATCCAGAATGCCAATGGAAATACTACAAGACTTGTAGATTTGATTAAAACAAGAGGTTAAGAATGGAGCACATGCAGTAAAGCAGGAGCACATCAAAATGATGGACGAGAGAGATCAGTGACAACAACACTATGAGGCTGCACTCCAAGAAAAGAAGAATGTGGAAGGCCAAGCAACAGAGGTCATAAAATGCAAAACAAAGGTTGAATATAGGATGAAGAAAACCCTTAAGTAAAAGGAGTAGGTTGAAGGGATATCACATAAGACACAAGTCAAAAGACAAACAATTCACAGAAGGTTAAGAATGTGCTTCTCCGTGCGCAGAAGGAAGGCAACGTACATGTAAAAGAATAAAGAAATGAAATAAAGAAAGAGAATAAAGCATGATAGAAGGATGGCAACCCCACACTCCAGAAATAGAAGAATAACATAAAATAAAAATAAAAATAAAAACATGCAGATTGAGAAGCGAAAGAAAGTAGTCAAGCAACCATTTGACTCAATTAGCCATGCATTGTAATGGGGTATTTTTGGGGTGAACTAAGAAGGGGTTTAAGCCTTAATTTGATATATAAATATGTAACGGGTTTGGATATTAGGGGTTCTATGGGTTCTCTGGGTGCTTTGGGTTCTATTCCATTCCAATCTATGATATGTATTAGGTGTTCTATTATGTTGGGTTCTATTCTATTATAGCCAGTTCCATGTTGAGTCCAAAGTTCTTAAATGTAACAATTTGTTGATGAGGAGAATGAATAAAGGAATGTAGAAGAGATGATATCAAATCGTGTGTTTCATGTCTATTATATGTTTTCTTATGGATTATGGATGGTTTCATAGTAGATTAGTTGTATCTTGTGTTGAATGTTTTACATAATGATCATAACTATTACAACCATGAAGTACAGATGAATCTAGAAGATATTGATTGTAGGAATTTGAATCAAAAGTAAATACTGAATAAGAACTGAGTTATGCACACTAAAATAATAAGAAAGAATGAACTAAATGATCTCCTCATGTTCCCTCAAGACTGCAAAAACCTAGTTCTTACATTCCCCACAGATGCTGAAAGGGACAAAATCTGGTGGGTTTTGTTGGTCATAGATGAATAATGATGCAATATTATCACCTTCAAAGTCAACAATGCATGCGTTGAGGAAAACATAGGACATCTCAGTAATGAAAGAATTTCAAATCAAGCATTTAACTCAGAATTTAATGAGTTGTTGAGATGTTTTATAATACAACGTTTTAAATTGTAACTTGTTTGTAAAGTCTGGAAGGACTGTAAGAAAATTGTAGATATGGAGTGTAGAATCTATCTAGCAGTAATTAGTAGTTATTGTAATAGGGCAGAGTAGGTATTAGGTTTGAATTTTGAAATGATAGATTTCAGAATAGGATGAAAGAGCTCATGGAGCAGTCCTTAGTTGATTGTTTCATTGTAATAGAGAGAGAGAGAGAGAGAGTATGTTTTGTGATAGACAGAGTAGATCAAACAGAGTAGAGGATCATAAAAACTTTGTATTTTTGTTTTCTATGAATGAATAGAATAGAAAAAAAAGTGTCCCAAATCCTTGGACTATGTTCATTTCATGTGAGATTGAACAAATGTTATTCTGTGAGTATGATTTGTTACAAGTTCATTTCATGTATGAGTGTTCGAGATATTGACTGTATGAGTTCGTGACGAAGATGGTTGAGTTGCAATCGTTTCTCTTCTGATACTTGTATGCAAGGTGTGCATCTCGAATGTAAGAAGTGTGTCGACTGAGTATCAGATTGAATCAGAGAAAAGTTCAGAGAGAATCAAAGAAACTCAGACCAGGTGCAAGGTGTGCACAGTGTCAAGAAGCTAATAATATTTGAAGAACCAGAGTCAAAGAATGCTAGGTGGGCGAGAATCATTTTCTTTTCAAGAAAATCCTTTGAACTAAGTTATTCAAAATCCCGAGAATGCAAGGTGCACATGGGAGATAAAAAATCCTTCAAGGGAGGAATCTAAGAAGGGATATAACTTTCACAAGTGTTGATGAGATCTAGGAGTTGGACTCACAGGAGAAGTGAAGGTTGAAACCTTCAAAGTATCGAAATCTTCCAAGTCTGGGAAGAAAGCACAAAATCTAAGGAGGAGGAGCACAACAGTTGTCGGATAAGCTGCAAGGAAAAGATCTGGACCGTCGAATCCACATCCAGACATTCAGGAGAGAGCGCAGGAGGAAGAACATATCTGAACCATCGGATCTGGCGCGTGGTCCAAAATCTGTTGGATCCATAGGAAGATGCACGAGGGTTAAACCTTTCAACAATGCATAGGAGGGTGGATTTTGCGAAGTCGCGAGATCATCAAAGTCATCTATCGTTGAAGGACATGTGGCAGTAGATCAACATTTCATTGATTCATAGAGTGGAAAGTTCAAGGGACAAATTTGTGAGAATTTGCAAAATGCGAACTCGTGAAATAATTCGAGTCATTGGATCTAGGGTGACAGGTGGTGGAGATCCACATACATCAGAGATCTAAGCATTTGGAGAAGATGAAAGGACGGTGGAAAATATCGGAGGGAGAATTGTCGACATGATATGCACCATCAGATCATAAGAGAATTGGATACGCTGATCTATGGAAAAGGAATATCAATATTTTGGGTATCAAGAGAAGAGAGATAAGTTTCATCGTGAATCCATGATCCATGAAATCCTGATGCGCTCACAGGAAGAGACTAGGTCATGGAAAATGGTCACATGAGAGGAGATAGGTAAATGGGATAACAACCATTAATCTCTTTTCAGAGTTTCGGGAGTCGGGGAGTCAAGATTGACTCACTCGCAAAGTCTCGACATGAGAAATCATGACACACCTTTTGTATAGGCGTGCGGTCATGACCCATGGTTGTGTGGAGGTGAAGCTCACGTCTGATGCTTGTACACGTGGAATGAATTTCCTATTTGGACTTGTGGATTTGTTAGTAAAGTTTCTAGTAGGAACCCAAAGAGTTGTTCCAGCTCGAGGAGAAGAACGATCCAGTGGTCGGGAGGTCGATAGACCTTGTGGAGGTAGGGGGGTTGAATCAGGTGGTATCAGAGATGGTTTTCAGTTTGTTTTCAGACAAAAGAAAAAAGGAGAAAGGAGGAAAGTTGGTATCATTTGTGGTATCAAATAAAAATCGATTTCTGTTTATAGGTGACGCAGTGAAATCATGTGACCAAGAAGGTGTAGAGAGAATGCAGAAATGGAAGAAGAAATGAGGTGACTCTGAATGAGACTGGACGCCATGGAGAAAACACAGAGGAGAGCACCAGATGTTGGTGATGTCAGTGAAGCTGAAGATGAATAATAAGAAGAGTTCGAATAAAATGTAGCAGAGTATGTTGCACAAGATCGCTTGATAAAAGTTGTTTCAAAGATAAGAGCCAGAGCAAAAATAGAGGTACCTATGTATGAAGGCAATTTAGAAGTTGACGAATTGTTAGACTGGGTATGTGCTATGGAAAAATACTTCGATTATGGAAATATCGAAGAATACAATATGGTGAATCATGCAGTGACAAGACTGAAAGGTCATGCAGTGTTATGGTGGGATGAACTACAAGCCGAATGGAGAAGAAATGGTAAGCAGAAAATTAAAAACTAGGATAGGATGGTAGCCAAGTTGAAGGCCAAATTTATCCTGAGGGATTACCGAATCAATCTTTACAGAAGATTGTAGAACCTGAAACAGAGGGTTTTATTAGTGAAGGAGTACACTGAAGAATTTTATAGACTGAACATCAGTGTTGGACAAAAAGAGAATGAAGAGGAGAAGACAACCAGATATATCAATGGGATGAAATATGAAATACAAGAGGAGATCAACATGATGTCGATTAGTATAGTCAGGGATGCCTTGAAAGAAGCCTTGAAAGATAAAGAAAAATTGGCCAGGAGACAAAGCCAACAAAGCAGAGGAGGAAATTTAAGTAGAGGTAAGGGAACTAGTAGAGAGAAGTTCTAGAAGTCGAAGCCTAAACTGATAAAAAACATAGTCACCATGAGAAGGGTGGAAGTTCTAAATAAGGACAACATGGAGGAAGAAGTTCTTTTTCCAGAGGTAGAGGAAGAGGAAGAGCCAAAGGAGGTGTGGTTAAATGCTATACCTGTGGAAAAGAAGGACACAAATCTTGGGAATGTCCTGACAAAAAAAGAGAAAGAGAAGGTGGAGAAACACACATTGCCAAAGCACAAAAGCATGTGGAAGAAGAAGCATTTGAAGGAGGAAAGAACCTCATGATGAGGAAAATCCTTCTTAAACTAGAGAAGGAACTAGAGGAACTAGTTCAACGAAGAATTATGTTTAGAACTACTTGCAAAATGAAAGACAGAGTTTGCAAGGTGATCATAGACAGTGGAAGCACTGACAATCTAGTATCCACAGAGATGGTGGAAAAGTTGGAATTGAAGAAAATTGCACATCCAAAGCCATACAAGGTATCGTGGTTGCACAAAGGACATCAAGTAATTGTAAGTCAACAATTTTAAGATGAATTTAAAATAAGAGGTTACAAAGATGAAATATTGTGTGATGTAATTCCTATGGATGCCTGTCATATTTTATTGGGGAGGCCATGGCAGTATGACCGAAAGGTTGTTCATTATGGAAGGAAGAATACCTATACTCTCGAAATGAATTTTAGAACACATATGTTGTTACCCATAGAAGAGAAGGAGCCAAAGGCAAATCTAGTTCAAGCATACTTCTCATGAGCGGGAAGGAACTCTTGAATGAAGTCAAGAAGGAGAAAGAAATGTAGTTTGTTGTAGTAAGGAAGCCTAGAGTTATCCTTATGAATACTTCTGTAGAATATTTTCCTGTAGAAATCCAGGAACTGTTAGAAAACTTTGCTGATATAGTAGTGGATGAGTTACCACACTCATTGCCACCTATTAGGAGTATAATCCATCATATTGACCTTATTCCAGGAGCTAGTTTACCAAACAAAGCAGCTTATAGGTTGACACCAAGAGAGAATGAGGAATTCAAAAATCAAGTCCAGGAGTTGTTGGATAAAGGTTTAGTCAGAGAAATCCTAAGCCCGTGCACAATACCGACTGTGTTAAGACCAAAGAAGGATGGAGGATGGAGAATGTGTACAGATTCCCGAGCCATCAACAAGATAACCATTAGGTATAGATTTCCTTTACCAAGGATGGATGATTTGATGGACTGTCTGAGTGGAGCAAGTTACTTTTCCAAGATAGACTTGAAAAGTGGATATCATCAAATAAGAATGAGAGAGGGAGATGAATAGAAAACAATATTTAAGACAAATGAAGGATTGTTTGAATGGTTGGTCATGCCGTTTAGGTTGAAAAATGCACCAAGCACATTTATGATATTAATGAATGAAGTGTTGAAAGACTTCATAGGGAAATTTGTCATAGTATATTTGGATGACATACTAATCTTCAGCAAGACGAAGGAAGGACACTTAAAAAATTTGACATCAGTGATGGAAAGGTTGCATTGAGAGAAATGGTTGATAAATCTGAAGAACAATTATTTTATGAAGAAGGAGCTAATATATTTGGGTTTCATAATCTCTTAAAATGAATTGAAGATGGACCTAGAAAACGTGAGAGCAATCAGAGAATGTCCATCACTGAGAAACATATTTGAGGTAAGGAATTTTCATGGGTTAGCAAATTTTTATAGGAAATTTATCAAAAATTTCAGTGGCATATGTGCACCCATGCTAGACATTGTGAAGAAGAAACACAAGTCCTTCAGTTGGAAAGAGGAAGCTGAAAAAAGTTTCAAAGTGTTGAAGGAGAAAATCACAGAGCAACCAATTATGGTCTTACCAGATTTTGGAAAAACATTTCAGGTGAGATGTGATGCAAGAGGATTAGCTATTAGAGCAGTCTTGAGTCAAGATAATAGGCCAGTTTCTTATTTCAGTGAGAAATTGAATGACGCCAAACAAAAGTATTCCACGTATGACAAGGAATTTTATGCAGTGATTCAAGCTTTGAAAAAATGGAGGCACTATCTAATTCTTAAAGAATTTGTCATGTACAATGATAATCAAGCTTTGAAATTTATTACTAGGAAAGAAAAGTTAAATCAGAAACATACAAAATGGGTAGAATTTATGCATAATTTTACTTTTGTTATTAAACACATTGCTGGAACTGTTAACAAAGTTGTAGATTCTTTGAGCAGAAGGAGTTTAATTGTACAAGAATTCCAAGTGGATATCTTAGGGTTTGACATCTCAAGGAAATGTATAGAGAAGATACAAATTTTAACAAAGATTATGAAGCATGAAAGAATCCTTTATTGGGAAACAGAAGCCCATGGAATGAATAGCTGATCCATGATGGATTACTGTTCAGGGGAAGCCAATTGTGCATACCGAAGTGTTCAATGAGAGACAACTTGCTGAAAGAAAAACACAGTGGAGGTTTAGCTGGACATTTTGGTCATGATAAGACATTTGCACAGCTGAGTAATTCATACTATTGGCCAAGCATGAGAGAAGAAGTGAAGAAGTTTGTGAACAAATGAAAAAATTGTCAATATTCAAAAGGAAAACAATAGAACACTGATTTGTATCAGCCATTACCAATTCCAAAGAGGCCATGGGATGTAATCAATATGTATTTTGTTTTGGGATTGCCTATAACTCAAAAAGGCAGCAATTCCATATTTTTTGTGGTGGATAGATTCTAAAAAATGGCACATTTCATACCATGTCCGAAGACAAGTGGCACCACACACATTGCCAACTTGTTTTTTAGAGAGGTAGTAAGACTACATGGATTGTCGAGGAGCATAGTTTCAGACAGGGATGCCAAATTTGTAGGACACGTTTGGAGGACTCTATGGAAGAGTTTGGGGACAAACTTGTCCTTTAGTTCAACATATCACCCTCAGACATATGGACAAACTGAAGTAGTAAACAAGAGTCTGGGAAACTTATTGAGAAGTTTAGTCACTGAGCAAGGTCAACAATGGGATTAGATTCTGGCACAGACATAATTTGCATTCAACAATTCAGTGAATAGGAGCACAGGGAAAAGTCCATTTGAAATTGTGTATGGTATACAACTAAGAGGGATTACAGAGTTGAGAGATTTGAATCAAGAGAGTTCAGAAGTGATGGAGCGGAGGATTTTGCAACATAAATGAAAAAACTCCATGACAGAATCAAAGAATAGCTACACGACAACAGCTAGAAATATAAGAACATAGTTGATCAAAAGATAAGAGAAGTTCAATTCGAGGTTGGAGATGAAGTTTTAGCTCATTTGAGAAAAGAGAGGTTTCCAAGGGGAACGTATAACAAATTGAAAATGAAGAAGATAGGACCATGAAGGATTCTCAGAAAATTCACAACCAATGCTTATGAGATTGAGTTTCCAGACAATGTTGGGATATCATCGATATTCAATGTTGCAAACCTGTATCCTTACAAGAGAGATGAAGCATGAGAATCAAATGATCATAAATAAATTCACTGGGAAGAGTAGTTACCCACAACAGAAAAACCTCAGATGGAGATAATTATTGAACAGAGGGATGGAAAGAAAACCATGAGGAAAACAGATCCTGAGTACTTAGTGAAGTGAAGTGGAAAGATCATCCAATGGAAGATGCAAGTTGGGTCACCGAACCTGATATTTTGAAGCATGGAAAGACATTGCAGAAGCTCATGGACAAGAGTCCATGAAATTTTTTAACTAGAGGAGCATGATGCATGATCATCGCCTTCAAAGTCAACAACAAACACATGGAGGCAAACATTTCAAATTGAGCATTTAACTCAGAATTTAATGAATTGTTGAGATATTTTTTAATACAACAGTTTAAATTGTAACTTGTTTGTAAAGTCTGGAAGGTCTGTAAGAAAATTGCAGATATGGAGTGTCAACTCTATATGGTAGTAATTAGCAGTTATTGTAATAGGACAGAGTAGGGTATTAGCTTTGAAGTTTGAAATTATATATTTTAGAATAGGATGAAAGATCTTGTGGAGCGGTCCTTAGATAGTTGATTGTTGCATTGTAATAGAGAGAGAGAGGGAGACTATGTTTTTTGATAGACAGAGTAGAGAAGACAAAGTAGAGGATCAAAAACACTTTGTATTTTCATTTTTCATGAATGAATAGAACAGACAGAAAATTGTCCCAAATCCTTGGACTGTGCTCATTTTATGTGAGATTGAGCAAATGTTATTCTATGAGTATGATTTGTTACAAGTTCATTTCATTTATGAGTGTTCGAGAGATTGACTGTATGATTTTGTGACAAAGTTGGTTGAGTTTCAATCGTTTCTCTTCTGATACTTGTATTCAAGGTGTGCATATCGAATGAAAGAAGTGGATCAAATGAGTCTTGGATTGACTCAGAGAGAAGTTCATAGAGAATCAAGGAAACTCAGACCAAGTGCAAGGTGTGCACAATGTCAAGAAACTAATAAGAGTCGAAGAACTAGAGTTGAAGAATGCCATGTGAGCGAGAAGCATTTTCTTTTCAAGAAAATCCTTTGAACTGAGTTATTTGAAATCCAAAGAACGCAAGATGTGCGTGGGAGATAAAAAATCCTTCAAGGGATGAAGCTCAAAAGGGATTGCACTTTCACAAGTGTTGATGAGATCTAGGAGTTGGAATCGCAGGAGAAGTGAAGGTTGAAATCTTCGAAGTATTGAAATCTTCCAGGTCTTGGAAGAAAGCACAAAATATCAAGAGGAGGAGCACAACAACATTCAGATAAGATGCAAGGAAAATATATGGACCATCGAATCCACGTCCAGACATTCAGGAGAGAGCGTGGGAGGAAGAACATATCTGAACCACTGGATCTGGCACATGGGTCAATAGTCATTGGATTCGGAGGAAGATTCACAAGGGTTAAACCTTTCAACAATGGACAGGAGGGTGGATTTTGCGAAGTCCCAAGTCCCGACATCATCAAATATGTCTATCGTCGAAGGACACGCAGTAGAATATAAACATTTCACTTATTCATAGAGTGGAAAGGTCAAGGGACAGATTTGTGAGAATTCATGAAACACGAACTCGTGAAATCATTCTAGCCATTGGATCTGGGGTGACAGGTGGCAGAGATCCACATACATCGGAGATATAAGCATTTGGAGAAGTTGAACGGACAGTGAAAAATATCGGAGGGAGAACCGCCGACGCGATATGGACCGTCAGATCATAAGAGAATGGGAGTCGTTGATCCATGGCAAAGGAATATCGGTATTTATGGTATCGGGAGAAGAGAGATAAGTTTCATCGTGAATCCCTGATCCATGAAATCCTAACACGCTCAAAGGAAGATCCCAGGTCATGGCGAATGGTCACACTAGAGGAGATAGGGAAAGGGGCTAACAATCATTAAGCTCTTTTCAGAGTTTCGGGAATCAGGGAGTCAGGATTGACTCACTTGAAAAGTCTCGGCACGTGAAATCATGACACACCTTTTGTATAGGCATGCGGTCACGACCCATGGTCATGCAGAGGTGAAGCTCATGTCTGTTTCTTGTACCCGTGGAATTAGTTTCATATTTGGACCTGTGGATTTTTTAGTAAAGGTTCTAGTAAGAACCCAAAGAGTTGTTCCAACTCGAGGAGAAGAACGATCCAGTGTTCGGGAGGTCAACAGACCCTGTGGAGGTAGGGGGGTTTCATCAAATCGAACCTAGGGTCTTACAAACTATGCATAGAACCAAAAAAATGAAAGGAAAATGATACTATCAGAAGCACATGAAGATACTGCAGGAGGACAATACGCAAGCAAAGTGATTGCGCAAAATATTTTGTGCGAAGGGCTATGGTGGCCCACACTTCACAATGATGCTAAGGAATATTTGCAGGCATTTGATGTTTGTAAAAAGGTTTGAAATCCATCCATATGGGATGATATTCCCTTGCATCCATAGGTTACAATGCAATATTTTGACAAATGGGTGAGTCCATATGGGTCGAAGAACACCAGTCACAAAATGTAGTGTGATTTTTGTTTAATAATGCAGTGACTAGAATTTGGTCCTCGTGCATTTTAATGAGTGATTAAGAGACACACTTCCTAAATAATATTATTGCATCATTGAATGAGGAGTTTCAAATTCACCATCAGAGGAGCACACCATATCACCCTCAGGAAAATGGGACAATAGAATATTTCAATAAGATTTTAGAGAATGCACTGACAAATATTTTCAATGTAGGGAGAGATGATTGGGACTTAAGGATCCATGCATTATTATGGGAATATAGAATTACAAGTAAAAAGTTGATAGGACAAACACCTTTTAGGTTGGTATATGGGAAATAAGTAGTAGTGTCGATGGAATTTATTGTGTCGAGTTTGCGCGTTACAACGATAACCAATCTTCCGAATTCTGGTGCAATAGAAGAAAGATTGTAACAGTTGTTTTCGGTCAATTATATTGATTGAGAATTTTGTTACATTAAATCATCGACCTGGGAATGTAAAAATTATGAAGTGTGTGCAATATATATGCAAGAATCTAGTTTTCTTTTTGTTTTGTTGAAAATCACTTACTTGCTAATCCAATAAACCAAATCTTAACTTATGAGAAACATATCACAATTCTAAAAATTAATTAGTTATTGCAATTCAAGAAAATGACACATATTTGATTTTACTCATTTAGTAAATCATGAATCAATAAAAAGGATTTTTTGTTTCATATTTCTACTGATGAATCTTGTAAATGAAACAATTAATTAATGAATTAGATGAACAATCAAAATTGTATCTTCACACTATATGAATGAAAATTCTGCAACATCAAACTTAAGATCAAATTCAATTAACTACTGCATAAATAAAAAAACAACATAGCCTAACACAGGGGGCCCTCCTGGCTTGGTTCCACGCTGTTGAACTAAGTTTCTAAAGTAAGGACTTTAAAATATAAATTAAAGCTATGAATTCATTCACAAAATACACAGATAGAGAATAATTGAATCAACAACAAAAAATTGTATTAAGTATCAGAATGTATCTCATACAAATGTCAAGAGTATCCTCTGCATAGAAGCATTGGGTCTTTGTACAATTAAAAATAAAGAGTTGTTGGATATCATTATGATACTCTGTAATGAAGAAATCTATATCTCATATTTCTAGAAATGAGGAACGAGAATGCTACGTCCACGTTTGAGAAATTCATGGTTCCACGCATGAATTTATCAAACTACCTATTGATATCAGATCTGGTGATTTCGTTGAATTGATTCACAACTAAACATAGACCTTGTTATACTCTACCTCTTGGTGTTGACCATTCCTTTGACTTTACTCCACTGCTAACCTAGAATTCGTTGGAGGAGACCGGATAGATGGAAAAGCTGAAGAACCTGATTTGTTATCTCATCCAACTCATATTTTCATTGCTCCATACTTGTAACTATATGAACCTTCAATTCAACTACAAAATTAGGTAATGGCTACAAAATATGTCTGTTTCTATAGCTTATCATTTTTAGAATACTTTTACAAAATGAATTACTGAAATTATAAAAATAAATGGACGTTTACCTGGTTTAATCCTTTGTAACCTCAAATCACGATTGCATGCAAAGAATGGTAGCAATGGTGCAATGGATTGTGGAAATGGCAGGTAAATAGGACTAAAGTAGATAGAAAAATATCAAAAAGTAGTGAAAATAGTTATTTATTGGGTTCAACAATTCCCCCATACTGAAGAGTTTGCATGTCCTCATGCAAAGAAAAAATTGCAAAACTTTTATGTTTTCCTATTCCGTAGTCTCTAAGGCTTAGATAAGATTCTTCTAATTTTTATTTGAAATTGCCTGTTTAGGTTTCCTCATCATCATATGAACCTTTAAATCCTATATCTTTTCTTTAACCTCTCTTTTAATTTACTTGAGGTTTTCATTCCTTGTATTTCTTCTCTCTATTTTCTCCAATAATTTCTAATTTTTCTCTTTCAAAGTTTGATATTTTTGCTTAATGTGACTGTCCAGAATTTTCGATTCACCGATTTCTTATTTTAACTTTTCTATTGTATCATATTGTTCCTATTATTGAAAACAAGATATTGGACTGTTAATGAGAAACGGTACCTGGTCAGGCTCATTTAAATCTATGCAGGCTTCTTCACTGAATATTTCTCTTCAAGATACCTGATGTAGTCATATCCCTCATGTTATGACATATCAATCTCTTGGATGCCAATTTTTAATATTTCAGATGTCGATGGATTAATTGTTTTGGGATTATGTCTATTGTTCTTTATAGGATTGATTATATCCTGTAGACCATCATTTTCCTCTTATGTTTCAATAATTCCAATACTTGGTTGCTCTAAAGTTTCAACAACTTGACTTTTCACTTCTTTGGTCATCCTCCTAGTAGTTCTCCTAGGTATGATTATTATACTATTTTCAATTTTGTTTTCTTTATCATATTTCACAGATATCTTGTTTTTAGTTGCTAGCTTTCCCTTCAAGACTTCTTTTTTTTCTTCCACAATCTCTTTTCCTTTTGATTCTTTACTCTCTCTTTTTTTCCTGATTTCTTTTGTATTGTGATGTCTATTTTTGTTGGCTCCTTCGAATTGTTGTCTTCATTCCATATTTATTCACTACAATATGCATTTTCTTTATTCGAATGACCTACTTCTGAAACCCTAATTGTGCCTCTTTTACATTTTGAACCCTCTATCTTTTCTGGGGCATCTTTAAAATGATTTTGTATTAAGAATGCCTCCTAGTTGCCATTTTTTTTCTGTAATTTTTCTTTTATCAAAATATTTATAATCCCATGATGATATAGCCTCTATTATATGTTTCAATGGCTATTTTGAATGCTAGTAGCCATTTGTTTTAAGCTATTGAGTAAAAAATAGGGAAAATTGATTATATCTCCTTTGAAACACATCAATAAACGAAAATGGTAGAAGAATACCAATCCATAACTTCCCTCAAAAGTAAAATATTTCCATAGAATGAACAAAATATTATTCTATTTCTACTTCAAAGCAGTCACAACTATGCCCTTTTTCCAATTTGCAGTCATAATAGGGTTTACCAGAAATTACTTACAAGCTTCCCCCCTGAGCTTCTTTTCTTAAACCAGTTTTATCCATCCCTGGATAATTATCTGGATTCTGCAACAATGGAATCAATTATTATCAACTGTACATCTCCAATTTGTGCTTCAACCCCATCAAAATACCTTGTGAATGCCTTTGTCACTTCATTGTTGAACCCCTGAAATTTTCAAAGAAATGGCATCCAACCTACTTTCTTGAATTCTTTTCTTCATTTTGGATAAGCATCAAAAAAATCGATTACAATGGGTTCATGTCTAACTATCGATCCCATTACAAACACTCACTATCAGGAATTAAAACCCTCAAAATATTGTTTTGTCACAAAGTGTGGTGAAACAGAGTAAGGGAAACAAAATGAAGAAATTTGGTGATGGAAGAGGGACAAAATGCGATGATGAATAATGAATGAATGTGATGGAGTAATACAATCATGTGGATGAATCTTGGAAATTGGTGCAAGTCGAAGAATAGTTGATGGGATAATAATGATGGAATTTCTTGCTAATTGTTTGCACCTGTTTGAATAATTTCAAATCACATGAGATTTAGTCAATCAATATATACAATAATTAATTGTTATGAGTGTCAGATATGGATTGAGTTTAGGATTTTACCAAATATTAATGTCATTATTTCAATATTCCATAAATTACTAATGTAAAAATAATCTAAATATACCTTTGATGTACCTTGTTATTACTGTTTTTGAAACTAGAGTTGAGGCAAATGCATGATCTAGTTTTGTAGTTTGTATATTTGTAATGGATTTTTGAAACTGAATACTAAGACTTCTCATGTTGATAAGGAGACTGATGAAGTTGATGATATTGATAATATTGTCACACAAGATGAATTTCATGACATTTTTCCTGAAATTCATAATATAGTTTTGATCTTGTTGCAACGTTGACAGGTTCAAATGGATTTTTGTGATCATGACAAGTTCTAAAGTTGATTATTTACTATGCATTTTGGAATTTTGCTTAAGTGTGTTGATGAAGATGCTGGTAAAAATTGAAGATGTTGTTGTTGATGTTGAAGATGATAACAATATTGATGATGATGTAAAATTGATAACAAAACTATTGTAAATGAATTAGTATCTCATGATTTCTTTGAAAAATTGTTACAAAAAATTCCTATAGCTGCAAAATCAATGGCTTTTTGTAGTTTTAGAATCAATGACTTTCTATAGCTGCAGAATCAATAACTTTTTGTAACTGTAAAATAATATAAAGTTGCAGAAAAATTTCAATCAGAGAAACCAATAATGACTGTAGTTATTTGATAATAGGATTATTTTTATTATTATGACAAATCCACTACCAAAAATAATTCTTATGGCCACTGCTACTCAACTTATTTTTGAATTTGTGAAAAACAATTGTCTGTTTAAGTACTGAAAAACTTGACTTATTGAAGTTTGGAAAAACAATCTATCTAACTGATGTTGACGATCCAAACTTATTTTCTAAGAAACCAAATGCTAATAATAAATGTTGAACACGAATTGAAGTGTCTTGTTTTTATTTTGAAAAAGTTTCCATAATTGTGTCTGCCATTTTTATTTTTCAAACAGAACTATTGCATAGCTAGGTCAATGATTGATTTTCACTTACTGTACTTATTTTTTTCTGTACTTTTTTTTAAAATTATATTATTTTGTCACAAAAATGAAAAAGGATCAACTTAAGGTAGGAGCAAGGGAAGAAATTCCCTTATTCACTATCTCCATCGCTAACTGCTGAAGCAAATTATGGATGAATTCCTCTCTATTGAATGGCTTTTGATATATATTTAATCTATGCCCATTAACTAGAAAATAAATTCCTTCATCATCTATAGTTTAAATTTTGATTGTTCCATTGTCAAGCAATATCTCTATTTCATAGGGCCCTAACCAACAAGTACTAAGCTTCCCCTTACAATTTTTAAATCTAGAATCAAATAAGAGAGCCCAGTCACTTGGTTTGAATGTCTTCTTCCTAATGAATTTACCATGCCATTTTGATCTTTGTTGTTGAATACTAGTAGTTTGTTGAATTGCATCTTGTCATTTCTCTTCCAATTCATTAAGTTGTAGAAATATTTTTTGATGTGTCTCTAAAAGATACATCCCAAGTTTGGTTGTCATTTTGAAATTTTTAATTTGAAATTCAATAGGTAGAAAAACTTGCTTCCCATACACAAGATCATATGGTGTAAGTCTAGTGGTGTTCCTCCATGTGGTTCGAGAGGCCCAAAATGCCTCTGAAATTTTGTCTGCCCAATATCGGTGATGTAACTGAACAATTTTGGTCAAGATAGATTCAATTAATTTGTTTGTGGATTCCACTTTCCCATTGACTTGTGGATGGTAAAGGGATGACTTCCGATGCTTGATCTTATACTGCTCCATGATTTTCTGGACAAGATTTGAAGTAAATTGGGTACCTTGATTTGTCACAATTTCTCTTGCGACACCAAAATGAGTAAATATGTCCTCAAATAAAAGTATACAATTTATTTTTCATTAGCATGTAAGAGCGGTTTAGCTTCTACCCATTTAGTGACATAATCAATACATACTAGAATATACCTTTTATTTCTAGACATTGGAAAAATAGGCCCTACAAAATATAAATCCCACTTTTCAAAAGGTTCTATAAGTACTTGAGTTTATAGAGGCATCTCATCTACTTGTATTGGTCTACCCATCCGTTTACAAGTGTCACAACTTCTAACATATTTCTTAGCATCTCTAAAAAGAGTAGGCGAATAATACCCTAGATGAAGGAATTTGTATGCAGTTCATTTATCAACAAAATGGCCTCCACATGAGTTATCGTGGCATGCCTTCAATATGTCAAATATTTCATCTTCTCATACACACATCCTAATTATAAGATCAGGTCCAATATAAAAAATTTCTCCACCAATCCATGAGTAAGTGGCACTAACTTTGATGATATTTTGCTTCTCTTTTGTAGAAATATGTTGAGGTAACTTTCCTGAGGCCAAGTAATTGGCAATATCTGCAAACTAAGGATATTTAGAACATATTGCAAAAATATGCTCATTAGGGAAATTATCATTAACAAGAATTAAATCACCTTCATTATGGATTCTAGAAAGGAAATCTACAACAACATTTTCCCTACCTGATGCAGACGTCCCCTCTTTCCTCGACAAAGATTCTACGCTAACCTCCCGGTCTTAACAGATTATTCTATCTTCACCTTCGAGCCGAAGTAGCTCTTTCGATTCCTCACTAGAATATTTGTTAAAAACCCAATCCACAGGTCCTCCCTTTTCCCCTATCACAACTTCTGCGTGTACCTGGCCTCTTCTTGACTGAAATTTCAAGTTTTGGGGTTTCGTGATCCCCGTTGTCGAGAACCTCAGCCTTCTTGATTCCCCAATCTCTGATATCCCGAAATGCTAAAATGGCTTCAACAACGGTTAGTCCCCGTGACTACATTTTGGTCCATGTGGCCACTATTTCATATGATCGTTGTCCTAAGTCTTTCGCGATTTCGGGCTTTCGAATGCCGAAACGCATGGACCCCTTTTTCCTCAGGATTCTCGATCCTCCGAATCTTGATTTCCTAAAATGGTCTCCCTTTCAAGATTTCCCTTTGAAGACCTAGATTGTTGCCACGCGTCCCCTAGAGATGGACGGTCTTGCTCAAAATCTGGGTTTTGACTATAAAGTGACCCGATCTCCTGTCCTCAAGACTTCTAATATCCCGAATTCTGAAGTTCTGATATCCCGATGCCTTTCGAGACCTTCACTCTGCCTGCGAGAGTTTAACCCTCATGCAACTCCAGTCAGATCCTACGGTTGACAGGTAACTAGGTGAGGATCTAATGGCTCACGATCTCCTGAGCTTGAAACTCTGAAAATAGTCGTAACCTCCTTGCTTCTCTATCAGATCAGACGGCTGGCAGGATTTCGCTAATCCTCTAAAAAGAATTCTGACCGTTCGTCTCTTCCCTTCGACGACTTAGCAGGTTCGAATCCTTAAGTGTTCTTCCACGACTTCTAGCCTCTCAAGAACCTCCTGCACGCACTCCTTGTGGAAAACCTTCAATTTCTTCAGTGTTGAATTCCTTCGACTCCACGCACTCCTTGCAACAACAGTCCTTTACTAGTTTCTCGAGTTTCAAACCCTAGATTCAAACTTTGTCTGTGCACACATTTCACGACTCTTGTGCCTAACTGCACCTTTGAGGAAAATGAGAACAAGAGTTAACTTATCCGAGCCTTCAGAGATAGGATGTCTGAACCCTTTTGTCAACGCACTCCTTGCGGACAATTCAACTGCACTCCTTCCAGGATCCCTCACTCAGATAGAGAAACAATTGAAACTCATTTCCTAACTCTTTCTCTCTTAGACTTTAAACATTTAAAAAGAAGTCATCCATACAAAACATAGAAAGAAAATGTATAACAGAAAGAGTAAAATTGTGAACATACCATTCAGCATACACATACAAGAAACAACTATAACGCCATGAATCTGAATTAAGACTTCTTCTATTGACTTAATCTCTGTACATGGGTGTTCTTCAATTACAGTTTCTCTATTCTAGCTCTGTATGCTCTCTTTTCTTCCTCTTGTTAATGTTCTTCACTACTCTGCTCTCAATTGGCATCCTCCTTCTATGTTACAATTACACAATGAGGGTGTCTATATCCATTTTCCCTCCACTCCTAAAACTGTCAACTCTAAGAATTCAAAGCTACCTACTAATATAAATGCTTTCTACCTACTATGGATGAGAACTGATCGCTCAAGGTCCTTTACAATATATAAGTACGCCTCTCCTTAGCTGTTACATTTATATTTGGCACATCTATCTTCAAAATTTTTTAAACAATTTATCATGTGTCTAAAATGTATTGGCGCTTGCTCCATGCTCGCTTGGCATTGGCGATGCTCCTGCATCATACTCCCTCGCTTGAAAATTTTCATGGGCTCCTGTCCATGAGCTCTCGCACGATCTACCCATGCTTCTGAATCTCTGCTTCATTCTCCCAGCTGGCATCTTCAACTAGATGTCCTTTCCATTTGACTAAGTATTCAAAGTATTGTTTTCTTCTGGTCTTCTTGATAATTATTTTGTCTAGTATGCTTTCCATCTCTGCCTTCTCTGCAATAGGCATTTTCTTTGTCCACTGGATCTCTGGTTGTTCATAACTTGTTCCTGCTTCCCCAGTTTTGTATGGGTACAAATCTGAGACATTGAATATCGGAGAAATTCCAATCCCATCAGGTAATTCAATCTCATAAGCATTTGCTCCAAATTTCTTCAAGACCTTACATGGTCTAATCTTATTCATCTTCAATTTGTTATATGTCCCCTTCAGGAACCTTTCCTTTCTCAGATGTGCTAGAATCTAATCACCAACCTCAAACTGAAGTTGTCTTTTGTGTTGATCTACCCTTCACTTATACTCCTGGCTCAAGTTCTGTAAATGCTCCTTCACCTGGATGTGAAGTTCTTTCATCGCCTCTGCGAAGTCTTCTGCACTAGCACTCCTAGTCGCAATCTATTCTGAATCCCTCAGCTCAGAAATTCCTCTCGGCTGCATGCCATAAACAATTTGAAATGGATCTCATCCCGTGCTTCTGTTGATTGAATCATTATAATCAAACTCTGCCTGTGGTAATATGTTTTCCCAATGGCTATGGTGTTCTGTCACCAAGATCCTCAGTAAGTCTCCTAAACTCCTATTCACCACTTCTGTCTGTCCATCCATCCGAGGATGATAAGATAAACTGAAAAATAAATTTGTTCCCAGCTTCTTCCATAAGGTTCTCCAGAAGTGTCCCGCGAACTTAGTGTCTCGATCCGAAACTATGCTCCTTGGTAAGCCGTGAAGTCGAATGAATTCTTTGAAAAACAGATTCACAATGTGAGTTGCGTCACTAGTTTTCTGACATGGAATAAAGTGTGCCATTTTGGAAAATCTATCCTCCACCACAAAGATTGAGTCAAACCCTCTTTGTGTTCTTCGCAACCCCAATATGAAATCCATGCTGACTGCATCCCACCACCTCTCAGGTATTGGCAATGGTTGATAAAATCCTACATTCGGTTTCTTTCCTTTCGAATGCTGGCAAATTCTACATCTATCCATGAATCTCTTGACATCTTCTCGCATTCCCAGCCAAAAATATGACTCATTCAATTTTGCGAATGTCTTGTTGCGACCAAAGTGCCCTGCCAATCCTCCACTGTGTTTCTCCTTCAACAAATTTTCCCTCATGGAGAATTTTGGAATACAAAGTTGATTACCTTTATACAACAATCCTTCCTGGATTATGTATTCTATCCATTGGCTTCTATCTTTGAGAATTGGATTCTTAGCTGCTTCATATGCCTTCTTAAAATCTGGATCATCTCTGTACATGTCCCTGAGGTCATCAAAACCCAATGTTTTAACTCTAAACTCCTACAACAACAAACATTTCCTGCTCAAAGCATCAACAACCTTGTTAGCAGTTCCAGAAATATGCTTAGTTACAAAAGTAAAATTCTGCATGTATTCAACCCATTTTACATGTCTTTGATTCAACTTTTCCTGTTGAGTCACAAACTGCAGTGCATGATTGTCACTGTATAAGACAAACTCCTTCGGAATCAAATAGTGTCTCCACTTTTTCAATGCCTGAATGATAGCATAAAACTCCTTGTCATACGTGGAGTACTTCACCTTCGCTTCATTCAGCTTCTTGTTGAATTATGCTATTGGCCTATCTTCTTGACTCAAGACTGCCCCTATTACAAATTCACTTGCATCGCATTTCACTTGAAATGTTTTTTGAAAATCAGGCAACACTAGAATTGGTTGTTCTGTGATTTTCCTCTTCAACAGATTAAAACTCTTCTCGGCCTCTTCTGTCCAGTGAAAAGATTTATGTTTTTTCTTCACTATGTCCATCATCAGTGCACTAATTCCACTAAAATTCCTGATGAACTTCCGATAGAAACTAGCCAATCCATGAAAACTTCTCACCTCAAATATGCTCTTCGGTGATGGCCAATTCTTGATCACTTCCACCTTATCTAGATCCATCCTCAATTTATTTGCAGAAATAACAAAGCCCAAATAGATGAGTTTTGTCTTCATGAATGAGGATTTCTTCATGTTTATCAACAAAATCTCTTGATGTAATCTCTTCATCACTGTAGCTAAGTTATTTAGATGCTTTGCCTCCGTTTTACTGAAGATCAGTATATCATCTAGATACACAATGACAAATTTTTCGATGAACTCCTTCAGGACTTCGTTCATCAACCTCATGAATGTACTTGGTGCGTTTGTTAAACCAAATGGCATAACAAGCCATTCATACAACCCTTCGTTAGTCTTGAAGGTTGTTTTCCATTCATCACCTTCCCTCATACAAATATTGTGATATCCACTTTTCAAATCAATCTTCGAAAAAAAAATTGCTCCACTTAAGAAATCCATCAGATCATCCATCCTTGGTAATGGAAATATATACCTGATGGTTATCTTGTTAATTTCCCTTGAATCGATACACATTCTCCAGACTCTGTCTTTCTTTGGACTGAGTACTGTCGGAACAACACATGGACTCAAGCTTTATCTAACCAACCCTTTATCCAACAATTCCTGAACTTGTCTTTTGACCTCTTCATTCTCCTATGGTGTTAATCTGTACGCTTCTTTGTTTGGTAAACTAGCTCTAGGTATGAGATCGATATGATGACTCACACTTCTGATTGGTGGCAATGAATGAGGTAGTTCATCCACTACTATGTCAGCGAACTCTTCCAACAGTTACTGAACCTCTTCTGGAAAATCATCTATCCTTGGGCTGGTTAAAAAAATCGTTGGCTTCCCGACCACAATGAATTGTGGTCCCTCCTTCTTCTTGACCTCATTAAGGAGTTCCTTCCCACTCATGATAAGTACAGTGTTACTTACTTCATATTTCACTTCCTTATCTTTGATTGGAAGCAACATGTGAGTTCTCCCATTCTTTTCTAGGGTGTATGTGTTCATCCTCCCATCATGAATCACATTTCTGTCATATTGCCATGGTCTACCCAGCAATAAATGAAAAATATCCATGGGAATAACATCATAGAGTATCTTATCATTATATCCTCCTATCTTAAATTCAACTAAACATTGTTTAGTAACATTTACCTGATGTCCTTTTTGTAGCCATGAAACTCTATATGGGCTTGGATGTTCGATCCTCTCCAGCTCCAGCTTTTCTACAATCTCCATTGAAACAAGATTATCTGTGCTACCACTGTCCACAATGACCTTGCATACCTTTTCCTTGGTTTTGCAAGCAGTATGAAAAAGTTTGTTTCTCTGTACTAGATTTTCCACCTCCTTTTCTTGTGTTAAGAGAACTTTCCACATCATCAACGATCTTCCGCCTTTAGCATATTCTACCTCAACATTCCACCTTTGTTCTTCAGTGATGTGAGTCTCTCCACTCTCTTTCTTTTTGTCTGGAAATTCATAATATTTGTGTCCATTCTTTCCACACGTGAAGCATTTTATTACTCCACCTCTTCCTCTTCCTCTACCTCTAGTACGAGGAAAAATATTATTATCAGCATAATCTCCTCTTTGTTCGGTATGCTGCCCTCTCTATTCAACATATTTCCCTCGCTGTGAGGCTCCACCTCTTTCATTTCAAGCCTAAGGTTTCTTCCAGTCCTCCTTGGGTTTCTGATTTTTATCTTGGACAACTGATTTTCCCCTGGCTTGAATTCTACCTCGGCCTCTTTGACCCTGCTTTTGACTCGGCTTCTCTTCATCCTTTAGATCCATCTGATAAGCATCTTCCATCATTTGGATGGTTACCATGCTCATCTCATCCTGAATGTCATATCTCAGGCCATTCATGTACCTGGAAACCTTTTCATCATCGCTTTCCCGATGACCTACCCTGATGTTCAGCCTGTAGAATTCTTCAGTATATTCCTTCACTGTCATCAGCTTCTGTCTCAAATTCCGTATTCTTCAAAACAGAGTAATCTGGTAATCTCCGGGAATGAATTTTGCCTTCATCTTTGCAATCATCCTATCCCAACTCTTGATTTTCTGCCTACCTTTGCAGCGTCTGTCATCTTGCAGTTCATCCCACCACAATGTTGCATGTCCTTTTAGCCTTGTGACAACATGTTTGACCTTCTTGTCTTCCTCGACATCTTCATAGTCGAAATAAGTGTCCAGAGCTCTAATCCAGTCTAGAAGCTCTTTAGCATCCAGGTTTCCTTCATAAACCGGGATGTCCATTTTTGCCTTGGCACCCATCCTTGCGACAGCTCTAATCAAGCGTTCATTTGTGGCATCTTCCGCTGAAACTTCTTCTTCTTCATGTTCAACTTCATTTTCACTTTCGGAATCACTAAGATCTCCAATACCGACTGTGCGTCTCTGTGTTGTCTCCATGTCCTCAAGTCTGGTGCGTAAATCACACATTTCTCTTGCCATGGTTGGGTCAGGCACCTGCCTACCTCTTCTTCTTAGTATTTCCCTTTCCTCTGGTGGATCGGGTGTTTGCATGTCCCTTCTTCTTGACGGCATGGTTAATTTCCATTTTCCTTGCTACAGAAAGCAAAGAACCCTTTCTGTTCTCTGATACCAAACCTGATGCAAACATCCCCTCTTGCCTCGGAAAATCTTCTGTGCTGACCTCTCGGTTTTAATAGATCGTTCTATCTTCACCTTCGAGCCGAAGTGGCTCTTTCGATTCCTCACTAGAATCTTTGTTAAAAACCCAATCCACAGGTCCTCCCTTTTCCCCTGTCACAACTTTTGCGTGTACCCGGCCTCTTCTTGACCGAAATTTTGGGTTTCAGGGTTTCACGATCCCCATTGTTGAGAACCTCATCCTTCTCGATTCCCCAATCTCCGGTATCCCAAAATGTCGAAACGGCTTCAACAGCAGTTAGTCCCCGTGGCTACCTTTTGGTCCATGTGACCACTATTTCATATGATCGTCGTCCTAAGTCTTTTGCAATTTTGGGATTTTGAATGCCGAAACGCATGGACCCCTTTTTCCTCAAGGTTCCCGATCCTCCAAATCTTGATTTCCTGAAATGGTCTCCCTTTCGGGATTTCCCTTCGAAGACCTAGATTGTTGCCACATGTCCCCTAGAGATGGATGGTCTTACTCAAAATCGAGGTTTTGACTATAAAGTGACCCGATCTCCTGTCCTCAAGACTTCCGATATCCCAAATTTTGAAGTTCCGATATCTCGATGCCTTTCGAGACCATCACTCTGCCTGCGAGAGTTTAACCCTCGTGCAACTCTAGTCAGATCCTACGAATGACGGGTAACTAGGTGAGGATATAACGACTCACGATCTCCTGAGCTTGAAACTCCGGAAACAGCCGTAACCTCCTTGCTTCTCTATCAGATTGGATGACTAGCAGGATTTCGCTAATCCTCTACAAAGAATTCTGACCGTTCGTCTCTTCCCTTCGACGACTTGGCAGGTTCAAATCCTTTGGGGTTCTTCCACGACTTTGAGCTTCTCAAGAACCTCCTGCATGCACTCCTTGTTAGAAACAACTTCAATTTATGAGCATTAGAAACAACTTCAATTTATGGGAATTAGAGGAATAATCATAACTACGACATATCACATCAAATTCAAAAAGAAATGTTTATGCGTCCTTAGAATCCATACCATGAAAGTTAGCTAATACAGATGGTGTTATGTTTTTCATTTGAACGTTATAGGTTATATCAAGAATTGGAAATCCAAATTATTATTTTTGGTGTACCATTCCTTCTGGCTATTCTTTTCTCTCTTATTCACCTCCTCCAAGTCTCATGTCTTCTTGATCATTGTATACTCTAGACATGATGTTTTCTATATAGTGAACAAATTCTTCTAAAGAAGCAGAAAATTTTGGTTCTATGATTGGATTTTATGGAAATACTATTTTAGGCTGACTTCTAATTAGTTCTTGATCATGAGGATTTACTGGAAGTATAAAAAATATTGTGAGATTTATGGATGTTCTATTGTTGGACTAGTCTCTGTAATTTTTGATTTGGAATTGGATTCTCCAACTTTGGTTTTTCCTTTAGTCCTTGTAGTCACAATTCTTCTGACTTTTCCTCCTCTTGTAGTTCTACCTGTCAATGGGTTAGTTGATGGTGTGGCTCTTACAATACCACATGATAAAGTGGTTGAAGTGGTTCATGGGGAACTTCTACCTCTAGTGAATCTACCTATATTGTCCTTATGTCGAATCATGCATCCTACTTATCATGATAAAAGAAAAACTAAGTTCCTTTTTACACTTCCCCAACAATGATGAACAAATGTCAGTTAATTCTATTGATTGAGAATTCTGTTACATTAAATCATTGGCCTAGGAATGTAAAACTTATGAAGTGTATGCAATATATATGCAGGAATCTAGTTTTCTTTTTGTTTTTTTGAAAATCACTTACTTGCTAATCTAATAAACTAAATCTTAACTTATGAGAAATAGATCACAATTCTAAAAATTAACTAGTTATTGCAATTCAAGAAAATGACACAGATATGATTTTACTCATTTAGTAAATCACGAGTTAATAAAAATGTTTTCTTGTTTTAGATTTCTACTAATGAAGCTTGTAAATGAAATAATTAACTAATGAAATAGATGAGAAATCAAAACTGTATCTTCACACTATAGGAATGAAAATTATACAACATTAAAATTAAGATCAAATTCAATTATCTACTGTAGAAATAAAGAAGGAATGTATCCTAACACAGGGGAACCTCCTGGCTTGGTTCCATGCTGTTGAACTAAGTTTCTAAAGTAAGGACTTTAAAACTTAAATTAAAACTATGAATTCATTCACAAAATACACAGACAGAGAATAATTGAATCAACAACAACAAATTGTGTTAAGTCTCATAATGTATCTCATACAAAAATCAAGAGTATTCTGTGTGTAGAGGCACTGGGTCTTTATACAATTAGAAATAAAGAGTTGTTGCATCTCATTATTCTACTATGTAACAGAGCAATCTATATCCCGTATTTCTAGAAAGGAGGAACAATAATGATGCATCCACGTTTGAGAAATTCATTGTTCCATGCATGAATTTATCAAACTACCTATTGATATCATATCTGGTGATTTTGTTGAACTGATTCATAACTAAACTAAGACCTTTTTATACTCTTCCTCTTGGTGTTGAACATGCCTTTGAATTTACTCCACTTCTAACTTGGAATTCGTTGGAGGAGATCAGATAGATGGAAAAGCTGAAGAACATGTTTTTCTATCTAATACAACTCATATTTTCGTTGCTCCATACCTGTAACTATATGAACCTACAATTCAGCTACATAATTAGGTACTGGCTAGAAAATATCCATGTTTTTGTAGCTTATAAATTTTGGAATACTTTTACAAAAGGAATTTAATGAAATTATAAAAATAAATGGACTTTTACCTGGTTTAATATTTTGTAACCTCAAATCATGATTGTATGCAAAGAAATGGAAGTAATGGTGTAATGAATTGTGGAAATGGAAAATAACTAGGATTGAAGCAGATAGGAAAATATCAAAAAGTAGTGACAAAAATAGTTATTTCTTAGGTTCAACAGTTGTTACAGCTCGAAGAAGACCAATTTGTCACAAGATTCCATCAAAAAGTCCAGAAGGAAAGAGATAAAGAATGGCATGATAGAAATATTAAACATAAAAGGTTTCAAGTGGGAGACTTATTGTTTCTCTACGAAAACAAGTTCATGCAACACCCTAGGATGTTTAGGATGCATTGGTTGGGTCCATATCTGATCAAGTATGTGATAGAAGTAGGTGTTGTGCAACTAGAAACGTTGAAGGGTGAAGTCTTGGGAGGAATAGTGAATGGAAGCTAGTTGAATATCTATATGGACAACTGATTGACCATGCACTAGTTGACCTATGCAAGAACTTATGTACTATAGTAGTGTAATATAGGAGGAAAAGGAAAAAGAAAAAAAAGGGAAAAACAACAAAAGGTAAGTAAGTTTTAGCAATAGTAAGTGCACAAAATAAGTGAGTGTAGAATAGATGGATGAAGCCACACAAAGCAAGTAAATTACGCATAGAAACAAAAGTTGTGCAGTGAACAAATGGGTAAGCCAAAAAAACTACACAGATGAGGATGGATAAATACCATTAAATAACGTTAAAGAGCGTAAATGGTGGTTCAAAATCCGTAATGACAACACAACATGGAGACACATCGTCATAAATGGAAAAAGACGACAAAGATCGTGACAGACTGACAAATCAAGGAAAAAATCTAGTGAAGGATTTGGAATTAATGCAACTTTAAAGAAATTATTGAATGAACAATATTAAGGGATTAGACAATTAATACAAGAGGGTAGGTAAAGGGACAATTGGAAAAGGGGCACAAAATTTGTGGAGGATCGACAAACATTGATCATTGTTAGTTGGAGTTGCATGCAAGTAAGAGAGAGTCGAGAGTTGTGTTGCAGAGCCTGAGAAAAACCACAGAGCCGAAGCAGTTGTCACTACTAACTGGATTACATAGATGGCACCAGTAAAGGAAGCAATGCCTATACCAAATAAAGATCGAATGAGAGAAGAAACAACAACACTAGAGGTTGAGGAGACTCCGAGAGCATCATCAATGGAGCCGAGGTTTACTAGGGATTACATTCCACTGAGGAAGGATGTTGCAGAACCAGTGACATTGAAGAAGGATGCCAACTATCCATTGGTGACACTCGACATCCCAGATGGTTTCATCATCTATGAGGATATGTTAGGTAAGGTGTCGCATATTAAATATGAAGACCATGATATCACAGACACAATGAAGTTCCCTGAACTTACATCGGGGAGTACTTGGAACTGAGAATAGATCAAGTGATGAACCAAGCTATACATATGCCAAAGGTATGGGATGAAGGGTTAGAACGAGTTGGCATACTAAATATGCTTGACATTCCACACTTTGGAAGGAGTCATGAGGTGAATGAATGTCTCAAGATGTTTCTAACTTGTGTGCATGGTAGTTACTTATGGATGGAAAGGAAAATCTCTATAGACACATATCTCATTTATGGAATCACAGGATTACTGACAGAAGGGGAAGATCCAACCTTGCTATTTGTAGACAAGAGAGTGACAAGGATCTGTTAGAGACAATGAGGGATAAATTCCACACAGTTAGAGGTTTGTTTGGGTTCGACATACCAAGTATATGTGACCCAAAAATAAGAATTGTGATGTAAGCATTGGCATGCAAGTTTCTCATAAAGTGTAGGAAATACCAAGTGCCCGCAGGCATGATAATTGTGACTAAGAAGTTTTTAGAAGGGATATCGATGAGCTGGGGCCCATTTTTATTTAACCAGTTCTTCATTAATTGCATGGAAGCAAAAGATAGAGGCATGTAATTTCAGTATTTTTGGTTGCTAATTCTCATTGTGTTCACAATGTGGAATGAACCATAAGATGTGCAGTTTCTGGGTCTAATAGGTAAGCCATGCTAGGCCTCTAAGTATCAAAACTTATGGTACACGACGATTAAGAGAAGATAGATAGACACCAACATTGAGTTATTTTTGTACAATGAAAGGATTAGCTGGTGTATCAAGAATTCACTACGCATTTTTCCACAACTTGTAGAGGTGTAGGCACCAATTACGTGATTTCAAGAAGACCATCATCACATCTATATAAAAGCAAAGAAATACCTGAGAGAGGAATGGGTCCAGACAAATTACAAAATAACAGAGGAAGACATCCAACTGATTATAAACGATTAGGAATCAAACTAGAAGGTTCCTGAGAATGAAACAGAGATGGAGCACCCTAAAAATGAAGAAGAAGACCAAGGAAATGGAAAAGGTAACAAACAAGGTGATGGAATAGGGGACGTGCAAGAGATAGTACCAAATGTAGGGGAAAATAAGAAAGACAAGGGTAAGGGGAAAAAACATATGTGCAGAAGAAGATGAAATCTCATAAAGGACTAGCTATATACAATTTGACAAACGATGATATTGAAAGGATCATATACCAAGTGAGGAATGTTGTAGAAGAGGCAACTCAACAAGAAACATAGAAACAAGAAGAACTGCACCAGAAGGTTGAAGAACAATTAATGACATTGCAACAACTAGTGGAGACAATAAGGATAGTGTGAGAATATAGACCTAGTGAAGGACCAACAACAAGTGTAACTAGGGAAGCAGGGGCCACCACTTCTTACTTGTCATAGATAGAAACAACGTGCATAGTTTTGAATATCCCTCCAGGTGTAATTGAGTTCCCCACACCATAGATGCAGGAGCAAGCATGAGTACTAATTCACTTAGACTTAGTCATTTCACAGATTCCCATATGAGAACTTCAAGGCTTACAAACATGTATTGCGTAGGAAATATAGTTTTACGCAGATTTAACGTCAAAGGAGTTGGATAAGGCAACCACTGATAAGGTAGAAATACAAAAAGATTGTATGATAGTTGTGCAGAAGAAGGATGAGGCCAAGCAAAAGGAAGAAAGGATATTGAAGGAGAAGGATGAGGCTGAGCAACATGCAGAGAGGATACAATAAGTTGTCCAAAAACTGTATAAGGATATTCCAAAGGTGTTGATGGTGGTAGAATCCACACTGGAGGAACAAGTATCCAAAATCAATGAATTCATTCAAGGATTCCACACCAGAATTAGAGAGTTCAAAGTGCACACTACACCAAGGACACCACATGAGGAGAAGGAACAAAGAGAAAGAACAACCATAACCTCAATAGCAAGAATTAAGAGTCTATATGAGGAGTGCGTGAAGTTATGTGAAGAAAGAACGTAGCTTTGGAAAAATTTGACAGAGGATCTAACAATGAAGGCCATTGAGGAGAGATTAAGGAATGCATAGGAAAAGGCACAAAAGTCCACGAATAACATAAAAATTTTGCCACCATCTAAGCACATAGTGGCCATCCTAGTGTATAGATAGTCATACAAAGAGATAGAACAACTAAGGGAAGAGAATAAGACTCTTGCACATCGATTGGTACCCCTGCAAGATGAAGAAATCATGGTCATAGGGGAATTGGTGGCTACACAAGGGATGGTGAAGAAAGCAACACAAGACAACAAGGATAAGATCATGACCTTGAATGTGTAGGCATTAGAGGAGATTTTGGAGAAATAAGTCGAGGTAAAGAAGGAAATTTCTACAACAAGAGAAACCCTCCAAAATTTCATGTAGGCGTGGAAGGGTCCACTGAAATAGGACTAAGTGGCTTGGGACGAGCCACAGATGAGTCTTGGGGGCCTGTTGGATAGGTAGTTTGAATAACTAAGTTTTGAAGAGAACGCAAAAAATACGAAAAGAGAGTAATTTGCAGGGTCAAAACACAAGTCAGAGTAGGCGCAAAAGAAGGAAGGAAAGTAGTAGTTCAACATAAAAGGAAGGAAAAGTAGCATGCTGGCGAAAAAGAAGGAAAATTGTTCGGACATGTTATGGTTTTGGGATAAACTATTAGGGTTCTAAGCCCTAACTCTATGTATAAATATGTAATGCGTTGGGGGAGAATAGGCTATCGAGAGTAAGAGTTTAGCATGCGCCTGATTGAGAATCTATGAATAAGGTAGTAGAGATATTTTGCAGAGAGAGAGGTGATCACTACAGAGCGGCTAGAAAGGTTGGGATAATATGATATGTTATATATATTGTAAGTGTAGTGCATAGGCATAAGGTGATTAATACATGGATATAAATATAGAAGACAACTGTTGTAGACGTAGCCCAAGGATTGGTTGAACCATGTTAAATTATGTGTTTGAATCTGTCCTTTGATGTGTTTGTTCATGGATGTTTTGTTTATGCATGATTAGTGTAAATCTATTTACTATATGATTAATGCACAATAATAATGAATTTTATAGTGGGTTATTTATGTTGCAATCTATGTTATAAGGGTTATGCACAATAGAGTTTGTTAACTAATCAAAGGATATGAATAAATATATTGTGCATAGGGTGGATAAATAGTAATAGATATGATGATAGCCTCACATCCCCTCATCCCTGCATATACTTGGTTCCTTTAGCCCCAGTATATACCTCGGGTGAGACTTCACTTGCATGCAGGTGATGCCAAAAGGGTTAGTATATGAAGGGTTTTGTTGGGTGAATAAACTGAACCTAGGGTCTTATATCTACGTGCCAAAAATGTGTTTATAATGAAAATTTTACCATAGTCCTCATGTGGAATAAAAAAAAATATGGAGACTTTGGTGTAGGTTTCATGACTTGGGAAATTTCATAAACCAATAAAATTTTTGATGCACAATCAATGCCCAATAAGAATCTAGTCAACACCCATTCAATTCTCAGTCATATCCCACATGTCACAGTATGATAGGTTTCCACATATCATAGTCTAATTGGTTGCCACATGTCATAGTGTAATTGGGTGAATAGGGTGTCATGTGTCATGATGCAGTTGGTGGGAATAAAAACTTATGAAAATGGTTAAATGTAGGAGAATGGGGAGAAGGGAGATGTAGGGTTCATAAATTAATTAAGTCCAAAAAAAAATTCATAATGTTTAAACAATAAGATTAATCAGCAAGCAATAAGAAATTTCATTCAACATATAAGCATCATAAATTTGAATTTATGTCCAACAATCTATAAATTTACATAATCATCACATAACTCAACAAATTCATAAATAAAACACCTCTTCCTGATGCTAAACTCTCACTTATCTGGTTGTCCTCCCTGTTGCCTTGCCCAACCTACTGCTTTGACCAAACCCTCCCCAAACCGACTAACCACCCAGCTAGCTAGGAGTAGCCTGTCTGGATCCCTAGCTCTAGGATACCGTAAGGAATCCTAGCCCCCGTGCCCAAAACCCCCAGCAACCCGGTGCCCCCTGCAATGGTTCACCAAAACCCCAAAACCAGAAAAAAATATCCAACAGCCAGCATACACTCCTCTCCTCCCAATTTTTCATGATGGTAGGAATCCTCCCCGTCATATCTCCCCCCATTCACCGACTCCCTATCGTCCATTAATTAACTTATCCTCCCCATTATTATCTTATCCCCTTTCCTTTATTATCTTATCCTTTCCTATCATACGTAAACTTTCATAAAGATTAAATTAAATTTATTAAGCCCCTTAATGCTTTACCCAAATCATTGAATGTGTTAAGTAATCAATTAATTGATTAATTAATCAATCAACAATTATAAACAATTAATTAATATTGTTAATACTAATCATTGTTTAACTAAAACCATATTAGGACAATTAATTATCTAATTAATTATACTTAATAATCCCTATGCAACTATTTAACCAGGGTTGTTACATACACCCACCCTTCAGGAAACTTCGTCCCGAAGTTAAGGT
>ML781361.1:603362-619014 GCA_009831015.1 Picea engelmannii | reverse complement strand
TATAGTAATTTATGTATGCATCCAATCCAATCAACAAGACTATTCTTTTATAAAAGACAATAAACCAATCAAATGTTTGTGAAATCCTTTAATTACAATCATCTAGTTCAACAATTTTATTTAGACAACTGTGGTTTAGTTACATAATTATGAATATTCATATATACACATTTTTTTTTTCAGAAGGGAAAAACAATAGTTTCCACCATAAGACAAATCTCCATACACTCTCAACTATTTCTACTCATCCTTCCTCCCTAAATTACTTCCATCTTCATTCTTATCCTTCCTCTGTTGGACTATCTTGGAGCATCAACTATATTGACCTAACTCCAAATAGAACCCGTAAGCGGAAGTGTCACTATCTCGACCAAGCTTCCCCAGTAGGCAACTGACAGTCATCATCACATGTCTCGGGGAGCGTGAGCTAACACCATCCTCCCATGACTTCAGGTTTCGAAGGATACACGGTGGGAAATTCCTCCACCCCTCCTAATCATAACTAGTGTCCACACCCTACAATGGAATATACAGTGGCACCGTGTTGCTAGGATTTTTGTCATCGTTTTTTCAGTTTTGGGCAGTCTCATCACCTGAAATCCTGCGCTGGTCCACATATCATAGAAATGCATCCAAAACAATATAATTTCACATACAAATATTCATACCATAATGTTTCTCGGCTAGTGGTCATGACATACACTTTCATCATCATTATCCCTTGGCTATTTCATAGTCCATAACCTGTAGATTAGTCTGTAACACAAACTCATACATTTCTATGCATTATCATCATGTAATTGCATACAATCATCATTCCAATTCGGTATCCTTGTACCAACAACTTAACATCAAAGTTTTCAAGTTAGAAATAGATCTCATAATATCCCATAATTCAATTTCGACACCCATTCATAAAATTATCATTTACCAAATAGATTGCATCATATCCAACATCATTCTAATAGCATTTAAAAATTCATAAAATTTACATTCTCACAAAATGTCGCATCATATACATCATCATCAATAACATTTAAACATTCATAAAATTTACATTCACATAGTAGATCGCATTATATCCATGATCATCAATAACATTTAAACATTCATAAAGGTTCATACATCTTAAAAGTTTAAGTTTATCATTTAATAGTTTCACTGTGAGTAGAAAATAAAAGTGTAGGCCTCAGGTAATCCTGGTTGTCTAAGTCAAAAGGTGATGTTACATACACCCCACCTCCGAGAAACATATTCTTGAGGTGGTAAAAAAAAGTGGGGAATAGTCTTGTCGTAATGTCTCAGTGTCTTCCCAAGTAGCAGATCCCGGACTATACTTGTCCCATTGGACCTTAACTTGGTCTACTAGACGGTTCCTGAGCTATCGGACTCTACGGTCCAATATGCATAATGGTTCTACTGTGATATTTCCCACGTCCGATACCTGCAATTCCTTCCAATTTAGTTTATGTGATTCATTAGCAACATAATGACATAAAACAAATACATGAAAAACATTATGAGTTTTGTGCAAGTGCGATGGCAGTATGAGACGATAGGCAACGGGTCCAATTTTCTCTTGGATTTTGAATGGTCCTATAAATTGAGGTGACAACTTTTTCCCCTTCCCGAACCATATGGTACTCTTATTAGGCCTGATACGAATGAAAACCTGGTCTTCCACTTCATAACTTCAGTCGGTCCTGTGTGCATCCGCATAAATTTTCTGCCTATTCTATGCTTCCTTTAGTCTCTGCCTAATCTGAATTACCTGTTCCTCCATCTCTTGAATCAATTATGGCCCAACTGTTACTCGGTATTCTAGTCTATCCCAACTCAATGACGTTCTGCATGGCCTTCCATATAAGGATTCGTAGGGTGGCATTCAGATGGAGCTATGAAAATTGTTATTGTAAGCAAACTCTACCAAAGGTAGGTACTTCTCCCACTGGGTTTGATTATCCATGACATACATCCTAAGCATGTCTTCCATGACTTGATTTACTCTCTTAGTTTTCCCATCAGTTTCAGGATGATAAGTTGTTCTTAAGTTCAATTGAGTCCCCAATGTTGACTGCAAACTTGTACAAAACCTAGAAGTGAATCTGGAGTCCCTATCTGAAATGATCTTCTTAGGTATCCCGTGCAAATGGATAACCTCACTTACAAACACACGTGACACATCAGTGACATCGTAAGTGTCTCTAACCAGAATAAAATGAGCACTCTTGGTTAACTTATCCACTATCACAAGAATGGCATTGTGTCTATGAGATGTGAGCGGCAACCCCACAACAAAATCCATAGAGATGACTTCCCACTTGGACATAGGAACATCATGTGGTTGTAGGAGGCCTCCTGGGTGATGGTGATCATTATTCACTTGTTGACACTCTAGGCACTTGGCGACGAAGTGGAGTACATCGCACTTCATGCCTACCCAGAAGAAAAGTTTCCTCATGTCTGCATACATCTTTTTCACACCCGAATGCACACAATAAAGTGCTCTATGGGATTCCTTTAGTATGATGCTTTGAATATCCCCATTTTCAGGGATGTACATTCTTCCTCGATATCTCAATAGTCTTTCTGCTTCTAGAATATATCCTTCATACTTTGGATCTAATTTCCTCCCACTCTGGAGGTTTGAAGTAACCTCTAAATACCAACTGTCTCCTTGGAGTTGCATCAACACATGCTCCCTCAAATTGACCTTTAAAGGTACCAAGAAGAAGACATGTGGTCTCCTACTCAAGGCATCTGCGACCACATTTTCCTTTCCTTTGATGTACGAAATACCAAAATCGTACTCACTCATAAACTCACTCCATCGCCTTTGCCTAACATTCAAATCCCTTTGAGTGAAGAGATGTTTTAAACTTTGATGTTCCATTTTGAGCTCAAAGTTTCGCCCCACAAGATAGTGCCTCCAAATTTTCAGAGCTAGCATTACAACTGCCAACTCTGAATCATGAGTCACATATATCTCTTCATTTTTCTTCAACTTCCTTGATGCATAAGCTATCACTCCTCCATCATGTGTTAGCACGACCCCCAACCCTTGCTTCGAGGCATTCGTGCAGACTGTGAAGTCCTTTTCCATATCTGGCACTCGTAGAATTGGAGCACTAGTTAGTAACCTCTTAAGCTCAATGAATGCACTATCACATTCTTCTGTCCATTCATACCTAACCCCCTTGCACTGGAAGGTGGTGATGGGTTTCTCTATTTTTTAGAATCCTTCCAAAAATCTCCGATAATAACCTACTAGCGCCATGAAGCTTCTCACCTCATGGGCATTTTTCGGCACTGGCCACTCCATAATGGCCTTTACCTTTTCTGGGTCCACAGAGATTCCTTCGCTGGAAATGATATGACCTAAATAGTGAATTTCTTTCTGGAAGAAGGAACACTTCAACAACTTCCCTTACAATTTGTTCTCCCTAAGGCAGGACAACACCACTTGCAAGTGTTCCTCATGTTCTCTTTCGTTCTTGGAATAGATGAGGATGTCATCTAGAAATACTTGTACAAAACGGTCTAAGTACTTTCAGGATACGTCGTTCATGAGGCTCATGAATACTGTTGGTGCATTGGTCAATGCGAAAGGTACTACGACAAACTCATAATGTCCAAACTGAGTTTGAAAGACAGTTTTTGGGATGTTGCCTTCCTTCATCCTTAACTGATGATACCCTGATTGCAAATCAATTTTTGAGAATACCACTGATCCTTTCATCTGATCAA
This sequence comes from Picea engelmannii, assembly GCA_009831015.1. Lineage (NCBI taxonomy): Eukaryota > Viridiplantae > Streptophyta > Pinopsida > Pinales > Pinaceae > Picea > Picea engelmannii. The sequence goes on along the minus strand of ML781361.1, from coordinate 615,267 downwards.
AGAGGTCATCTATTCACAGCATTGGGTACCTATTTTTCACTGTATCACGGTTCAAGTCCCTGTAATCTATACATAGTCGTAAGGAACCATCCTTCTTCTTTACAAAAATTACTGGTGCACCCCAAGGTGAAACACTGGGCCTTATTAGCCCTAAGTCTAGTAACTCTTTTAACTGCATTTGTAATTCACAAAGTTTCGGCACTGTCATCCGATACAGAGTTTTGGAAATTGGTTTTGCACCAGTTTTTAGCTCAATAGTAAAATCAAGCTCCCTCTCAGGAGGTAACCCTGGCAACTCGTTTGGAAAAACATCCTTAAATTCTGACAATACCGGGTACTGATCTAATGATGGTCCCTTCCTTTCATTCACTACTTCCACTACATAAATTCAACACCCTTGCCTCAATCATCGCTTAACCTTCATAGTTGAGATAAAGCATAAAGACACCTTTCTCTGTACACCCTGGATCTCTATTGGCCTTCCTTCGTCGTCAACACAGAGCACCCTTTCTGTGAAAAAATCCACCAAATCTCGATGAGCTTCTAACCAATCCATTCCAATGATTAAATCATACGCCCCGAGAGTAGTGGCGTATACCTTCAACCTGGTAGTACACACTCCCAAGTCTATTATACAATTATCAACACTAGGTCCTACCGCTTGTTTTTCCCCTGAAGCCATCTTGACTTGTTGAAAGTCATCGTGCTCGTAGGCTGCCATCCGACTCTTTTTTAATGCAGATGGTGAAATGAAACTATCTATCGCACCAAAATCAATTAAAATCTTAACATTGATATGATTTAGCATACTTGATGACTCCACCACCGTGGATTGATGTTCAGCCTGGCGATTATTAACCGTTGCGTAAATCTGGTGGCTGCTACTTTCTCTTCCCATCAGGGCCTTTCCTTCTCTATGCACAAATCCTGATTGTAACTCTGGGCAGTCACACTGGTAATGGGGTCCTACATATCCCCAACACCTAACACGAGATTGAACCTATGCACTATTCTGTGACTATCTCTGAAATGAGTTCCTCCCCCTAGAACCCCTGCCCCTGCTAGATTTTCCCTGAGATGGTCGTGGACCTGCCTGCATCATTGGTGATGAACGAGATGATGCACTCACTGCCATTGAAGTCCCTGCAGCTACTGTCCTTGGTGCAACTCTGTTACCATATGGAGGTGGCTTTGAGCCCCCTCCCCTAGGAAATGTCTTAGGGGCCTTCCCCACGAATCCAGGATGATGAGGAAAGGTTAGTCTCGTACCTTCGGTTAAGTTCATGTGTTCCTTTCCATAACGCGCATTTTCCACAGCTTCCTCTACTGAAGACGGTTTCCATGTCCACACCATAGCTCTTATCTTAGGGTTTATCTCATAGACAAAGTGTTATGCCTATCGTTGGTCATTATACATATATGAAACATACTTGACCAATTCCATAAACCTAATCTCATATTCCTCTATGGTCCTGTTTCCCTGTATTAGAGCATGAAATGCCCCTACCTGTTGTTCCTCATAGTAAGATGGTAGATATTTCCTTTGGAACCTCTCCTCGAAAAGTTCCCAAGATACGGTGTCCGGGGTAAGATGCAGTTGCCTCTCCAGGTTGCCCCACCAGTTCAAGGCACTATCTCTTAACTGAAAAATCATTATCTTTGCCTTTGAGGTGGACGCATAGTCCCTTAAGGCAAAACACCTTGTCATGCCTTCCAACCATGCTTCTGCACGTTCACTAGAGCGACCCCCCAACAAACTACAGAAGTTTGATCTTATGCAGTTCTCTAGTGATGTCTTCGGGTGGAGGTCCTCCCCCTGAATCCCTCGATGCTTCTGGATTACCCATTCGAGATGGTGGGGGTTCCACTTCGATCTCTACTGGTTGTCGCCCCTTTAAAGTCTCATTTATGGCCTCCAAAGAGCGCAGTATTAGAGCTAGTTCTGACGATGGTGGTGGCGACGTTGGCGGTGTTGGCGGTGCCTGCAACGATGCTCCTCTACCTCGATTCCCTCGAGTCTTAACCATCCTGTATGATTTAACCTGCATCAACCAAAGTTGTCAAGGTGAGTTCAAGGACGTTTCTCATTGCGCAACTTAACTAGAAAACAGGGTTAGTCATAAGTTTCTTTTTACTTGTCTGTAAACAAACGTTACTCTCTTTAGGGGGGTGGCTAGGTTAGGGATAAAGCGTCTAAGCTTGATTTCTTCGCCTAAGAAAACTATTAACTCCCTCGCATTGTAGCTATGCTAGCACTGTACCCCACTCACTAATTCCTCTAACTTACTTTCCTAGTGCGCATGAAGCCCCCTCCCACTTATCTCATTCTAAGTCCTTAACCTTTCACTAAAAACAATCTAATTAATCACTTTAATTAGTCGCATCCACTTTCCTTGATGCCATTCCTGAGCTAGACACAACTAGCATCTACCAAACTCCTTTACAGTGTCAGTGTGAGGAAAGTAAATAAGAGGAAGTTGTTCCTCCTTCCTTAAGCATGAATTATAAATTTTAAATATAATTAAACATAATTTTAATTATAAATGAATTTAAAACACAATTAATTAATTAAAACATGATCAATTAATCATAAAACATAATTAATTAATCATAAAACTTAAACTTTAAATCAACTATATGTAATTTAAATTATATTTTATTTATTAAAAATTAAAATTGAACATTAAATTAAATTATATTTAAAATTGAACATTAAATTAAAATTTAATAGTTTAAATTTAATATTAATTTAAAATTAAAACATTTAAAATTTTAACATTGAATTTAAATTAAATCCTTAACAATTTAACCAAAATAATCAAATTAAAAAAAATGAATAATAATAAAAATAAAAATAAAAACTAAATAAGAAAAATAAAAAAAAACTATTTTAACGTGGGCAGTGGGTCCTTGCATGAGGCCCACGTGCCCCCCCGTCTCTTTTCTTACCTAAAACCCTACACACCTCCTAAAAAACCCTAAACTCCTCAACCCTAACGCTCCCTCACTGTCGCCTCTCCACTCTGTCGCCTCTCCACTCTGCTCTCTCCCTCTTCTCTTGGCGCTAGTGCTTACGCGTTGGTTCAAAATGGGCATCCCTTGTGGGTTCCCTTCTCGGCGCTTAGTGTTATGAACACTCTCTTTTTCAATGGTCTTTTGCATGTCTTGCATGTCGATCTTGAAGACTTGGCGTACTCGATCTTCCATGGTTTTGGAGGATTCACCATCGAATCGAACTGCTTCGGACTTCAATGCTCAGAGTGCACAAACGATACAGTGGTACGCACAACAGAAGACAGAGAGTAATAGCTCTTCGCTATGCTATTCTGGTCGTGGCTTTGTGCATGGAGGTGGCACTGATTTGTGCTGGCATAGAGCACAGTGGCGCCCCCTCGTATAGCTCAGATGGTTGGAAAGATATGNATTTTTTTTTGTTTCCTGTGTGTGCAGTGCATGGCTCTTTGGTTGTGGTTGGGCGCAGATAAGTTAAGTTGAATGATATCAGGCTTGGCGCTCAATGTTGGTTTTTGGTGACTTATGTGTTCAGCGGTTGGTGCGCGGTGCGTTTGGGCACTGGCTTGGGCATTGGCTTTGTGTTGTGTATAGCAGTGGCGCTGGCACTGTCAGACGCATAGATGAGACATGTGGAAAAGGAATAGCTTGGAACTTGCCCTTGGCTTTGGTGACTTTGTTGCTAACTCGCGATTATATGTGCAGGTGTTGTCTTGGGTACTAGAAGCTTGGAACTTGGCCTTTGAACCCCAACAGCTAAATACTTTTTTTTTCATGTTTTGTTTATGGTTTAAATCGTTTATGTTTTTTTGCTGTATTTTGTTTGGTAGTTTAATTTATAATGATATTTGCTGGTGTAGATCTTTTCTTTTGATGTATATCTTTTCTTTTGGTCATTGATAGAAATGAATATAGAAAAGCATGTGTCTAACTTGATTATGAGGAACTTTCTTTGAGATCTAAGGCCTATTTTCCTCTAAGCATTTATAAAATCGTTTATTTGAACTGTTGTTGGAGTTGGCATTTCTTATTTCAACCTGCAAACATCTCTGTTGATCAGCAGGCCCACCCATTACAAAAATAGCCCATAGCCTGCACCGAATTGAAGGTTCGCCGGCATGGGGAAAGCGATTGCCAGCCTAAACTTAGAATTCTTAAGAACATCCATAAAATTTAAATCTTAGGAGCAATATTTGTGTGAAGAAATTTAAACAATGCAGATGTTGTATGCCACCATTAGGTGTTTGGTAGCTAACGCAACAGAAATGTTAATTATCTATTTTTGAGAAAGATTCCCAACTATTCGTATGATTAGTTTGGAACTCATGTCCTTTATAGCAAGAATCTTGTTTCTTGTTCATTCAGGGTTGTCCATAGAACAAAGAGATATGAATGCCTATGGTTCTAAATAGAGATTTAGAGCTTGTATTTAATTTTTATTTTTGTTCTATTTGTCTGTGACGAGTACTTGCGGATGTAAATTCATCTGACTCATGATGATTGAAGCATATACTGCCTTCCTTCCGAGACAATATTGTATGTTTGTTCCTACTACTTTATAATATGTTCATGTCTCTCAATTTAAAATTGTTCTGAATATATATATTTTTTTGTGATTAAAATCATTCTAACAGCTAACTGTAGAGATCAGGGAAAGAATCCATGGCTGAGGAAACAGTTCACAAGTTGTCTTGATTCAAATATATGAGAAGTTGTATTGATTTAAATTTATGCACAAATTTTGTAACTTATAACCACTGTGGAGGAATATCTCTATTCATCTAAATATATACAATGGCAGTGTGAAAGTTCCTTACTTCACCACTTATTTCTCTAATGGGAGGTATATGTCTATTTATATATGTCATTTATACCTCTATTTATAAGTTCAAGGGCATAGCATAATTATTTGGGGAAGCATTATGTATATATATATATATATATATATATATATATATATATATAGATCTGCATATATACTAAAAAAAATAATTGTGTGCTTGGCTTGCAGGTTAGGTGGAGCTGGAGCTTGGAGCTTAGATTTATACCTAATTAAAGGGTTTCAGGGTTGTTTAAATTTATGGGTGGGTATAGTTCCATTCCTAAGTTGGGTAGGCAGGTAGGTAGGCCCTTAAGGCTCCAGTGCTTCAAACTAATGCTCTGATACCATGTGTAGGGTTAATAAATTAATAAAGCCCAAAAAAAAATTCATAATGTTTAAACAATAAGATTAATCAGCAAGCAATAAGCAATTTCATTCAACATATAAGCAGCATAAATTTGATTTTATGAACAACAATCTATAAATTTACATAATCATCACATAACTCAACAAATTCATAAATAAAATACCTCTTCCTGATGCTAAACTCTCGCTTATCTGGTTGTCCTCCCTGCTGCCTTGCCCAACCTAATGCTTTGACCAAACCCTGCCCAAACCGACTAACCACCCAACCAGCTAGAAGCAGCCTGTCTGGCTCCCTAGCTCCAGGATACTGTAAGGAATCCTGGCCCCCGTGCCCAAAACCCCCAGCAACCTGGTGCCCCCTGCAATGGTTCACCAAAACCCGAAAACCAGAAAAAAATATCCAACAACCAGCATACAGTCCTCTCCTCCCAATTTTTCATGATGGTCTCTTGTAGGACTCCTCCCCCTCATATCTCCCCCCATTCACCGACTCCCTATCCTCCATTAATTACCTTATCCTCCCCATTATTAACTTATCCCCTTTCCTTTATTATCTTATCCTTTCCTATCATACGTAAAGTTTCATAATAATTAAATTAAATTTATTAAGCCCCTTAATGTTTTACCCAAATCATTGAATGTGTTAAGTAATCAATTAATTGATTAATTAATCAATCAACAGTTATAAACAATTAATTAATATTATTAATACTAATTATTGTTTAAATAAAACCATATTACGACAATTAATTATCTAATTAATTATACTTAATAATCCCTATGGAACTATTTAACCGGGGTTGTTATAAGATAGGGGAGTTAATGTGGGTCAGTAGTGAGGGAATGCAGGGTAAGGGAATGCAAGGTGAGAAGTGAGAGCATGTGGGGTGAGGGAGGGAAAAGGGGTTGTAGGTACGCAAGGGGAAAATGATACCAAGGGAAATGGGCGAGGGAGTAAGGGAATATAGGCGTAAGGGAGTGTGGGGTTTAGAGGGGAAAAAAGAGTGTATGTCCCTGCAAGAGAGGAGTGACGAGGATGGGAGACATGTAAATATGGATGAGTGGGGAGAGGGATGAGAAGAGAGGGGAGGTAATGCAGATCGGAGCTAAGTGATGTAGAGTGAAGGAGAATGCAAAGGCAAGGAGGATGTGGTGATATCCCTGCAAGAGTAAATCAAATTAAGTATGGAAAGTGGGAGAGTGGGGAAAGGGATGAGAAAAATATTAAGTATGGGATGGAGAACTAAGAAAATGTGTGGTTCTAAGAAATTATGTTTTTTCAATAAAATGGGCACGGTTCTAAGAATTGAGCATGGTTCCAAGAAAATATTAGTTGTGTTGCACATGGAAAAAATGTTTTTTGAGTGCTTAGAAATAAACTTGGATATTTTGAACATACAGACTCAGATTTTTAATCCATAAAATGCATGACAAATTTGATACCGAAGGATATGACATAACATTGTGATCGTTCAAAATTTCCTTAATCCGATATCGATTTTTTTATTATTATTCAAACAGAAGGAATCCTAGGTGATAACTTTTTTTTATCAACATCTGGCTCCAGTTGTGGGACAATGACCTCCTGTGGGTTGTTGAGAATCCAGAATCCTAGTTTTGATGCCTTCTCCATTGGGTTATGAAGTCATTTTCATATAAATAAACCCTGATAATTCCTCATCCATTTGTTCATTGAGTCGTCTTCAAACATTTCCTCCATCTAGCAATTTCTCTATTGTGCAAACGTTTGATTGAAGAAACAAATTATGTACAAACCATATCTACCTACCTATTCTACTTGAAGGAAAAGGACACTTTTCAAGTGTAAGTATATTTCCAATTGAGCCATTCCAAGTGTAGGTAGATTTCCAATTGAGCTCCTATTTTTAGAAGCTCGTAGGTTTCCTCCTCCATCCTTTTGATCTCCATTCCTACCTCCCTCATGGGTCTTCACATAGATGGAAGTCATAAGCAATATCAACACCCACATTTTTAAACATGGTATATCATTTTTTCTAAATACATAATCCATCATTAGTCTTACTCAATTTCCATAACATCATTATTTCATGTATATAGCAACATACTATTCTAAGCCCACAAATATGTCATATGCATATCCAAGCATGTACATATGCACAAATTCACATCCATATGCACCAAGCATTCACTGTCAGTTTTCCTACTAATGCATGTGCATTCTAACTTCATTGTATGCATCATGTACTCTAGTGTATTTCTGCTTCATTTCATTTATTTATTTATTTTATAGATGGTTGTCCTTCAATTTCTTCAAATCCTTGCTGCCTTGTGTGCTCCCATTCTTCTCATATACACTATTGTTCCCTAGTCTTAACACTTTCCATTCGAGTTCCACTTGGCCTTTATGCAATCCAACCAACGTGTTCTATTTGCAACAACCTCTCTTAGGAATTCATAACCAAATTTACCTTTATGAAGCATTCCAACACCTTGGAATGAGGTATCTCACAACATTCCACTACTCTACTAGCACAACATCCTTGAATCAAGTTGCCCATAATCACTCCACATCCTTGCTATTACTTATGGTTGTCCATTGGATTAATTTTTTTAGCAATTCCTTCTGAAGATGTATTTGTCGCATTCAAGACCATTCCTAATGGAAGTCTATTTTCATTCAGTGGCACTTTTCAAGTGAAATAACCTTCATTATTCTATCCTTGATTTCTATGCATTAGTATCTTGCTTCCACTGTGAACTCTTATATCAAAAGTGGATTTCTTGCTCTGAGTACTTTTAGACAAATTAGCTAAGTCATAGCTATAGAATGCTTCCTAGGCATTCATGTTCCTGGAACATATAGATGATTCACACCTCACCTCCTAAGCTCCTTGTTCTCTTTCACATCAAGCTTGCAACTATCTACACATCTCTACCTTCAAGGCTATGGAGTCTTACCATTCCTTTCTATGCCCATTAATGACATTCTTCACCCACTAGATTCATGTCCTATGTGAGGATTCTTGTTGTTGTACCTGCAATTCATTCATATTATAAAACAGAGGACTAATAATTCTTTTGTTCTACTCTTCTTGACTTCTTTATCCACTTTGTTCATTACTTTCCCTAGAGCTCTTTATTGCCTCAAAAAACTTCTACAAGCCCTTCCATGCTTCCATGAATATAATATCCAATTATAGGCTTGAATTGATCTAATTATACCTCTAATTCTACCAAAATTGTAAGCAACCATTTTTGTTAGAATTATGCATATTGTAGAATTTTTGTCAATTAATGCTACACGTCCTTTTTCTGCTCAATTCCCAAAGAATTGTGTCACAATTCTCAAAATTATAATAGTTCAATGTTATTCTAATATGAATCATCTTTCCAATGACTATACTGATGCCCCAAACTGATCTCTTAGATGAAAGTTATGGATTTCTAAAAAATCCATTTTCACCCCATTTGTGCATTTTTTCCACTGGTTTAATTTTATTGAAAACTTCTGTCAACTGTAGAATAGAATATGTTAGGAAATAGAGAAAATTTTGTGTGATAAATAGATAAAAACAATGCCAAGGAATTCATATCATCTCTCATATTTTCAATTTGATAATACAATAAAAAAACTACAACAATATGGAATATGCAACTTCGTCCTTTTTCACCCCTTTTTCCAGACCTGGAATTTTTAGTAGAATTGGCCATCTCTCAATTTGTGCACTTATAGAAAAATTTCACTAAACCAATTTTTTTTACTTGACGAGTATATTAAAAGTCAAGTACATAAAATTTTCTAGTTTTGTGATCTAGTGTCACTTTTCCTCCTCCGAAAATCTCAAAATCCAAAAAAATGGCCCAAAATAGTGTATTTTGGCCTATTTCAATATCCCCATTCCAATCCATTTAGGATTTATTCAATTCCTTCATGGGTTATTTCCATGCTTTCTCTATGGAAGCTCTCCAATAATTTCAGTTTAATCTGGACCTTTCCAATGATCTGGACTTTGATCTTTAAAAACCACTATTTTGCAATTTCTGACAAATCTAAGAAGAATTGGAATATGGCCCTCTACGACACTTTTGTAAATCTTGTCTCTGTGGAAAAAACCCATAATTTTCATCTTAATCCAAATTAATATGCTCCATTTATTTCCAAAGTGCAATATGCATCATTGATCTCAATTCAGAATCAATATGTACCGCTGATTTTCTCTCTATCGATGATCAACGACCGTCGTTCTCCTTTGGCATGCATAATAATTTCCCCAAAATGTTGAACCTAACGTCGACTATCATCCCAAATCACTGACGACTAATTTTCACACAACTCCAAACCAACCAACCTGGCCATCGACCATTGGTGATCTTCATTGGCAAATGGAACTCCCTACTACTTTGATCTATGCTCCACCATCAACCCATCAACAAACAACGATCCCCGATGACTGTCGAAAACACATCCTTAATTTGGGTGACCCAACTGTCAACCATTAGCCATCTCTCTTGGCTGACGTGGCATGACACATGGATGCTGACATGGCATGACATGTCATATTGAGGCATTCATTGGGATGACATGGCATGACACATTATCACCCTCTTTTCTCCATCATCCATCAGTAGTTTATCTTGGAAGAATCTAAACTTTACACTAAATTTGTCAATCCTTGATCCATCAACCATCGATGATCTCAAATGTCCTTTGGCCAAGCTTCAATACTTCATCAAGCTTGCCAATCCCCAACCCATCAACCATCAAAGATCTCATATGTCATTTGGCCTAACTTCAACACTTTGTCCAAACGTGTCGACCCCCGACCATCGACCATTGACGATTAGAGATGTCTCTTGGCCAAAATTCAACACTTCGCCAAAATCATCGATCCCCGACCATCGACCATCGACTATATCAAATGGTGATTTTCAACACTTAGACATTTTCAGCCAAAACCCAAGTGGATTTGGGTCGTTGATCTCCCAACCAAGATGATCTCGATCGTTGCTTTTCTCTAACTTCATGAACAAACTAAAATGAATATGGAACATCTATATTTCTCCTTTTCCAAAAATTCAAAATAAATCTAGATCGTGGATCTCATAACTTTGTGAAACTTCAAAACTTTATCAATTTTTAAAAATTTTCAAGGTTGAATCTAGGTTGTTGATCTGGAGATCGAACATGATATCGACTGTCGATTCTCTGAAATTTTCCCCGCGCTACAACCACCATTAAAACTTCATATTTTTATGATCTTCCAAGTTGAATTCAACTCTTCAACTTTGCATATCAAATCCGTTAACTTATTAGACAGTCTCGAGTAATCTAAAACTCGAATCTACTCATGAATTTGGGGATTTTTCTTTCCAAATTTTCACCATTTTCCCCAAATTCACATGGAGCAAATTTGTGACAACGAATTTTCCTGATATGCACTCGTTCCAGCCCATACTAGTTCGATGTTTCAACTAGAAGCTCTGATACCAATTTGTAACATACCCAACTGCCAGGCTATTCCACATTACCTCAAAACACTCTCCAAGAATGCTATGAACTAACTCATATCATACCCGGTACAACAAATACCAAAACTATCTGCCCGAGTGCTGATATGAAACATACCCATTACCCAAGTACTTCCAAAATTCTTCCTCTTGCACTAATTGAAAATTCTATTCCATTCTTTAATTAATCAAGAGCATAAATCTATGTCATGCAATTAACAAGATTCATGCTAAACCATCCAAGTAAAGAACAATGTGCCATGCACAACAAAAACCAACAAGCATGCACACGAAAATACATCTTAAAGATAATTATACAGAATGAAATATAAATTATGCAGGAAACACAAAGAACACTTATCTTTAATTAAACCATCACAAACTAGTTGTAGAGCAAGGAAGTTCCTTTCAACCATAGACACTGTCGTTCCAATTCTCAACATCATGTCACCCTCGAGCCAGGGCTATGAATCCACAAGGGCGGGTCCTAGTCCAAAACTAAAACACACAACAGTTGGCTAATTAGATCTCAGGTTTTCCCAACCATATAACAATCCTAATTTCCAACTCTCTTTCCCATTCAACCTGCACAACCCAAAGAAATGAACCCCTTTCTCTGGAACGCGGTCCCTTAGGTTGTTCCATTTCTCTCCAAGGCTCCAATTGATCCAGGTGGATATTGGTGGCCACCCACCTTTTCCGACTAGCTCAAAACAGTTTTCTGGCAATTTTGGCAATTTACTATTTTTAGTAGGTTTAACTTCCGGGGCCATTTTGAGGGCCTAAATGAAGGTTTTTGGAGATCTAGGTGCTCAATAATAGCCAAAGGAATTATTGAGCCCCCAAAATGAATCTCCTCGACGATACCTTTCCAACGAGCTATCACACGCCTAAAACGGAGATCGTATGCAAAAGTTACGACCCCGGGAAGTTGATGTACTAACTTACCCAAACGGGGCCCACATGACTTTTGGCGCTTCATCTCCTAGGGTTAGGTTTCTTGATGTCTATGACTTTTGGCATTCTCGTCTATTGTAAAAAGGCCTCTAGAGCCTCACTGTAATCATCTTCCGATGGATGCGAGTAGCAGACACATCTCTTCTCAGAGATAAGCTACCAGCGCCTTAGCTAGTTTATTTACATTCTGTCTGTAAGCATTTTTCAGTCATTAATGAAATGAAGTCTTATTTCCGCTGCATCTCTGCGTTTATGTGT
>ML781361.1:588436-599850 GCA_009831015.1 Picea engelmannii | reverse complement strand
GCTACCAGTGCCTTAGCTAGTTTATTTACATTCTGTCTGTAAGCATTTTTCAGTCATTAATGAAATGAAGTCTTATTTCCGCTGCATCTCTGCGTTTATGTGTATTTCTGTATTTCATTGTGTTCCTACATAAATCCGGATCACCAATGCTACTGGTAAGAAAATCTCCATGCTAGAAACTCCAAGGATTATCAGTTGTGACAATTCTTTGAGAACTACCATCAATCTCATGAACACAGGCATCCATTCCCTCCTGGAATGATCAATAATTCCTCACATCCATCTAGCAATGACTCTCTATCTCCAACCATTTGTTTCCATGCTCAAACCAAGAACACACGAATTAATAAGAACGAGGAAGAAGAGTGATTAACAATGAATGAGGAAATCAAAATGAAAGTGTGTAAGAGTGAATGAGTGAACCCAAAAATAGCCCAAGGAGAGGTTGATATAGTTACTTGGAAATCAAGAACCACATAGCCTTCCCCAAGAAGCTCATGTAACCACTTTTCTCAATTAAAACCAAAATGGATAAATACAATATAATAAAAAGACTTAGCCCCTTTATCCTCCTCTCTCATGGAATCATAGCGCCCTATCTCTTGTCCCTGTCTGTCTTGCAGCTAGCGATGTATTTTATTAATAGATATAGAAATATTACATTTCCTAGGCACTCTGACCCCTTTCCAACTTTACCAGCTCACCAACCTAAGTCACAATTACATAATACATTCTATTTTATAGGGATCAAAGTTAGCAGTGTTACACTGTGACTTGCATGACTAGCCTATGGTCTAAGAAACCATAACCCAGGGGTCTCTAAGAAGTCAAAATCACCCGAGGATTACGCCTGGCCCACGTCACACCAACCTTTAGCATCGATGGATTTTAGGTGTCTCCTCTTGGCTAGATGAGTTTCAAACTTGGGTCACCTTACAAAATGAGGCCCATCGAAACCAATCACGCTAACGAGATTTTACCTTTTCAGGGGGGGCTTTTAAGAGATCCATTTCAACACATATTCTTGAAAAGTTTGTGCATTTCCTTTCCATTGTTTCATGGTTGCAATGATGAAATTTTCCAATACCATTTGTCATCTCAAAGAGGGTCTCATGAAGACATAACTTTTGAGGAAGATTAAGAAGTCTTACCAACTAAGGGGTCAAGGATAAATAGTTTGCAAAGAGGTCAAAGATAGGGTGTGAAGCCTTCATGCAAAGATCAAGTATTAACATTATTCATTGCATCATTATTCTACTTACATTAATAGCATTTTGCAAACATGGATCCGACCCTCCTTGTCTATTAATATATGATGTTCTGGAGTTCCATAAACACAGTGGTCCTCATGGAATCAAACCATAACAATGTGTCAATTCCACCCATGAAGTGAGACAATAAAAAAATACCTTAAAAAATGGCTTAGACTATACATAAATCTCAAAAGTTAACCATGTCAACAATCGACATTGGAAAAATGAATGTCAAGGCCTTACCTTCACAATAATGGATCTCCTTAAAGAAAAAATATACATGTTTAAATACTTGTTAAAATGGCTCTCAAATAACTATTCTTGTATTAAGAAAAGAAAAAATAAAAAACATACATATTGCTTTAACATTACTATATTTTTTATGATTCGTGTCATGAGCTTCTTTTCTTCTTTACTATTTTTCAAAACATAAACATATCAACAATAGATATTTTTTTTCTTCAAAACATAAACATATCAACAATAGATCAATTTTTTTTAGGATCTCTTACTTCACGTATATATTAAAATTGACCCAAAATACAATCTTTCATAGAAAAAAAGGTCAACTAAAACAAAACATTAGGCTTGGTCTATATCTTAAAATACAAACATTACAAATTAGAAAAAAGCCACTCCCTACACATATATACTACATTACAAAAGCATCTAACATTATGTATATTCCTTCGGTTATTACATTTACAAAGCTTTATATCTATAACAATAACAATTATTTTTAAAAAATATGCATTTAATATCATGAAACACATCATAAGCTCATGAATTTGATTAACTTTAAGTGTGGATTTGTGGATTTGCTATGATTTTTTTTTCAAAATTAAGTTTAAATATTTTATTTTTATTATTATTATTGAAATTAGACAATGTAATGATTAGAAAAATCACAATTTTATAGTATTTAAATTTTGAAATGCATATATCCCTTCAGTTTTCTCAAAAATATCTCAAGAACTAAAATTTATAATTTCAATTATTTTTAAAAAAAATTAAAAACCTACCTTTTGTCAAAAAAAAATTGTAGATATGTGACCCACGTGGACGTGGTCGACCTCAACTTCCATTACTTGGCAACACATTCTAATTTCATTAATGGAAACTTCATGTGAAGTGTGAATGATACAATAATGTGAAGTGTGAATGATACAATAATGTTCACAATAATGTGAAGTGTGAATGATACAATAATGTTCACATGGTTGTTGAGGTGGCACCCTAATTTTATATAAACATCGCATGCTCTTATTCCCAAGCTGCTACCATCGCCCCACAATTTCGAGTGTATTTTTCTCCCGTAAAAATATAATAAGAGATAAAGAAAATATAGCGTGAGTTTTATAATGCTCGCTTTTTTTATAGACGCCATGGACTAAGGACAAGCGTGGTTGTTGGGGTGATTTATTTATCGATATTATTCACATCATGTCCATACTTTACACCATGTTGTCTTCTATGTTCGATTACTTTTTCGATAGAAGTATATATTAATTATGCTTAGAGAAAGAATTAATTAAAACCATGATTTTGTATTTGTATTTTTTTTTTATGGTATTCTGATCTATAGCAAAACATGGAAACACGTGAGTGTTGATAAAGCATTGTAATTCGTTTCAGTTGTTTAGTTGGTTTATATGTACTTTTGGTACTTAAAAGTTTGAATACTTACTATATATTAGAGTGAGGACAAGATGTGAGTGGATTCCAAGAAAATTGAGGTTATGTAGGATTTGTTATGTGTTAATATTTTAAAAAGTTTGCATAGTTTCTTAGAACGTATGGTTTATTATAAGAATTTCGTGAAGGATTATGATCAAATTACAATTTCTTTAGTTTTCCTAATAAAAAAAGTCTTTGTATGGAATGATGTTACTGAGTAGGTCTTTTAATCTTTAAAGGAAGCCATGTGTACTACACCTGTCTTACTCATTTCTAACTTCACTAAGACTTTTTTTTGTTGGAAAATGATGCTTTGAATTGAGGTCTTGGAGTTGTGATGATACAAGAGAAATGCCCTTTGGCATTCACTAGTGAACAATTGTGTGATGAAATTTTGGGAAAGTCCATCCTTGAAAAAGAGATGATGGTCATCCCTCTTGTAGTCAATGCGTTTAGGAGACACTTCTAGATCAAGACAAACCATCATAGTCTGAAGTATTTTATGGAACAAAGGTTGTTGTCCTTGGCATAACACAAGTCATGTCATTAAGATGCTTGGGTATGATTATGATAGCATATATAAGAAGGTTAAAGTGAACATGCTTGCTAATGTTTTTTCTAGGAAATATGAGGATTAAGGGTTTCTCTTTGCCTTCTCTTTACTAGTACTAGATTGGCATGTAGAATCTTAACAAGAATGGTTAGAAAATAACACAATGGTTCAACTCATCCAAATACTTTAGGAGGGCCCTAATCCCTGCAAGGCTTAAAGTTGGTAGCATGATACCTTATGGTATAAAGGACATGCTTTTCTTGTGCATAATTCTACTTTAAAATAAAAGGTCCTAGAGGAGATGCATTCATCCCCTAGAATGGGTTATTTTGGCTTTTAGAAACTTACAAATGAGCTAAGTGCTCTTTCTTTTAGGAAGGCATGAAAAAATGCATCCTTACTTTTGTAGCTAAAGGTGAAGCTTTACAAATGAACGAGGGTGAAATAGTGAAGTCTCTTGGGGAATTAGAGCCACTATTGATCCTAACCACTATCTTGATTGACATAATTTCCATGGATTTATTGTGGGCATTTGAAAAATTGAAAACAAATCGATCATTATGGTGGTAGAAACCGCCTTTCGAAACTTGCTCACTTTTGTGACTTAAAACACCCATTTATGCCCTCCATAGTGGCCTAAGTCTTCATAGATCAAAATTTCAAGTTACATGACATGCCCACTTCCATTGTGTCAAATCTTGATCCCACCTTCACCAACAAACTTTGGCATGATTTGTTTAAACTAGAAGGCACAAACTTGAACATCAACATAGCTTATCATCCTTAAACTTATGGTCAAACTAAGGTGGTGAAAATGATTTGAAACCGACATAATTTTTGTTGTAGTGGATTGATAGAACCAATGGGTTGATTGGCTACTCCTTACTGAATGGTGGTACAACACTACTTATCATAGTGCCACCAAAATGACACCTTATGAAGCTATGTATGGCCAAAAATCTCCTTTAGTTACTTCCTATCTACTATGCATGTCCAAGATTTAGGAAGTAGATAGCACACATAACACTAGAACGACCATTCTCCATGTAGTCAAGGATAATCTAGTTTAACTCAAAATTGAATGAAGAAACAAGTTGATCAACACCACTTTGAGTTTTATTTTGATGAAGGGGATCAAGTGTTCCTTTATTTCCAACCCTATAAGAAACCCTCTCTCAAAGAAAGGGGCTCCCAAGAACTAGCACCAATATTCTATGGCCCCTATAAGATACTATAATGCATTCGACTAGTTGTCTATTGATTGGCTCTTCTAGCCCACTCCAAGATTCACTTAATCTTTCATGTGCCCTATTTGAAGAAGGTTGTGCAACTAAATTGTAGAGTTCAAATTTATCCTTATGGAATGTAATGAAGAGGCTCCATTTGGTTACAGTTGGAGGTAGTACTAGCCATACGCGTATGTTGATTATGCAATTGTACAATTCTTAAGGTCCTAATCCACTAGAAGGATACACAATTGGACAATGCCACTTGGGAACTAGTATTAATTTTACTATAGTTTCCACACCTTTAGCCTTGCGGATGATGCTTCTCTTGAAGGAGGAGGGCATGGTAAGATCCTAACCTCATCTCCCTACTTTGGAGTGACTTAGGAGTTAGTAATCAATGTGTGATACCATATTCTTTGAATAAGGTCCATTAGGTATTTAGTTGGTAGTCACTCAATGTAAAAGGGTCATATTTATTAAATAAGGCCGAATAAGTGATTGGTACTCATTAGTGATTGAACCACAAATGGTTAGGAAGAAACTATTTATAGAGATAGTAGGCCGTTGAATATTTCTCAAGTGTTGTTTCTATATTGAAGCTATGCTCAAAGGAGTTTCCCCCCTCAGAGAGGCATGTGAACATTGCTCTCTCTTTTCTCGATTATCAATACAATGGCTATATTCTGCAAGTTAATTTATATCAATCTCTCTCTTATTTATGTTTTTGCAATTTATATTTCGTGAATAATTTCTCTTTAATATATAGGTTTAGACTCATTGCTTGAGACTCTAAGTGTGGTCTCATAATCCACCACTATCCAAAAGGCTTGGTCAAAGGACCGTTTAGATGGGACCACATAGGCCTCGATTGTGGATCTAATTGGCTTTAACGATCCCACTTTGTTGGTAAATTGACCTCTCCATACAATGCACTCACCATCAGTCAATAGGCCCATCAAGTCCAACAAGTTGGGTTTACCAACATCATGATATTCCAACAATAAATAATTCCTCCTATAGCTCTTCCATTTCCTTCATCCATTGCACTGCTCTCGACATTTTTGTATTTTCTATATCTTTGAATTCCTTTATGATTTTTTGAAGATGATCCTTTACCCTTCCTCCCACAAAATATGATTTCAAGTGATCTCTCTTTCCATGATCTATTAGGGCATCATATTCCCTAGTGTTCTAAACCCTGAAACTCCTAAGTGTACTTCATCAACTTAGTTGAGCATCATGCGCATGTCATCTTGAGTATCCTCCTAAGTTTACTTAAAAAATGCATATTTTAAATGCCCATAATGTTTACATCATCTACAACTAAAGAGTATGTTAACATAATCCAAATATTATCTACAACACTACACTAGTCTCCCATATTCAAATCGATTCCATTTAGTAGATCATCTCCCAAATCAAGTTCTATTAAAATATTTCACAGGGATGCTCTCCATTCCTCTTGTTCTATCATCGATTAGAACGTATCTCCCCAAACCGTCTCCAATAACCCTATAAACCTTTTTATGTCAAAACTCCAAAGATACAAATTTAACCAAATAGAAACTTCAATTTTTTGGGGGTTAAAAAATTAATGTGTGAAATCTAATATTTCAAAATTAAAACATAATTATCCCAAAACTAATAACTTATAGTTATTAACACTATATAAACAAGGGAGAATTGCATAGAAGTTAGTCCCTGCCTTTGCTAAAACCAATGAGAAACAAAGAATAGTATCTAGGATTGAAATCCAATCCAATCCTTTACAAAAATGACATTCAACAAAACGTTAAAAGAGAATCCTTTGAAGTATGACCTTATACATTGAGATTTTCATAGCTAGTGACGGTGAGTTACATTATAAAGAGAATTTGTGTTTATATGGAATACCAAAGATTGTATATGGAGAGAATTTATGCCACCCTTCCTTATCTATCGACTTAGCCATCCATCATTTGTATTGAGTGGCATAAATTATCTCTATACATAGGATCTAAAAATATATAGTGTTTTTTGCTACTCAATCTAGTTTGTTTGAATCTTTTGTTGATTAAAAGTTTTGTAAGTGAACCATGTTGAATATTTTCATTCATTGGTTGTTTTTATTGTTATAAAGTGTTGGTGCTTTAAACTATAACTTTAGTCTTGTAATTAGAAATCCCATGTTATGTGAATTAGCTTTCCTTTTAATGTCATATGCATTTGTTGTATTGTAATTTTATTTTATCTCCATGTTACTTTACAAAATTTTGTGTTTATATGCTTTTAGAATTTTGCAATTTAGTTATGTCAATTACAAACTTGATGTTACATACAAATGCTTTAGTTGTCTTGAACATGGTAAACTTGTCATATGATTGGTATTATGGATGCATTCAGTTATGTGGTGGGCTCTTTGAAAATTTATATGTGAAACTTCCTTGTTTTATATTTCAAAATTGGAATCATGGACTTTCAAGTTACTTGCAAAATACTTCATTATTATGCTTGCATAATAATATTTAATAAGGCAATTTTAAATAATTCTGTCAGCTATTCAACTTTTGCATGGGTACTAAATCATGAAGTGAGCATAAGAATATATTTTTCTTGAGAGCAGTCGTGGCTAACAGAATGGTCCGGAAAACTTCAAAGTGTTGCCCAACACTATTTCGTGTTCATGCCAGAATCTTTCAGGAGGTCATTATGGATTTGGATGGTAACAAAGGTGAATTAGTGGCATGAATTTTATTTTAAATCACTCTATCAATAATGGAACTGTTAATATAGTGATTTTAAAATGTTACTATCGATAGATATGCTTTCGGCCCATTTTTTCTATTTCTTAATTGGATTAAAACTTTGTGTATTTGTTTTACTTGTACAATGTTTTTAAAAACTAATTGTGAAACACACTGAAAAAAATAATTTTCACCTTCAGCGGTCAAAGAGACCAATATCGATTACAATAATCTGCATACAAGAAATGTGAAAACTGGCATGGTCTTCCTGTAGCAAATAGAAAAGCACATCCAAAAAAATTACAGCATGGTCTTCCTGCAACAAATGGACAAAACACATCCAAAAAGATTACATCATAGCCAATTTGTTGTGATACAGGATCTGCTCCACAAAATCAATGAATAAACATCTAACTGCAAAGAAAATACTTAAAAGTTAATTTATAGCTTCTATTATTTCCAGATTCTGCATTTGCTCCTGCATCAATTTTCTTATTGAGTTTGTTACTTTGACCTTGTGTTTTTTACTTGTGTTTCTCGTTTTCATCCTTGACCTTACTTGACTTTTCAACACCTTTTTCCCATCATTTGCATCTGAAGACGTCTCCTTTTTATTCACTGTAGTTTTTACATTACCATACTTCTTAGACAACTTCCCATTTCCTGTTTCAACAGTAGTTTTTGACGCTTTTTGGCTAATTTTCAAGGGTCTTTTCTGTTTCCCCATATTTGAGGCCTCATGTTCCTGCAACTCCCTATCATAATTATCTTCTTCATTCTGTAAATACTCAGTGTTGTTTGTCTGCTCCTCTGTAAGATTATCTGCTTCATTTTGTAAATACTCAGTGTTGTTTAAATTTAATTTTTAATTCTGACAAATGCAAAAAGAAAATAACATACACCATGGAAATAAAGTCATATCACCGAATTGTGAACCAACTATAAATTAAATTTCCAAAATTTTATAAATAGAAAAAATAAATTTGTTTTAAAAAAAATTGAAATAATTTCAAATTATATGGAAACTTTGTACATGGTTGAGTAATTGAGTATTTGAATAAGTTAATATGTAGTCAACCTAGTTTGACTACCTCACCGAAATCTATAGTCCATGGCAAGGCAGGACTAATTACTAGTTAAAGACGATACCCAAAGTATCATGTTGATAATAATTATTTATTTATTATATTAGCAGAGAAACCAAACTTACCAATCCATACCACTAATATAAAATAAAATAAGATTAAAACTATCAAATAAAATAAGATGAAAACAAGTTTTTAATGCAGCGAAAGCCTCATACAACCCATCATAATAGTAACACAATAATAGTAAAGATTTGGCCCACATCGAGTTGGTCGACCTAAACTTCCATTATCTAGTAATACAATTTAATTTAACTAGTGCAGTCACATAATTGTGGTTGATCAACGTCGAAAGGTTGATAAGATGAAAAGAATCTTTAAAAGAATATATTAAATTTTATTATTGATTAACAAATAAACAGTTGAGCTTCATTTATTTGGTGTTAATATTTTAATTTTTGTTAATCACTTAGCTATCAAAGTAATTTTTAAATATGATCAGGTAAATGTAAAAAAGTAAACACATAAACGGATGTCTTTATAATAGCTAGGAAGTTAATGATTGAAATCACAACCATTTATTTTGTGTGACTATTAAGAATATTTCAGCCATATTTAATCTTGTCCATAAAAAACTTATTAAGCACTAAACCCATATTAAATCTGCCCATTATCAATAGGTGTACGCCTTTCGATGTAATTAATAATACCTAGTAACACAATCTAATTTAATTAATGGTGTGCTTCACACTTCATCATATTCCTCTAATTTAATTAATGTTGTGCTTCATACTTCATCATATTCCACGTCATATGTGAGGTGTGCTTGATACAATAATGTTCTTTCCTAGTTGGCCACATGGTGTGTTAAGATTAGTGAGGCGGCACCCTAATTTCATATAAACATCAAATGGTCTTATTCGCCAAGCCGCCACCATGGCCCCCACATACTTATATGGTATACAATATGGACAAAATAAGAGATAAAGAAAATATAGTGTGAGTTTTATAATGGTTACTTTTTATAGAGGTCATGGAAACCATGTTGGTGGTTAATTAATTAATTTATTTTTCCATATATGTTTATTGTTTTTATAAATGTCTATCGTTTTTTATTTTAAAGGATGGTTGAGATGGATTTAAGTTTAGGTTTATGTTTTATTTTAAAGGATGGTTGAGATGGATTTAAGTTTAAATTTATGTCACGAAGTATGATAGGGAAATTTTTATTAGTAAATATAAATGAGGAATTATGAGATTTATTAGTAAATATAAATGAGGAATTATGAGAGATAAGAAGTAAGATGAAAAATGTTTTAGAATCACAACTTAGAGATTGAGTATTATGATGAAGATAACAAAAACACATTATTTTGAAATTTTTATTAGTAAATATAAATGAGGAATTATGAGAGATAAGAAGTAAGATGAAAAATGTTTTAGAATCACAACTTAGAGATTGAGTATTATGGTGAAGATAACAAAAACACATTATTTTGAAGTGTAATGATTATCATCATTGTGGTATTTTTATCTTTTATGTTAAACAATTTTTTATTTTTCTTATCATAATGTTTTTCATATGATATATTATTTCCACGTTATTGGATTCGTTATTGAATTCAAATTCAAAGTTCATTAATGTTGGTACATTGTATGTACATATGTATATGAAAATAAAAAATATTAGAAAATTTACATATTGTTTAAAAAAATATAAGATATAGAAATATTAAAATCCTTTTAAAAATTGTTTAGATAAAAAATGAGAAAAATTATATTAATGTGGAGATCAAAGCATAATGCCTACATGTTAGGGAGAGATATTTGAATACTTTCATATGAGAAGATACCACAAAGAGAAGTATGCCAATACTTATCATATCAATGCCTCTCCAATTAAATAACATGGAATAAACAATGATTCAAATAGAGTTTAAGTATCACATTTAAAAGTAATAATGTTATATAATAAACATATAATATAGTGGAACAATTTTAACTCAAGATTTATTAAGCATCGAGAGTGATAAAAAATAATCAGAAATGTAAATTTATATGTTTTTTAAAAATTTAGAAATAATGATAACGACAACGACGATGGCAATTACGATGATGGTTAATGTCCACTGAAATCAAAATTGGTATATTGTACCTTAAAAAAGTTAAGGGATTACATGGATTTCATTAGAATTTTATTTCTATGCTCGAAATGTATTGAGAGAAATGTTCCAAGATCACCATAGTTTTGATTAGTTAGAAAATTAGGAAGATAGATATTGTGAATAAATGTATATGAAAAAATATTTAAGAGAGATTTTGATTTTCCAAAATATAGGAACAAGTCATTAATAAGAAAAAAAAATCATACAAATTACTTTGAATTCTTTTCCCTTTATTTGCATCTTGTACAAGTCAATTTTTACCTCAATTTTCCATATAAAGTATACACACTTTTCTCCCTTTATTTGTTGTATGAAAAAATATGTAAAGTTTAATGGAACAATATGATACACATTTTAAGTGTAAGTGATCTCTATCCACGTCTCCAACATTTAAAATTTTAATTTCCATATATATAATAATAATAATAATAATAATAATAATAATAATCTATTTTTAAGGTCACGGCCAAGCCAGCACACCAAATTGGTGTATGAGACCCCCTTGTTTGTGAGACAAGAGACCCCCCTCCGCCCAACGATTTGACTAATACAAGATTGCTAATATAATCTTAAATAAGAATGTTGAGGAGAAAATTATAAAAATGAGACACACACATATATATATGGAGAACGTCACGAGGAAATATAAAAAATGGTTCTTATTCATAGGAATTTAAACTGGATTCTTTTTGACATAAAACTAGCCAAATGTCCATCAATATTGATGAC
>ML781361.1:557236-576826 GCA_009831015.1 Picea engelmannii | reverse complement strand
TGATTATTTCTCATATATTGTGCATGGTGTATTGTGGTGTATTGGTGTAACTCTTATACTATTGTTCATTTCTCACTGGATATAATTGAATGGTTTAATTATAATTTGAAAAAGGTTTTTAAATTGTACTTGATACTGATTCACCCCCCTCTCAGTATCAACAGGTTGCATCAGATGATCAAGTTGTTCTCGTTCTTCATTCTGACTTTCTGGAAGATATGCACTTTCTTCTTTAAGCTCTTCATATTATTCTTCTTCTATGGATTCTTCTATATATTTCTTGAAAGACATCTTCTCACTAAGGATCATGTCTCCAATGAATTCAAACTTATGTTGTTTTTGGATATAGATTCTGTAGGCTTTGGATGATTCACTGTATCCAACAAATATGCCCTTCTTTCTTAAGGGTTCCAATTTCTTCCTTTTATCCTTGGACATATGAATGTAAACAAGGCATCCAAAGATTCTTAAGTGTTCCACATTGGGTTTCTTTCCCGATAAGGATTCTTCTGGAGTCATATCCTTCAATATGTGGTGGGGACTTCTATTATGAACATATATTTATATCATGGATTCTTCTCCCCATAAATACATGGACAAACCTTGATCATTCATTGATGCCTTCACGGTTTCGTCAATGGATCTATTCTTCCTTTCTGCTAAACCATTTTGTTGAGGATTACGAGGAACGGTTAGCTCCCTCCTAATCCCCATTGATTTGAAAAAGGAAACAAATTCCTTGGATGTGTATTCTCCTCCATTATCTATTCTCAAAATCTTGATTTTCTTGTTTGTGAGGTTTTCTATTTCTACTTTGAATTCTTGAAACTTGTTGAAAACTTCATCCTTTGTTTCTAGAAGATACAACCAAGTCTTTCTTGAGTAATCGTCTATGAATATTACATAATAAAGGGAACCTCCTAGAGATTTGACTGGAATTGTATCACAAACATCTGAATGTATTAGATCTAGGATTTCCTTAGATCTATTATTGTTTCTTGATAATGGCTTCTTAACATTTTTACCAAGAGCACATCCTTTGCAAATTCCTTCATGTGTAGATTGTAGTTCTGGTATTCCTTCAACTATATTTTTGAGGAACGATAATTCTTGATAGTTAAGATGAGCATACTTTCTGTGCCAAATTTCACTGGGATTGACTTCATCATGTATAAGAGCTTCATCATTACTTTCTAGTAGTCTGTATAGTCTTCCTTCACAAGTTCCAATAACTCTAGAATTCTCTATGCTGGAGTCTCTAGGCCAAGATAGTACTTCACCATCTACAAAGGATATTCTATTTACTTTGTCTTCTAGGAAAGATATAGATACACGTTTATTTTATAAACCAGGTACATATAAGACATTGTGAAAATGAACATTGTTACATGTTTTCAATTTGATGGAGGCTTGACCAATTCCTTTGACTGGATAGGTGTTCTTATCTCCAAGTTCTACCTTGTAGGCTTTCTTCTTTTCATTTAGACTGGAGAGTCTGACCTCGTTTCCTATCATATTTCTAGAATTTGCATTGTCAATTCTCCACATGTCATCTTCAAGAGTTCCTGTAAGAGTTGAATAGTGTAGATGATCCATCTTTTCATTCATGATTTCTGTTGACAGATAGTTTGTCAAACTTTGACTTTGACCCAAAATCTCAACCTTGACATTTTTTCCTTCTGATAGTGCCAATATGTGTGATGGACTTAGGAGCACTAGAATATCCTCTCCTTGAGTAAGGTGTTCCATCATAAGGTGATGGGAAAGAGGTTTTAGGGTTTTTCAACTGAAACCTACTAGTAAACCTAACGACAGACTTGCTTTAGTAACTACAACTGCTAGAACCCTAACGAAAGTTCTTCAACGAGCCTGATAATATAATGTCTTAGCTTCCTTCTAGTGATTAGAATGAATGAAGGAGGTGTGGGCCCATAACCTGTTAGAAAAGTGGGTGTGCTCATTTAACCATAGACAATATAGCAATATTTTCACCCAACCATAGGCACAAATTCCACCCCCAAACACCTTAACCTTGACAGAGAAGAATTATGGTAGAAAATCAATAGCCAAACAAGGCTAATGCACCAATAAAGGATAACCAAGACTGATAAAAAATTCCAACCCAAAAATACCAAAATTATAGGTTGTAGTAACTACAACTACAACTACTCTGCACACTTGCACACTACTAAATTTCTGCAGTGTGCACCATTAAATTTCTGTAGTTGTGAGCTGTGTCTTCCAAATTTTCTCTATTGTCCTGTATTTATAATGCTCCTTTGTAGCTGTCTGGGCCGAATTCTCATTCAGGAGGCTAAAAACCCAATATTAAATATTTCCTTTAGTTGACTTGGCGCAAACCTCCTTCCCTCCAAAGGGCTGCTTGACCTCTTGGTCTTGTATCATTTGAATTTCTGAGTCGGAATGACTCCTTGGGTCCCTACGGGCACCTGAAAACACTTAACCCACACACAGGTTTCTCCTCGAGTGACCACGGATATGACCGTGGGTCTACTTCCTTCGTAGTTCAGACTTCGGGGATATCCTAAATCCTTTCTTCACTCCTTCCCAAAGCACTCAACTCCGAGTCTCTGAACTCATGCCACCAATCTCCTCAGATTTGTTGGCCCCACAATGGTTCGGACTTCACGACCCCGCAAAACTCTAGGCCTTTCACTCACAACCTCCAATCTCTCGATTTCTGAATTATTTGATCCCTTTGCCACATGCTTTCCTCTGATCAACGGTCGAGATTGAATTGCTACTTCGAACTTCACAACTCGGTCTTCGTCAAATTTTCAACTTACCGAACCCCCGAAGTACCGAAATAATTCATGGTTCTCCTCCTTGCAGCTTCACCATATCTAACATTCTGGAATCATTCTTCTCCTCCTTGAAGATTTTTGTCGCTCCATCTCCTGATCTTTTGGCTTTTTCAATATCTAAGGGACTCGATCCTTTTGTGTCTTCCAAAAGACCTTCTGGTGCCCACTTGGCATGTTCTGTGCTTGACCTTCTGACCTTAGGAACTTGAAACATGTTCTCTTTGCACACACTCCTTGTGCTTAGCTAATACCTCATACAACTTCAGACTTTCAACACCTTGTCTAAGTGTTGGCCTGATGCACTCCTTGCACAGGTCTTCCTCCAAAGTATTCAACAACTCTGAGGATCTCCTTGAGTCTACAAACTATCTTGGTGTGCCCTCTTGACACGTTCTTTCGTGAACTCGATTCTAGATTCAGATGTGCACTCCTTGTGTTGGCCACATAGTTTCCAATACTCTGTTGTGCACTCCTTGCATAGCCTAAAGAACCCAGAAACAATTTTAGAAAACTCACAGATAGATAATTCTATCTATCCTTGCAGATGGAATCTCTCCCAAGCATCTACAATATACATTCATATAAACACACATAATCATATGCAGGAAAAAATGCTTTGTATTAATCTCAGAATGTCTATACAAATGTTTACAAAGACTGGATTGCAACAGAGTCTCAGTTCTCTCCTCTCATGAGCTCTCTACTCGCTCATCTCCCCTCTGTTCTAATGAATTAAGATACAAGATATTTTTACAAAAAGAGGGTCTTATCGAGCTCTCCCTCCATCTACCTAATCTCATTAATTACATTGAATTGCATTCAATGCCTATCTAGTCTGAATCGAATCTAGATCCCATCAACCTGTCAGTCATTAAAGGCGACATCATCTCCTTCATGTACAAAGGCATCGATTTAGATCTTCCAGCCTTACAACAGTTAATTGCATTTAATGCAAATTGTAATTTAAAATGAGGGAAAAACGAGAGGGACAACACATATCCCCTCCTTGAATGCGCTTTGATGTGTTGGCATGCTGGTGCATTGCTGAGGTGGAGCGATGCTCTTGCATCATGACTTTTCTGCTAGGGTTATGTCCAATGCTTTAGGGTTTCTTCTTGCTTCCTAGAATATTCTAGTCTCATCAATTGTTACAAGTGGAGGTTAATGCCTCCTGTAGCTACCTTAATATCAACACTAAGGTCATGCTAAACCCAATTCTTGGATAAAATAGACTCAATAATTTGTGCTCTGTTCAAAGGAGACATGACTGTTACTGATAAGAGATAATATTCTTTTCCTGCTAGTCTTTTTTTGTTTTTTCATATGCAAAGAAATGGTATGATACATGAGAGGAAACGAGTGTCACGAGTAAGAAAATATTTTCGAGCAACAAAACATACCTATTCTCAATGAAGGGAAGTGCATGCGGGACATGGACACTTGAGAGGATGTTTCCTCTACGTGAAAAGGGAGGTCAAGTTGCAAAGGATATATATAAGACACTTCTTGTCTAGTGTTGAGAATTGTTGGAGAAAAAAGGATTATAACAAGAAAGTGGGATCTAACATTAGGCTAAAAAATGCAAGCGTGATAATGGGATGCAATTACAACTTAACTCAAAAATTGCCTTTTTCGTAGATTTAGTCCCCTAGGCCCAAAAAAGTATAAAATAATACCTAGGAGAATTCTTCTAGCTAAGGTGACTAGAATATTCCTTTTTCGTAAGTAGTCTATTTGGTCTAGAAAATGGTTAAACTTATACCAAAATAGATGTCCTTTCAAAGCCAATTAATGAGTGTGAAAGAGACAAGTTCACTCAACAATATTTTTTGTTTTTCGGGAGTAAAAAAATAGATTAACCAAGACTCGAAGGGAGTCCCATAAGTAGTGGTCAGAATTAGATTGGGTAATATCAATGAGATTTGAACACAACATCATATCGAGACTATAAGAGACTCCCAGACCTATGGAGTAATTTCTGCATGGGCACCAAATGAAAAAAGTGTTCTAACTAGGGTACTCATGTTTGGTAAGTCTCTACTATTTAATAACAACATTTCTAGTAGCAACAAGAAGGTTACATGTCACTAAAAGCTTGGTTCGTATCTAGGGAATATGAATCATGGTCATAATGTAATGCAAAAATGCAAAGCGGGGTGAAAACCTACCCTATATGCCAGTGATGGTAAATACCTGCCAGAGGCACAAACAAGCTGAAGAGTGCTAGAAATCCATGAAACCTTGGACAAAACCACTTCAAACTAGGTCTTCTACTTCTCAATTAGTTCATTGGTTTCAAAAATATGAAAGACAGGGTAAAACATTATAGAAAGTAGATGAAACATTTTTACAAATAGTAAAAAACATGACATTTAGCATATCATTTGAGTTTTTTCACCCACATAGTACGTTATTGGCCATTTTACCCACAATCTTCCATCAATGATCCTGGGAGCTACGAGCGACATAATTGCAATCCATCTAGACCACGTAAGTTCCAATGCTGTCCTCTTTCATTTCAATGGTTTAATTCCTAGTTTTAGTTTCCAATTTTTAAGTATTAAAGGCCATAAGTTAGAAACTAGGATGTACGTGGGATGTAGTTCATGAGGTCATGTACACGACCTCATGTATGTGGGAAAAGATAATCCTTCTCACGTATATGAAGCCCTATACACGATTTTCATAAGGGTAGCGCACGTACAACTCTGTAAACAATTTTATTTTTGAAAAATTTAACTCAAAATTTGTTGTTTCCTTTGTAGGATGGTAATTCAATGGAGGGAAAGGGAGCATGAGGAGGTATATGATACAATAGAAAGATATGTGAGGGCCCAAAATTATTTGTAGAGATGTGGGATCTATAAATTTTGGGCCATAAAAGGGATGAGGACCCAAGTGAGGTTGATCCAAACACTGATAAACTATTGGGATCCAGAGACCGAATTATTCAACCTTGACGGGAAACCATTAAGGATTGAAGTGGATGATATATAATTCATAATAGGATTGTCTTTCCGAGGTGAGGTGGTGAATATAAAATCTCGAAGGGATGGAGGTGGGAGGACTATGGAGTAGTACATTGCCACCTACTGCATTATAGGAACAAAGAAAGTGGGGAGACAATTCCCTATTAGGGTGATTGAGAATTTGATTCTGGATATCATCTTCCTAGTACTCACATAAATATCATGATTGGCCTCACTATATCAGGAGTCGAGGCCACTCATGTTCTACATGGTGGAGTGTTTGAGACCCACTTTTTATGATTGGTGCACCTCATTGCTGACCAATATGAAGATCCAATTAACGGATTGCAAACTTGGTAGGATGAGGAACTTCAGGTTCACATCCATACTATATATTTTTTTCTTCAAGAGAGTTCTATATCTGAGCCCGAGAGTAGATATTAATCAACATGGTCTACGTGATCCAACTATGTCATGATGGACTGAGGTAATGTAGTGGATAGGAGGTGGTAGGGTGCCAACCCCCTACAATGATGAGTTCTTCCATGGGTGTCAATGATAGATCATCATGATCGATGACTACCCTTATGAGGGGATAAACTACTAAGGGGACTGAGACATGCCACTACCACTAGGATCTGCCTTTGGAGATACCGGTGAGAATTGATTTTTATATATTTCATTTTTTGTGTTTTTTAACTTGATAGAGGCAAACAAAAAACACAGATGTTTTTGTATGGTATCATGTATTAATGGTTATTTATTTTACGCAGACATAGGTATACATATACCAAAGGTATATCCCCAACATTAGTGTATGGGCCAAGGGGATGCAAAGAGAGTCCTCTATAATGTGCAGGGAAACCTATCTCATTTGACGCACTAGGTTCCTATGGTCCAACTGGAAGATCTTCCAGAGGTGATGCAGTGACATGTGGTGGGTGTGCCTTTGTTGAAGGAAAATCTCCCTGTGGACAGGTAGATCTCCTCTTGAGAGCTAGACCCTTAACTCTTAATATAGAAGACGCTTAACATGGACACTGACTTCCTTTCAGATCTATACAAACTAATGCATGAAGAAGAAGGAGAAAAGAAGTACCTTTTAGCGGCGTTTGTCCCTGCACGCTCAGAGTTGAGCTTCAATCTTTCACTCTTCGATGAGCCCTGTAGACAAACGACAGTACAACCACTTCCTACTCTATTGATATTAGCTTGAAATATATCTATCTATCATAGACAAGTTCATGTGAGATTAAACACAAACTAGAAAGAAACAGGCCAAGCGTGTCATATTAATGAGAACAATGACAGAAGTAGCTTACAATCGTAGATGCGAATGCGACAACTTCGTTGAGTCCCCTTTGTCTAACCCTTGCTTAAAATATCCACAATCTGGATGAAAAAAACTTTACTGATTACTTTCCTCCAGTTCACTGTATGTTTCCTATGAGATCATAGGTTTCATGCTTCCAATTATTCCTCCTTTTCACCATCATAGAGCCTGCTTATATAGGTTCAGAGAGGCCTAACCTCTTGAGGTATATTTAGGGTAAGTTGAGGAATTCCCTCCTTAGATCAGGGATATTCTCCTAATATCATGGTTGAACCAGGAATTCGAATGCAACTGCCTTCCAAACTTGAAAGATCTTCCCCTTATACTCCTCAACAGATCAACTGCTACCCAGATTAGACAACGCTCCCTCAAAAGGGGCATCAGGGTGCTATAGTGCTCCCTAGTAGGCTCAAGGGGGGCGCCAACACTCCAAAGATCCATAACACTCCTTCAGAAGGGATATTTGGTGTTATAACGCTCCCTAGCACCTTATAGGGGAGCACCAACGCTCCTAAGGGTGATCTAGGGGAGCGCTCTCTCCTAAAACCTTAAATTAAGTGCTCCTTTCAGGTGGCAAGAGGTTCTTATATCCAGTTAGCCATTCCTTTTCATTCCAATCAAGTGTTTAAGGTATTTTAAGTGTATCCTTAGTGTCGTCATCATGGCAGTATGCTTTGCTTGATACTTGTGACACTTGCGAGCAACATGCGACACTTGTGAGCAACATGCGACAATTGCAACACTTGCCAAAGCGAGTAATGTTGATGTGTAATAGATTGCTCCCCAAAGTATGAAGTTAGAAGATGAGAATTGATAACTGAAATGCTTTGTAGACTTTCAAGCAAGGGTATAGACTTAGAGAACCTGACAGAAGCTACACACAAACATCTAACAAATATCATGGCATGTTTCAAACCCAAGGCAGACATACCTATGCTTGGGTGATCAAGACTTGCAAGATATGGCTTCCATAAAATACACTACAGATCCATAACTGTATTGATAAAAAGGTATAGCCACCGAGGATATAGTGTGGATCTATACTCTGATGACCTGAACTGATCGTAGCCATGAATAATACACAGTGGATCTACGAGATGACAAGACATAGCCACGACCAATACAAAGTGGATCTATGTAACAGTATATGTGTCATTGTTCAAGAGAAACTGCTTCGCAACCTGGGCAAAGTACATATCAAAGTGATCACTCAATCCAGGGTCTTCTTACCGATCCTGATGTAGTATGAATCTAACCATGTGAATAGATGTTCTGATGTCGAACATGGCAGAAACCACTTGATTACCGGTCAATGATGTAAACTGTTAACAAGCGTGAGGGAGATCACCATTAATGTCAATGATTCCCAAGGTACTCTAGTACATTCCAATGAATGTGAATGGATGAGATGGAGTCGAACATTCATGGAATCATCCGATCAGAGGTCAATGCTGTAAACCCACTATCGGACGTGAGGAGGCCTGCCATTGAGGAATGCAGGTCCCAAAGTACTAAATTGTTTCTAAGTTTAGTTCCTGAATAATGTGTTGAAGTCGACAGGAATAGACTCGTCGAAGGAGGGCCTTGAGGAATCCCCCATCAACGACATGAAATAGACACAGAGATGTAATTGGCAGATCAAATGAACATAGACTGACATGGGTATTGAGACAAGATATTTGTGATGGCTGACTCTCGAAGCAGATACTTCCCTTGAACATTGAGGCACAACAACAGAAACATGACATGGACCAAAACTTGATGATGTAGTGTATGTTGTGACTTATGTCAGGCGACCCAAAGGAATGAAAGAAACTCAAAGGATTGGCTCAGTGTAGAGGTTCAGTGGATTAAATGCATGCAAAAGACAAAGTGTCTTGTTCAAGGGCGACTCTAAGAATCACTTGGTAATGTTCTCAAGAGACTGCTTGACTTGTTTCTTTCAAATTTTCCCCCATCTAGATAGACGAGTACCTCTTTTTTAATTTAATGACCTCGAGGAGGGTAACACATGCTTGATATAACTCACCTTCAGTAAGTTCCTCTTCCTTTGTTTAACGAACTGGAAGAAGTAAGGGTTCGGTCCCGCATGGGCCTGTCGATGTTTGTTTTAGCGAGTCCAAAGACAGGAAACTCAAAAGTTTTTCATGATTATACAGTCTGGAAAAACACTTAAAAGAGAACTCTCTCAGTTCCTTTTTCGTATAGTTAGTCTCACGAGGCCGAAAAAGAGATAAACTACCACTCGAAAGACACCCTTTTGAACCTTTTAACGAGCGTGAAAGGAAGCAAGATCACTCGACGATCTTTTCATATTTAGAGAGTCTAAAAAGAGTTTAAAGATGACTCCAGGGGGTTCATTTTTCGTGTGTCCATATGGGTCCGAAAAAGAGATAAAAGTCTACCCGGTGCGTTCTTATATTCTCGAGCTTGAGAACGAACTAAGACTATGCTCGTGGAAGTGACAAGGTAAACAAATGATCAGAACTGCTTGGAAACCTGTAGCATCAAAACTGCAATCCAGAGGTTTAGTGAAGCCATTATATTGTTAAAGAAACCCACAAATAACTATACCTTATAAAAAATGGAAATTTATAAATAGTAATACAATAAAAAATTTCATTTACCATTTCATTTTGCATAAGGATTTGTAGCAGTGGAGATTCTTACTTTGGAGGTGGATCTTGTTTTACTTGATACCAGAGCTACGGTTGACCGTTTCTCTCACCATTTGGACCAGATAGATCTCCATCTCCCCTTCTTTCAATTACATGGTTCCATATTTGTTTCTATAGAAATATTTAAATTAAAAAACAAAGCCCTAGGTCGCTCCAAAAAAGATCAAATCGGACTCTAATGAAAACGATGGGTAAAAGACATTCTTTTGCAAAAACGTTTTTAGAGGGTGATAGCTTAGATGCCAATGCCTTAATACTTAAGTAGATGGGTCATTTTTGTTAAAGAACCCATAAGAAACTCAAAAAACATGCCCATGCATCCATTATGAAAATCATTTTAATTAAAAACATTTTATTGTTGCGTATGGATTATTGAGTAATGAAAAGAGGGCGTCGTCCCTTTTGGAAAGTGTGGGCAATAGATTTCAAGTTTTTAACTTTCTTAAGAAATTGCCGAAAAATTGAATAATGAAATTCTTTGTTTTTTTTTCTTGTTTGTAGGTGATTTCGGCTATGACCATGATCGAGTGGAAGGAATGGGAGCATGAGCTCGATGATTTGGCCACTTTGCAGAGTCCTCATATGCGGGCCACGTTGAGAGATTGTGGCCTTCTAAAATTCTTCAAGTTGCAGAAGATGAAGAAGGAAATCCTTCTACTTGAGTACATAATCAGCTTGTGGGACATCGCGGAGCAAGGATTTCGGATCAGAACACAGATTATAATCATCGAGTTAGAAGACGTATATTTTTTGACTGGCCTCTCAAAAAGAGGGGTTCCTATAGCTTTTTCCAGACAGAGGGCGCTCCCTGAGAAAGTGGGTGTGTATCTGGCACGTCATTGTGTCCCAGGAGCAAGACTGGTGGGGGGTAGAATCCCCATCAAGGATATCAGAGAGTTACCCCTTCGGTCCATTTTGTTTTCCATCACGAGCGTGACGGGAATCACTAGCGCACATCTGGCGTCGAGATCATAGGTAGCTTATGGCGTACAGTTTTTGGAGCCAACACTGTTCAACTGGAGCACAGGGTTCCTTCGGAATGTGAAGGAACAGGTTTCGAAGTGTAGGATGGGGCAGAAATAGTTCGGATATGGTTCATTCTTAGTCTCATTCTTCTTAGAGTGCATCCCCAAGATGCAGCCTCAGATTGCATTGGCGGTACGACCAGTGGAAGAACCACGGATGGAACGGTGGACTAGTCTTTCTCCGAGACTAGTGGCAAAGTCAGAGTTCTGTTTCACCGGTGACTTCTTTTCTTGGCTGAGATGTTAACATCTTTGGATAGAATACTTCCCCTATGCCGATGTGGACTTTCGCGAGAGCATGTATTTGATTCTACCAGCGGGAGAAGATTGGGATGCGTCAGGTGAGAGACTAAGCAACGCCTTGTCTAGTTTTTATGTTTGTAAGTTTTTAATGTATATATATTTTTTTGGGTACATGGAAGAGTTTTTAACGGATGTATTGTTTTCAACATGTAGACAAGGGAGCAGTGCACCTGGCTGAGATACCAGTACCGAGACATCGTGGGGGTGCTCTGGTTGTAGTAGATCCGGGGGTACCAGTGATAGGTCTCCGGGAGGTTGAAAGAAACCTTCAAGGCCTCACGATGGGCATTTCCCCTCTATGGAGGAGAGAAGTGCCTTTACATCTACAGAGACATACTGTGGGGGTGCCAGAGAATGTTAATTCTCTGCTGAGATGCGTAGTGCGTGCAGTGATATGTTACTCTGAGCACAATGCAGTGCAAAGAGATTAGAGTCTCTCTAGTGATTGTATATTTTGTATGACTTGTCAGACGATGTTGTATGGGTGTAAAGACCAAAATTTTTTCTCTTCCAAATACTTTTTTGATGTAATCAAAACATTTTCAATCACGCTATGTATATATATATAGTTCTGAGTTTTTACAATGCCAAAAATTTGTACATGATGATGCCTTTAATGTTATGTGTTTTAATTTACATGTGATGTACAATTTGTTTTCCTTCATAAAACCTTATCTATGGGCGAGATACCGATCCATGATGTAATTAGCTAACGAATCCAAAACATTGTTGAGTTCTCTTGGAATATGTCTGTATTCGATGTAATCAAACATTTGTTCCAGACGACGAACTTGTAGGTGGAGACGTAGCAGGATAGGATTACGAATAGCGTGGACACGGTTGAGTTGGTAGACCACGAGTTGGGAGTCTAGGTTAACAATGATATGAGAGATACCTAGGGAGGAGACTTGGGTTAAAATTCCGATGACAGCGTGATATTCTTCCATGTTATTAGTCACTGGTCCTAAGCAAATACCTCATGAACTCACCACCTCGTCAAATTGGTAAATGACCCATGCTGCCGAAGCAATGTTCCGGGTGTGTTGACTAGTGCCATCTGCAAACCAGACAAAGATAGGGAAGGAAGAAATCATTTGCGCATGAAAACACAAGGCACAGTATGAGTGGAAAATGTTAAGACTCAAGCACGCGAAAGAAACAGTCACACCAAACTAAAATACAATAATGTACAAAGTACACATGCTAGGTGATCTAGGCATAATACTTTTTAAGGTAAAGCCCGTTCCGGGGCTCTCCTAGGGAAATTCCATCATAATCGACTAACTCGTAGGTGCCTCTATGCAGAACATGTTTCACAATGTAAGGGCCATGCCACAGAGGTTCGAACTTACCTGTCCCTAGTTTTTCATGAGCCTGGTCATAGACGAGGACTAAGTCTCCTTCTGCAAAAGTCCGAGGATGGACGGATTTGTCGTATTGATTTTTTATCCGTTTCTAATGTGCCTTGTTAACGAGAGCGGCATCACGACGTTTTTCATCCAGTTTGGTCAGATATAAGAAACATTCTTCTTCGGTAGAAGTATGGGGTAGGAGTTCTACTTTAAGTTTCAGAGATGGAATCTCACACTCGATTGATAAAACGGCTTCAATGCCATACACTAACTGGAAAGGAGTAAACCCAGTTGCGGTTTTCACGGAAGTACGGTAAGCTCAAAGAGAGGAAAAAATTTGTAGATGTCAGGATGTCTTATTTTCCCCTACCATGTCTTGAATCATGGTTTTGGGGACCTTGTTGATGGCTTCAACTTGTCTGTTGGCCTGAGGATAGTATGGGGATGAGTTTTCATGGAGAAAACCCAACTTGAAATGTAATTCACTCATCATTTGGTTCTTAAAGTGTGCACCGTGATCAGTGACAATGGCGCATGGTACACCAAAATGAGTTATGATGTGGTTAAAAATAAACAGGGCTGCGGTATGACCATCGTTCAAGAAGGTAGGCATAGCCTCAACCCATTTGGTAAAGTAGTCGACAGCGACGATTATATAACCGTGCCCCCCAGCTGAGGTAGGCTTACATTGCATGAAATCGATACCCCACTTGGCAAAGGGGCCGATGGCAATAATGGGGTGCAACATAGTAGGGTGGGTGCGTGCCTTGTTGTTAAAAACTTGGCAGGGTGGGCATTTTTTGACTGCCTCAATACAATCTTTGAAAATCGAGGGCCAAAAATAGTCGGCACGTAGAATATTTTGGGTTGTGGCCATCCCAGAAAGGTGACCACCACAGGATCCAAGGTGATAGTCATTCAGAACGCGTTCAGCCTCTGCGTGAATCAAACATTGTCAAAGGATAGTATCAATACCACGACGATACAAGGTGTCACCGACGATAAGATAACAACGAGAATGGTGGAAAATACGTCGACGTTCTTCACGAGAAGTGTTAGGCTGAAAGAGTTGGGTTTGGAGATAAAGGAGGATGTCTCCATACCAAGGATTAGAGGTGCTGATGAGGAAAAGAGTTTCGTCAGGGAGAGAATCTCTAGGTTCGATATATTCATCAGCATGGGGGAGATCACAGATGAGCTCTGCAAACACCAGGGACTTTTTGGCTTTGGACTTTGCAAATTCAAGATCGAATTCCTGAAGGATAACGATCCATTTAGAGTATTTTCCCCCGAGCACTTGACATGTCAACACGTGGTACATGGGGTTTGAGTCCACAATTACAGTGGTGGTGCGTAGTAGGATGTAATGGTGAAATATTTGGACAACGATGACAACTGCCAGAGCTAGTTTCTCTACATGTGAATATCGGAGTTCAGGTCCAGATAGGCTCTTGCTCAAATAATAGATCACATGTTCCTCACCGTTGGGGTCCTCTTGAACTAACACCATTGCAATAGTGGAAGTGGAGGCAGCTAAGTAAAGGATGTAGTCCTTTGTATAGTCCAGAGGATGCAACAAGGGTGCGTGGGTCAAGGCATGCTTGAGAGTGTCAAACGATCATTGAGCGATGTCATTCTAGATGAAAGGGGAGTTTTTTTGCAACAATTGCATGAATCCTTTAGTTATATCATTGTAGTTACAAATGAAATGACGAAGGAAGTTTGCTTTTCCTTGCAAACTTTGGAGTTGGGTCAAACTAGTAGGTGGGGGTAAGGCCAGAATAGCCTTGATCTTTAAGGGATCCTCCCGAATCCCATATTTGGAGACAACAAAACCAAGGAGTCGACCGGATTCAACAACAAAAATACACTTATGTGGGTTCAAGCGGATACGGTAAAATCGACATCGAAGAAAAATAGTTCATAAGTGATCAACGTGATCTGATCGATTGGATGAGTGGGCAGGTAAGTCATCGAGGTAAGGTTCTGCAATATGCTTGATATCGTGGAAAGTGTATGAAATGGCCCACTGGAAAGTAGCACCAACATTTTTGATACCAAAAGGTAGCTTTCTATAGGTGAAGGTTCTTTATGGGCAGATAAAGGCGGTCTTATGTTGATCAGCAGGTAAAATTTCAATCTAGTTATACCCGAAAAAACCATCCATGAAGGAGAAGATTACGCTCCCAACGCAATTATCAATGATATGATCAATGAAGGGAGTAGGGTAGTTGTGCTTTGGACAAGCCTTATTGAAATCCCGATAGTCAACACAGACATGGATGGTCCCTTGTTTTTGGCAACCGAAACAAGGTTGGAGACCCATTTTGTCAAAGGGATGGGATAGATAAAGCTAGATTTTAAAAGTTTCTCAACTTCTGCCTTTATAGCCACGATTTTCTTGGAATGAACCGGGAAGATTTTCTATCGAACAGGTTTCGCACCAGGGTAAGTCTTTATTTCATGCACGACGATCGAAGGGTCGATTCCTGGCATTTCTTCGTAGCTCCAAGTGAAGACATCGCGAAACTCTTTAAACAGAGAGGTATAAGATGCCACTTCTTCGAGTGTGCAATTAGCACCAAGGTTAATGTTTTCCACAACACCCTCTTTGATCAAAATATCAATAACGATCGTAGTAGAGATATTACCCATATTCCCCTCAGAAAGAGTATCTTGTGTGAGGATGGGAGATTGTGGAGAATTGATAACATCAGGGGGAAAGACAGAGTGTATGTCTTTGTGAATTTCTTCCAAAGGTGGAAGAAAAGAGGATCGATGATGGTTATCATCCCAAGGTACATCGTCAATACTAAGCATCTCCATTATAGATTCGTCGGAAGGGAAAATTTGGGAAATGTAATCGATTGCAAACGATAGGGAATCCAACCATGACTACATCGAGTAGGCATTGGGTGCCAATAAATGTGGGTTGTCCAGAGAGGGAGAGGCAGATTGAATAGCTACGTATGCGGTCTCAGCTGGGCTAAGTGGCATGGTGTCACCTAGCACATTGAATTCCATAGGACTAGGTACAATCCAAGGGTTAGATGATTCCAAAGATTGATAGGGCATAGTCGAAATCATATTGACAGTGGAAATATGATGTGCGGTGGGTGGAAGTGGTGTAGGGAAGGTACCTATAAGGCTATAATCTTTTAACAAGCCAACACCAATGCTTTCATACGTAACTGGGTGGTCTCCCAAAAAAGGAATGTTGTTGGTAACAGGGGCACGAGCGTCGGGTGTACAAAAATCTAGTTGATCGATAGTGACAATTTTTCCTTGATGGGGAAATTGAACATATCGAAACACCGATGAGGCAACGACAGTCATAGCGTAGAACCAACTTCTTCCAAGTAGTAGGTTGTAATCAAGGGGGGCGTCGACCACCTTGACATCAACAGTAATGGTTTTGTTGCCCAACTGAACGACTAAGGGTTGTAAAATTCCGTGAGGATGAAAACCTTGCCCATCGAAAACGTGTAACATCGTAGGGGATTTGTTAAGGGCATGTGATTTTAAGCCTTTCCAACAAGCTAAAGACATGACACAAGTAGAGGCTCCCTCATCCAAGATAGTTCGGTGGATTTGTTGATTGTGAACAACAACATCGATCTGAAAAGCTAGTTGGTGGGAGAGTCGAGGCTGATGATCATCCAAATTAAGCATGAGGCTATTAGATGACTCAGGATCGAAAGCGTCGATGGCAGCTAAGAGCATTCTACGTTGGTTGGGACAGTGTTGTAGAACTTCCAAGGTGGACATAACACACGGTGCTTGAGCCAAATCTTCAACAATGTTGTAGTTTTGGGCAGCCCGTGAACTAGGATTAAAGGTAGATTTTTGGATAGTGCTCTTAGGAGGGCGTAATATGGAGTCAAATGAAGGTTTATCGATCTGGAGCGGTCCGGACGGAGGGCTAGCAGACGGAGGACTAACAAAAGATGGTAATGGGTTCGGTAAGGAACTGTTAGTAGTCTTCGGATAATCAGGTTTAATCAGTGTGTCATATGTTGTAGTACGAGTTGTCAGATTAATCCCATTAAACATGTAAATGTGGGCACTTGTTGAGGCCTCATCATGGGATTGGTTGGAACTACCCCCTAGAGTGGGGGTTTGAGCAACCAAAGATTGCTGCTGTGGAAAAGGTTGGGTAAGTACAGTGGGTTGTGAATTTCCCTTACAGATCTTGTCCACTTCATCACGATGTGGACAGACTAGAGTGTAGTGATCATTGCCACAAATGAGACATGTGAATTTTGGTTTTTGTTGTGGTTGTTTTCCAGTAGCAGGGGTTTGAGGTTGATTTTTTGGTTGTTCATTGCTGTTGTTTTTCTTTGGTTTATTTCTTGCTTTCTTATTTACCCCAGATTGTTGCAAAGGGGTCGATTGGACTACATTCACCTTAGAGACCTGAGTTTGAGGGGGGGTAGAAGAGGGTGCAGACGAACTGGGAGCACATGTCAAATTGGACCGCTAGGTTGTTCCAGTCAACTGGGAAGTAGATTGGGTTTTGACGGAGCCAATAACTCCATCCGCGTATGAGGTAGATGATGGCTTGGATGGATCATTAGTGGCATAGGTAGCATTTGGTATCAACTCGTACAGAGTACCAGATTGTGAATAAACCAAATCTAAGTTCTGAGCTCGAGCAATGGCTTCTTCCTCGGTGACCACACCACACATAGAAAAATCACGAGCTCTCTGGGGTAACATGGATTTGGTGAACCATTCCGCTAATAATTGGTCAGGAATGACTGCTTTGATTAGCCTTCGTCGTCATCTCCATTCATGAATATGATCAGAGATATGTACAGAATTTGTCTGACGAAGGGAAGTCAATAGTTTGGTACCCGTCTCGTATCGAATGGGTAGTTGGAAGTGTGTGAGGAAGGACATGGAAAGAGAGTTGAAATCATGAAAAGAAGCACATGGTAGTTCAATATACCGTTTTGCCGCAGAACCCGTAAGTGTTCGTTGGAAAAGATGTAAACGTATAGAATCATCCATGAGGGAGTTGGATGAACACCACAAATGGAAAGTCATCACGTGGTTGTTTGGGTCTTCTCCAGACTTTCCGTCGAATTTTGGGATATCAAAAGGAAGTTTAGCTGGAATAGCTGGCCAAACTGGAGAATGAAAAATAGGATCATTCGTTAACCCAGACAAGTTTGGAAGGTTTAGAGTCGCTAGGAAAGGTAGTTGTCGGTTAACTTGCAGGTAATACTGGTATGGCATAGGAACACCAGTAGGACCATACACTGGGTTAGACGGATAATTGTAACCAGTGGGCCCTCTTGTATAATGTAGGTGTTGACCAGGGTACACAGGATTTGAGGTGTTTTGAGAAACATGTGCGAGCGGAGGATAACCGGATGGGTTTTGAGGATTATAAGCTAGATTTGGAGTTTGTCCATAAGGAGGACATAGATGGGTCCCTTGAGGGGGAAGAGATTTTTGTGGAGCTTGAGGATTGTGTCCCCCCGAGATCTGTGGATTTCCTGGAAAAGGGATGTTCCATGAATTGGGTGTGGTAGACACATTTTGTCCATACGGTTGATGGTAGGCTCTAGATTGAGGTTTCCCCTCAGCATGAGGGTGCCCTCCAAATGGAAGTTTTCCTCCGATGGGAGGATGCCCCCCAACTTGAGGTAGAGTTCCCGAAATTTGGGAACCAGATGTAGACGACTGATCGGTGTTGCTTAATGGATTGAAGCCACCAATACCGGTCCCTCTGAGTTGTTGTATAGGTATAGAACTTCCAGGCATAACTTGGGTAGTAGTGACAGTGGAAGAATTTAGTTCTTTGTACCCAAAAGGGAGTGATGATGAAGGTCTAGGTGTTATTGGTGTGCCAATTGCAGCTTGGATAACCACCGCATTACCGACAGCAATAGTCGGAACGTGAGGGACCATTGTAGAGTGAGCCGTCTGGAGGGAAAAAGTGGACCTTGGGCCAATAGAGGATGTGTTCGGGCCAATGGATGGTGTGGATGAAAAAATGGTAGTACCGGTAAAATGGTTTAAAGGTACAGTGTAGGTGATAGGTGTGTCAACACCTATCCCTGTTCCATAAAGATCCCGCACCATGCGCGGTGGACTTCGAACAATGTCTGCGGTCCAATAGGGGTCATCAACTAAAGGGTTTGAATGAGGCCCAGTCGGAATGTCAAAAGGATTGATGATGAAAAATTCACCGCCTGAATTCAGTTGGAGAACACATCTTTCATATCCCTCCGGAATGCGGAAAGCCTTCGGAGACTATGAAACTATTCGAAAATTCTCTAAAGAGGTGGGAACTTCTTCTTGGGAGGTTATAGTGT
This sequence comes from Picea engelmannii, assembly GCA_009831015.1. Taxonomy (NCBI): domain Eukaryota; kingdom Viridiplantae; phylum Streptophyta; class Pinopsida; order Pinales; family Pinaceae; genus Picea; species Picea engelmannii. The sequence goes on along the minus strand of ML781361.1, from coordinate 558,015 downwards.
CGTGAACCTCGCTCTGTTGAGGATATTCCTCCATAGAATGAGGGGGTAAAGGGGTATTATCTTTCATATTTTCTGGAGGAATTCCTTGTAACCTTCGCGAACGGCATGGCGGGTCGATGTTGGCGAAAAAGAGTCGGCGGAAAAAATCTATGGCCAACTACTGAAAATAAGTGTTGATTAAGGTTGGTTGTCATTGATGTCAACCTTTGAAGAAAGCCCCGTAGCACAAAGTTTTGGGTAATGGACCCAATATTGTTTGATGTAAAAATGAATCATTATTGTTTTGTCATGGTTGATAAGAAGTAAATATGGATGAACTCCAAAGTGGTCCCCTTATGGTGAAAGCCCTCACGAGAAGACGCTTTGTGGAGTAAGAGAACCCATGCTTAATTGTGGAATAATGAGATGACGGAAAGTGATTTTTTCAGGGAAAATATCCTATATGGATATTTCTTGTCATGTCATTTCCGGTGGTATGTGGAACGTCACATAATTCCTCACGGTTAGAGAGTTATGGCCATGAGAAGTTAGAGACCCCAGGTTTGGGTAATGGACCCAAGTTTGTTTGATGGGTAACGGTATGAGTTATGATATATTTTTAGATAATACTATTCTATATGGATACTACATGTCATGCCATTTCTGGTGGTATGTAGAACGTCACATAACTCCTCACGGTTTGAGAGTTATGACCTTATGAAGTTGGAGGACCCTCATATGTCATCTAGAAGCCCCAAAAGGTCAAAGTAATCAAAGTGGTTTAAGAGATTTTAAAAGGT
>ML781361.1:513934-541897 GCA_009831015.1 Picea engelmannii | reverse complement strand
AAAGTGGGGCCAAGTGACCTAGAAGATGTTTTTAAGGAAGCTACTTGGAGAGTATAAATAAGAGGCAAGGCTCTCTCATTTGAATAAAACTTGAGAATATTGAATATATATAGGTGTCTGAGGTTTACAAATGATATCTAAGCTGAAATTCTGAGGAAAGTGAAAAAAAGAAGACCAAAATGCAAGGAAGGATAAATTCTTTTGATGGTGCTTTCTAAGGTATATTATTTTCAGGTCATCTCACCATTTTTGCTATAAATTTTTTTCTATAATGATTCAGATCCTGAAATTGCTATGCAGTGATAAAACATATCCAAGTATATGTGGTTAAAAATTCACCTTGTAGGTCGTTGTATTTTGGGAGTTAAACTCTGTGGAAAATAGGGTTTGTGGCCAATCCTGAAACTAGTCAAAATCAGGTGTTTCAGGTAAAAACATCATAACTTCTTCATAACAGATCCAAATTCAGTGAGACGAATTTTTTTGGTTAGGGTAAAATATTTATTATTCTATTTAATAGTTTCATATCATTTAATAAAACAATTTGTGCGGGGCACGCTCTACAAGGTCGCTCTCTAGAATAAGCCAAAATTCAGCAAGGTATGCCATTTTTGCTATAACTCCTTTTTTGAGAGGTTTCAAGTAGTGCCACTTGGAGGAATTGCACAAAACACATTGAAGAAAATTTTATATCAGTTTCATATCTTTATACATTATAGGTTCAAAGTTATGATTACTTCAAGTTAGGGTTGTTGACTAATCCAAAACTAGGCATGTGAGACTAAAGAAAAGTTTGATGAAAATGCCAGTCTCTTGTTTTTAAAAGTTAAGGAAGGTTTGCAGGAATGTGATCATATACACCAGGTCTATTACAGAGCTATAAATCATATTTGGATGATGAAATTGATGAGGGATTTTGGTTGAGGTACATGTTGAGTACATGGTTGAGACAAGTAGTTGATGAGTTAGCACACATACATGAGGTGTATAGTTGATGATGTTGGTACATATTGATGAGTAGTTGACACATGATTGGTATGCACTTGGTTATGGTATAGGTTGGTGCATGGTTGATGCACTTGTTTATTGATCAAAATCTGGATCAGGGATCAAATTTTGCCCAAATTTCAAAGTGCTCGGAATGCAACGAAAATGGTGCCATTGTGTCCGTCTCATCTTCCTAATTTCGGCGGTATATTTACTTTCTCAAACGTAGTCCGTATGGAGAAGATATCGCGATCTGTTCGCCGAGCCAAATAGGCAAAAAAAAAATTAATGCTGACTGTACCTGTCCGTACAGTCTGTACAGTCCGTACAGGACACGTGGCAGCTCTCGTACAGGACACGTGGCAGGTCCATACAGGACACGTGGCGGCTCCAGAGAGTGACACATGTCAGGCATTTTTGGACTTTTGGGCATACGGATGGACCAATTCGGAGATGACACGTGTCACCACTGGAAGGGTGACACGTGGCACAGGGTGACGTCAACATCCTATGTGTCGGATGACGTCAGCAACATGCGTGGCGATGACATGGCAAGCTATGGTTGGTTGAATGCTGGTGAATGAGGAGACCACACATGTCATTTGTGTGGTGAATGGTATGAGGGCATGTGGCCCAATCCATGGGTGCCACGTGTCCCTCGTTTATTGGTTCATGGTTCGTTTATGTAAAATTTTATGAGTCCATGGGAGTTGAACCCTGGACCTCCTCCCACGATGCAATGTTTTAACAAAGTTTAGCCAACCAACGTGCCAATTATTGTTTCTTGTTATACCAATGGGTTAAACTATATTTAACTTTGCATTTTGTTATAAACAGTGGGGGTTCGGGCCAGGGCATAGCCCCGACCCGAGGTTCTATTGTAATACATACGACCACATGGCCCGACATATGATTCGAATGCGCATTGTGTTAAAACCGGTTTATTGCATTGTTTTAACCGTTACATTTATGCATAGGGGCTATACCCGTGAAGCTCGTGGTTCTCATGTATTATACCATATGCCCGTGAACCGGAGCGGGAGTTGGCACGGTTTTAAAACTGTTAGCCCTTTTGCCTTAGAGCGCAGTCACATGGACCATGTGCCCAGGAGCTAGGCAGTTGGGGGCTGGAGGCACCCTAACCATCCTACAGTTTGGACCATTTTTCAGAACTGCTCGGTGCCAGGTTTTAACGCGCGTTTTGGAGCGTGTTCTTGGTTCATGCACACAGAGGTGCATTTTGTAGATCCAGTTCCAGCAAAGCTTGAAGGAGGAAAATGGAGGAGGCCTAACTTCTTCATCTTTTGGCCGATTGAGGTGTCGTAAAATTCCAGCTAGGGGTTTTTGGACGTACTGGATCCATTGGTGCTGTTCTCAAGGCCATTTGAAGACTTCTTCTACATTTTTTTCACCATTTAAGTTTCAGGAAGCTCCAGGGAGTTTGAAGCCCTCATTGATCGAGGACATGGTTTGGTGAGCCTATGTTTGTTTTCTATTATTGAATAATCATTTTTGGCTAATTGATATGCTCTAAATACATTGGGATAGGTTTCAAAGTCCGTTGAGGAATTTTACAGGTGTTTTTGCCAAAGAGAAGCTCAGGGAAGCTTATGGCCACATGTAGAAGAGGTCATGTCCGGATGAGCCATGATCCGTTTTCAGAGTTCTATTAGTCATTTTTTGGGTTTTTATGTGTTCTGATCTCAATGGTGTAGTCTGTTTTTCCATTGGAGTTGAGCAGCATCTTGTAAAAGAACTTTTGACAAATTAATCCCAGAGAGCCAAGTCCATTATGGAGGCTCAAGGAGATGTAGCCCGGAGGGGGGTGAACTCCTTTATCATGTTGTGATTGTTCTGAGTTTGATGGTTTATTTGCTGCAAGTTATGTTGCTGTGTTTTCATTTAAAGCACATATTTAACCATTTAAAAGAACAATTTCTCACAGATGAACATTTAGAAGAAGATACATGAACTTAACACATAAGTTTATCTTGCATATTTTAACACATGAAGCAAGGTCCTGTAAAGTTTATTTTTATGAAGTAGAGGGTGCTTGCATAGCATAACAAGTCAGCCTTCTATTTTCAGATCAGGTGGTATCAGAGCATAGTTTGTTCTGCTCATGTGTTTTCCATTGATAGCTTGAGATTTAGGTATTGGTTTTTGTGCAAAGTTTTGTGTTGAAGTTGAAATCTTGCAAGGATGGCAGAAGCTTCAAGCATTAATAGTTCTCATACATTTTCATTATCTACATTCTTTGATAGAGAAGAAATTATACTCATGAGAGATTTGATGAAATAGATGTATGAAGACAGGAATAAGAACATTTCCCTTGAAGAGAAGTTGATGGCCATGATGATCCAGGTGGATATCGGTGGCCACCCACCTTTTCCAAATTGCTCAAAACAGTTTTCTGTCCATTTTGGCAATTTACTATTTTTAGCAGGTTTTAACTTCCGAGGCCATTTTGAGGGCCTAAATGAAGTTGTTTCTATATATAGGTTCTCAATGATAGCCGAAGGCATACTTGAGCCCCCAAAATGAATCTCCTCGACGATACCTTTCCAACGAGCTATCACACGCCTAAAATGGAGATCGTATGCAAAAGTTACGACCCCGGGAAGTTGATGCACGAACTTACCCAAACGGGGCCCACATGACTTTTGGTGCTTCATCTCCTAGGGTTAGGTTTTTGGATGTATAGGACTTTTGGCATTCCCATATATTGTAAAAATGCCTTCTAAGCCTCATTGTAATCATCTTCTTGTGAATGCGAGTAGCCGTCACATCTCTTCTCAGAGATAAGCTGCCACCATTCTAGCGAGTCTTTCACTCTGTATTTTTACAGTCTCTGTACATTTCTTTGATTAATAGAAATCGTGTATTACTGTATATCTGTGTTTATGGTTGCATCTCTGATACATTTTTGTTATATTATTGAATATCTGCAATATCTCTGTGCATTTCTTTATTATATCTCCGCTCTCATTTCGTGCCGAAAATAATCCGGATCACATGAAGCAGGAGAAAGACCAGCTTTTGCAAAGGTTGCATGAGATGGAGAATCAACTCCATGAGGCAAAGAAAACCCTTACCAAGTATATGCATGAACATAAGGTATGCAGTGTTAGTTTATCTTCTAAATCCTCTAAAGATGAATGTTTTGGTGGTTTTGAGAGTCACACAAGAGGAATAGGGTCCAAGTTGTTGTTTAAATGGGCTCTGAAGGTAAAGGTTTGGGCAAGCATGCACAAGGCATTGTTGAGCCTATTGTTGTTGAAGAAAGACCTAGGTATTGTGGTATTGGATATGAACGAAGAGGTGGAGCATATTCCAAAGTCGAGGAGACAAGGGAAAAAGTTCCAAGGATAAACTTTGTTTCAATTTCACCTCCTCGGGAAGGCTTTAAAGGTGAAAGTTCGAGAACTTTTCTTGAAAGTTAAATTCCTCTAGCATGCAATGTATGTGTTCAATATGAATGCGAATGTGTGAAACGAGAGAATTGTGACAGCGATGAGGACAAGAACACTGTTGATGGTCTTCAAAGGAGAGATTGTAACTCTTCAGATTCACCTCCTCAACGAGGCGATAAAGGTGAATGTTCAAGGTATAATTCTGCTTATCATTCAGTCGCTTTTGATTATGTTAAGCATGATAAATTTGGAAGAAAGAATCCTTGTACATATTGTGGTTTGTATAACCATCATGTTTCAAAGTGTTGGAAAAGATTAACTGCTTTCAGGAAACTTTCTAAGCAAAGACAACGTGAAAAGAGGATGCAAAAGATTTGCACTCATTGTCAGAAGCGGGGTCATCTCATTGACCAATGTTGGACGTTGCATCCAACCACTCATCCACAACACAAGAAGTAGTTGGATAAAGAGATTGGCAAGAATGGAAGAGGGGATTCCATCATCGATGTGAGTCAAGATGATTCACAAGAGGACGATTTTCAGCAGAAAAAGTCACCGTTGAGTTGGTTTGGTAAGAAATGGTTGGATTTCTTGAGCAAGTAACGCTTGTATTTTTCTATTGTAAATGCACTTTTCAGCGTTATGTGTGCATTTATGGGAAGCATGATAAGTTGCAGCAATTTATTACAACTTGTATGATGCAAGTTGCATATGAATGCAATTCATTTTGAAGGCATTTTTGTTGTTGCATAAATTAGCCAGGAGGATGTAAAAGATGGATATGATGTTCACTTGTTGCAGCCATTTATATTTTTCATGTTCAGCTCTTAAGTACCCACATGTTTTTGGGTTTATGTATTTATGTTTGTACTGGAAGGAGAGTTGAAGAGTCATGCGCATRCATTTGTTTTTATGTATGTGTAAGCAGTGAACCTGGTGATGGTTCATCATGAGTGATTCATGATTGTGACATGACTGTGTATCATGTTTGTCGACTTGTCAGTTTGGGAAGGTTGATATGATGTTTCAAATGAGTCTCGACTGGTGTTGATGATTTTCTGACGACTATGTTGTGTCGATCGTGTTGTTCAACTTGTGTTTAGTCGATGATGTTTGTTGGCTTGTAAGTCAATTTTGAGTACATCGAGATGCAAGAAAACGCCATGTGCTTTGATGAAGTACAAGATGTGACAGTTTTTTTGAAGAACAAAAGATTTTTTTGGCATCATTTTCAGTCTTGTATAGTTTGTTTTCAAGATTGATGGTTTTCGTGGCTTGTGACAAGATGTTGCAGGAAAGTTTTTGCAGCCATTGGAGAGCTGATTATGTTGACACCAAAGAGTTCGAAAGAGGGACTTGATTCTCAGTGGGAAGGTTGGCAGTCTTCCAAGCACAGAGAGAGCAGTGGGTCAGCATCAGCCAAAGAGTAGTGGTTGAGGGACATAGCCAGTTGCAGTGCAGGGAATGTCAAAGTATTTAGGTGATTGTCGAAAAGATTTTGATATAACTTGAAAGCAGATAGATAAGATTTTGTGGGTCCAAAAGCCTTTCAGTGGGAAGGTGTGATCAAAATCTGGATCAGGGGTCAAATTTTGCCCAAATTTCAAAGTGCTCGGAATGCATCGAAAATGGTGCCATTGTGTCTGTCTCGTCTTCTTGATTTTGGCGGTATATTTACTTTCTCAAACGGAGTCCGTATGGAGAAGATATCGCGATCTGTTCACCGAGCCAAACAGGTACAAAAAAATAATGCTGACTGTACCTGTCCATACAGTCCATACATTCCATACAGGACATGTGGCAGGTCCCGTACAGGACACGTGGCAGGTCCGTACAGGACACGTGGCAGCTCCAGAGAGTGACACATGTCAGGCATTTTTGGACTTTTGGGCGTACGGTTGGACCAATTCGGAGATGACACATGTCACCACTGGAAGGGTGACACGTGGCACAGGGTGACATCAACATCCTACGTGTCGGATGACGTCAGCAGCATGCGTGGCGATGACGTGGCAAGCTATGGTTGGTTGACTGCTGGTGAATGAGGAGACGACACGTGTCATTTGTGTGGCGAATGGTATGAGGGCATGTGGCCCAATCCATGGGTGCCACGTGTCCCTCATTTATTGCTTCATGGTTCGTTTACGTAAAATTTTATGAGTCCACTGGATTCGAACCCTGGACCTCCTCCCACGATGCAACGTTTTAACAAAGTTTAGCCAACCAATGCGCCAATTATTGTTTCTTGTTATATCAATGGGTTAAACTATATTTAACTTTGCATTTTGTTATAAACGGCGGGGGGTCGGGCCGGGGCATAGCCCCGACCCGAGGTTCTATTGTAATACATACGACCATATGGCCCGACATATGATTCGAATGCGCGTTGTGTTAAAACCGCTTTATTGCATTGTTTTAACCATTACATTTATGCATAGGGGCTATACCCGTGAAGCCCGTGGTTCTCATGTATTATACCATATGCCTGTGAACCGGAGCGGGAGTTGGCACGGTTTTAAAACCGTTAGCCCTTTTTGCCTTAGAGCGCAGTCACATGGACCATGTGCCCAGGAGCTAGGCGATTGGGGGCTGGAGGCGCCCTAACCATCCTACAGTTTGGATCGTTTTTCGGAACCGCTCGGTGCCAGGTTTTAACGTGCGTTTTGGAGCGTGTTCTTGGTTCATGCACACAGAGGTGCGTTTTGTAGATCCAGTTCCAACAAAGCTTGAAGGAGGAAAATGGAGGAGGCCTAACTTCTTCATCTTTTGGCCGATTAAGGTGCCGTAAAAGCCCAGCTAGGGGTTTTTGGACGTGTTGGATCCATTGGTGCTGTTTTCAAGGCCATTTGAAGACTTCTTCTGAAAGTTTTTCACCATTGAATTTTCAGGAAGCTCAAGAGAGTTTGAAGCCCTCATTGATCGAGGACATGGTTTGGTGAGCCTATGTTTGTTTTCTGTGATTGAATAATCATTTTTGGCTAATTGATATGATATAAAAACATTGGGATAGGTTTCAGAGGCTGTTGAGGACTTTTACAGGTGTTTTTGCCAAAGAGAAGCTCAGGGAAGCTTATGGCCACATGTAGAAGAGGTCATGCCTGGATGAGCCATGATCCATTTTCAGAGTTCTATTAGTCATTTTTGGGGTTTTTATGTTCTCTGATCTCAATGGTGTAGTATGTTTTTCCATTGGAGTTGAGCAGCATCTTGTAAAAGAACTTTTGACAAATTAATCCCAGAGAGCCAAGTCCATTATGGAGGCTCAAGGAGATGTAGCCCGGAGGGGGGTGAACTCCTTTATTATGTTGTTATTGTTCAGAGTTTGATGGTTTATTTGCTGCAAGTTATGTTGTTTTGTTTTCATTTAAAGCACATATTTAACCATTTAAAAGAACAATTTCTCACATATGAACATTTAGAAGAAGATACATGAACTTAACACATAAGTTTATCTTGCATATTTTAACACATGAAGCAAGGTCCTGTAAAGTTTATTTTTATGAAGTAGAGGGTGCTTGCATAGCATAACAAGTTAGCCTTCTATTTTCAGATCATTTATGGTACAGGTTGATTATAGGTTGGTGCATGGTTGATGCACTTGTTTATGATACAGGTTGATTACAGATTGAGGTACAGGTTGATGCATGGTTCAGACTTATTGGTACAGGTTTACAACAATATATCTCACAGTGATAGTGTGACAGTGGCTCCATCATTCTACTTCTACTTCAGGGTGGCAGGACGGGGCAAGGACACGTGGTTGTAGCCACCTTCCAGTTGTAGCCAGAGAACATTGGGGGTTGTAGCCTCCTTCTGGTTGTAGCCAGAGATTTGGGGAGTTGGAGCTTCCCTCAGGTTGTAGCCTGAGAAACTAGGAGGTTGGAGCCTCCTTCCAGTTGCAGCTGGTAAACAAAGGAAGTTGGTGCTTCCAATGAATGTAATTCTTCAAGACATATAAGAAAAAGAATTCCATAGTTTTCTCCCGATTTGAGTTTCCATATAAAACACCTGTGTACTGTGCATGTGTGTGATTGTTTATTTATTACTGCTCATTATTGGATAATAATTCTACATTGATATAACATTTGAAGAAAAGGGATTATAATTATGTTATTATTGATTCACCTCCCCTCTCAGTAATCCAACAATTGGTATCGGAGCAGGTTCCTTCAAAAATCAGTTTAACCGCTGAAAGGTAGAGCATGGAGAGTACCAACTCATATAAAAATGGAATACCACAGTTTGATGGACAGAAGTATGCTTTTTGGAGCATAAGGATGAAGGCATATATACAAGCACATGGATTTCAAATTTGGCAATCAATTGTAGATGGATACACAACACCAACAGTTCCACCAACAAGTGAAAAAGCAGTGAAACTCGGTGAGAATAATTCCAAATCCATAAATGTACTTTTGAATGGTCTCAGTGATATAGTATTCACCAAAGTTGCACATTGTAAATCTGCTAAAGAGATTTGGGACAAGCTTCGGAATATTTATGAAGGAGATTCAAAAGTCAAAACAACAAAGCTTCAAACTTACAGAGGTCAGTTCGAACAACTAAAAATGAAGGAAGATGAAGATATTGTAGCCTACTTCTTATGAGTCGATGAAACAGTGAATGCAATCATACGATTGGGAGAAGAAATCGAAGAATCTGTAATTGGTCAAAAGGTACTAAGATCTCTTCCTATGAGATTCAACCCTAAGATATCAGCACTAGAAGAAAGATCGGATCTAAACTCAATAAGCATGGACAAACTGAATGGATTTACCCTCCAAGGAGCCCGAGTGAGTTTGACCAGTGTATTCTCTAGGTACAGTGAGAATTCCCTTCACTGTCACCTTGTGTAAGACCCTAAATATTATGGCCACTAAGGTTACCAATTCACAGTCAGCCCTTGGGAAGGTACAGTCGACAATCCAGTCCGAACATACAGGCATGGTATCTAGCCCGAAATCAACTTGGAAGGCTTCCACTCAACATTGTAGGTATACCTTTAAGCGATCCCCATAATATGATCTAACCACTACAATCAGTCAAACCACGAAGGGATAATCTCCGTAGATTTCCCGAGTGTGACCTCGTGCATAACCCCTATGTGAGAGGGGGATCCCAGGCAGACTTATATGACAATTGGATTTGAATCTCCCTAGCTCAGGATGCTAATGTTTTTTTTGGAAACTTTGGAGAGTTATGCTCACATCCTAATCCAAAGTACTAATCCTAGTCTACTGTTGGTGGAGGATCCTAGAAAAGAAAATGTTCTAGATAGTTTTTAATTAGCGTTCATTTTATAGCTGTTCTTTACTCAAAAGGGGTGCATGGAAGTGAAACGGATGGAATGATGACTCAATCCCTAAAAAATGCATCAAAGATGATAAGCAATCATTTCTTTTCAATGAATATCTATTTATGGGAGAGAGAGAGTTCTTTTCACTAACAAGAACTAATAAGGAATGCACTCAAACAAATTTTCTTCAATCAAATCCGATGTGGTGCTAAAAATTTTGGAAATTCCTTCTAATATGCAAATCAATCATGAAAATGTCTATTTATCGTTTGTGTGTGAATAATGATTAATTCAAAACAACACTTCTTCTGCTAATTAATCCTTTTGGATCAAGGAAACTCAGACAAGCATAAGAAGGTTGCGTACAAACAATACACCCTCTTGTTGCGATTAAAAACAAGAAGCAAAAGAAAAGAAAACAAAGAAAACCAAGAATTTCACAGAAAAGAGAGATTGAATAATGATGAACTTAACAAAAGCCAAATGAAGAGATTCGTAGACTCCTGATGTCTTTCACCAGAGTTTCTTGCTCAGTCAAAAAGAGAGAAAAAGTGCATTGGTTTCGAACTCCCAACAGCAGAAAAACTAAAAAATAATGAAGAAGGATACAAAATCTAAATAGCGAGGTGTTTGTTCTTCAGAAAGAAGGATGTCAAAATTGAGCGGGAAGAAGCATTGACGCACAGAGAGGCTCAGCAAGTGAAACATAGAGACTAGACCCTGAAAAAAGAAATTCTGGAAAGGTTTTTTACCAAAAGAGGGCTGGCGCTCTGGTAAAAAGGGAAACAAGCATTATAGCACTCTATCTAACATACCCAGGGAGCGTTGGCGCTCTGTCAACACAACCACAGGGGCGCCAAGCTTGAAAAATTCATGAAAATGTCAAAAAACCCAAAATTTCAGTCGGATTTTTGCAGCCAAGCTAAGTGTGATGGGGTAAGGAGTCAATCAGTTCATTAAATCAATCAAAAAGGGGTGAACCAGGTATGAAAACAATCAAAGGTTAAGACAAGGTCTATGAGGAGAAATCAAAACCAAAAGTTTGATTCGATCTGCTCCCCAGTGGAGTCGCCAGTTTCTGTTGAAGGAAAATCTCCCTGCGGACAGGTAGATCTCCTCTTGAGAGATAGACCCTTAACTCTTAAGAAAAAAGATGCTTAACATGGACACTGACTTCCTTTCAGATCTATACAAACTAATGCATGAGGAGGAAGGAGAATAGAAGTACCTTTTACCGGTGTTTGTCCCTGCACGCTCCGAGTTGAGCTCCAATCTTTCTCTCTTTGATGAGCCCTGTAGAAAAAGAATAGTACAACCACTTCCTACTCTATTGATATTAGCTTGAAATAGATCTATCTAACATAGACAATTTCATGTGAGATTAAACACAAACTAGAAAGAAACAAGCCAAGCGTGTCATATTAATGAGAACAATGACAAAAGTAGCTTACAACTGTAGATGTGAATGCGACAGCTTCGTCAAGTCCCCTTTGTCTAACCCTTGCTCAAAAGATCCACGATTCAAACGACAACAACTTTACTGATTACTTTCCTCCAGTTCACTATATGTTTCCTATGAGATCATAGGTTTCATGCTTCCAATTCTTCCTCCTTTTCACCATCATAGAGCCTGCTTATATAGGTTCAAAGAGGCCTAACCTATTGAGGTATCTTTAGGATAAGTTGAGGAATTCCCTCCTTAGATTAAGGATCTTCTCCTAAGATCATGGTTGAACCAGGAATTCGAATGCAACTACCTTCCAAACTTGAAATATCTTCCCCTTATTCTCCTCAACAGATCAACTACTGCCCAGATTATACAACGCTCCCTCAAAAGGGGCATCAGGGCGCTATAGCGCTCCCTAGTAGGCTCAAGGGGGGAACCAATGCTCCAAAGATCCATAGAGCTCCTTCAAAAGGGATATTTGGTGTTATAACGCTCCCTAGTACCATATAGGGGAGTGTCGACGCTCCTAAGGGTGATGTAGGGGAGCGCTCTCTCCCAAAACCTTAAATTAAGTGCTCCTTTCAGGTGGCAAGAGGTTCTTATATCCAGTTATCCATTCCTCTTCCTTCCAATCAAGTGTTTAAGGCATTTTAAGTGTCTCCTTAGTGTCGTCATCATGGCAGTATTCTTTGCTTGATACTTGCGACACTTGCGAGCAACATACAACACTTGTGAGCAACATGCGACAATTGTGACACTTGCCAAAGCGAGTAATGTTGATGTGTAACAACCTTGTGTGTGGGTGAAGCTCTTCCAACATCTTTCAAACACCATAGTGTGTTATCATGACATGCACCTAGGAACTTAGGCATATATGCCATGTTTATGTGATGTACTGACTGTATATGTATTATAGGGATACAAGCCCCATTTTGTACTATGACATCATATTTTTTGAAATATAAAAAACTTCTTTGGTCTTTGGATTTACTTACATATCTTACAATGGGTGGATGTATGAATGTGTGTTTTATTTTCTTAGTTATGTGACAAATTCCAATCTAAAATGTAATTATCATATGCATCAGATACATGATTAAAACTTATAGGTACATGATTGTAGGTAATAAAGTCAAAATGTCGTTCTAAAAGTCATACCCAAAGGAAACGTTAGAGTAATGTAGGATCTCTGATTCGATAACTATCATTCAACTGACATAAAACTAATTGGGAATCTAGGAGAACTTCTAAATATATAACACCATGTGAAATGGAGACACGCAATATCTCTATAACGATGCTATACTCAACCACATTGTTCGTTGATGGTCCTAAACAAACACTACATGAAGACACTAGTTGTCCCTTGAGTGAATAGATAACCTGAGCAGTGGAAGCCATGTTCCGAGTATAATGAATGGCACTGTCAGTAAATCCTAAGAACACTGAATATTTCGTTGACATCTACCAACCAAGGGAAAACTCAATAAGAAATCCACAACAAAAAAGAATAAAGAAATAAAGAAATATATACACTAACATACATTAGTATACAAAGGAAAAACTTGATCTTGAAGGCTCAACCATAAGATCATTTAAGATATATCCCATTTTTGGGCTCATCGAACACATTCCATTCAAAATATTCTAATTCGTAGGCTCCTTTTTCAAGGACCCATCTCACGATGTAAGGACCATGCCACATGGGATTAAACTTTCCCACCCCCAAGGATTCTTTAGCTTGGTCATAAATAAGGGCCAAGTCACCCTCAACATACAACCGGGGAAAAATAGACCTATCGTAATGGACCTTAACACATTGTTTATTCACCTCGATGGCCATAGTGGCATCTTGACATTGCTCATCAAGATACTCTAGGTGTACAAGGCGTTCTTCGAGATCAATCGTGTTAGGTAGGAGCTCGACTTCCAACTTAAGAGAAGGGATTTCTCATTCAATAAGAAGGATCGAATCCACCCCGTGAAGTAACTGGAATGGTGAGAAACTAGTGGAAGTATTTACTGTGGTATGATATGCCCATAGTGCAGAGTAAAGCATCAAATGCTAGTTATATTTACTCTTCCTAACAGTATTTTGAAAAATGGTCTTTATATATTTATTCACGACCTCTACTTGTCCATTTTCAAGGGAATAGAAAGGTGACAAATGATCATGTTTAAAACCTAGTCTAGATGCTAACTCCGTCATCATTTCATTCTGGAAGTGACTACCATGATCAGTGACAATCTCCTTCTGGATTCTGAGCTAAGTTATAATCTTATCAAATATGAAAAGTGTTGTAGTATCACCATGATATTTAATGGTAGGTATGGTCTCAACTCATTTAGTAAAATAATCCACAACCACAATAATGTGATGATGCCCCCAGTCGATGTTGGGTTGTAGTCCATGAAATGCACCCCCCACTTAGTGAAGGGACCAATGATAATGACTGGGTGTAGAGGGGCAGGGTGCGAGTTCATATTACAAGCGGACACTTGGCAAGGGTGACACTTGTTGACCACTTCAATGCAATATTTAAAAATTGATGCCAAAAAATAACCAGTTCACAATATCTTTTGGGCTGTCGCAAGCCCAAATAAGTGACCACCACATGCCCCAATGTGGCAGTCATTAATAATGGCTTCAATATCCTCATGATTCAAACAATGGTGTAAAATAGCATCCACCCCATGATGATACAACATGTCACCGACAATGAGGTATTTTTTGGCCTGATGGCGTAGAGGTCATCGACTGTCTCTTGAAAGATGTTGGGGAAGCTTCAAGTTTTGAAGGTAGATTAAAATATCTTTGTACCAAGGGTCTGAAGGTGATATAAGGAATATGTTCTTGTAAATGTGTTGAACCTAAATAGAATAGATCTAGCTAAACAATAATACACACATTTGCAGAGAGAATTTGAGAAAGAAGAAGGAGATAAAGAATGGAAGAATTCTCATTAACCATTATGAATAATGAATAATTACACATGATATACTCTGTATAACTCAATAAGCGTGCACCGGAGGAGAATCAATGCACCATAGTGGTGGTATAGAGTGATATAGACACACACCAACAATTACATGAGTGAACTACCACCTAGTCTAGTCTCTCATGCAGTTACAGGAATGAACTGCCACCTAGTTGAGTTAACTAATCAACTAGCCTTTAGTTAACTGACTAAAGATAGATTATTGAGGTGTTAACTCAAGGAATCAAGGATAATGCACCAGTCTGGTGATGATACCAAGGCAAGGTCAAATTAGCATAGTGATGATCCCAATGTTTCATGGTAACAAAACCAGTGCAACATCTAAAATCAACTCAACTAGTCAAACTAAAGTGTCAACTGAAAGAGAATATTCTCCAGGTGGAATATTCTCCCCTAAAATATAGGAGACTGGATAATGACTAATTATGACTAATAAACAAGGAAAAACCTTAGGAAAAATAAATCCTAGGTGTGTGTAAAGTAACTCCAACACCCCCCTGTGAACATCACTATGGTGAAAATAAAGAATGAGTCCCGACAACGAGGCTATGTTAGGTACCCAAATACAAAAGATACACCTAAATAAAGTGAGGAAAGAGGGAAAACCTCATGGGAAACCCCCTCCCCCATCAAAGTACAATGTATGTAAAAAGAAGAACTACAGGTGCTAGGCAACTATGTCCTTCACTCCAAGAGGACTTTGCATAGAATGGAACTTCTTCTCATTGAAGGTCTTGGTGAAGATGTCTTCCATCTATTTTTCCGAAGGAAAAAACTATAAGTCGATGATCCCCTCGTGTACTAAATCCTGGATGTAGTGTGTGTGGATCTCAATGTTCTTCATTCATTTCCTATGAAATGGATCTCTGCAGAACTTCAGAGTGCTCTGGTTGTCACACCAGATGATGATAGACCGATGAAACTGAATTATCAACTTAGTGAGAAAATGTTGTAGCCACATAGCCTGAATGGTTATGTTAACTACCCCTCTGTACTCTGCCTCAGATGAAGATAGAGAAATGACAGCTTACTTCTTTCTTGACCAACAGATAGGCCCAAAACCAAGACTGAGTGAGTAACTAGATGTGGACTTGCGATTAGTTCTATCACCAGCCCAGTCAGAATCAACAAACCTGATGAGATCTAATGTATATTATGTTGCATAATGAATCCCAAAGGTGATGGTTCCCTAAACATATCGAAGGATACACTTTGCATCTTTCCAATGTAGCTCATGTGGCTCCTGCATGAACCTGGAAACTACGCCAACTGCCTATGAGAGGTCTGGTTCAAAGTGTGTGAGATACAACAAGATCCCCACTAACTGTATGTATAGTGTGTTGTCAACCAATGGAGTTTCTCTTTCATCCTCAAATTTGGCTCCTGATAGGAGAGGAGTTGAAGCAGACTTATAGTCTGTCATGTGAATTTCTCAAGGAGATCTCGTGCATACTTGGCCTGAGATAGTTTGATGCCTGATGCATCATGAATGATGTCGAGTCCAAGGAATAAGTGTAGCAGAACCATGTCCATTGTCAAAAACCTATCATGTAGAATCCTCTTGACTGCAACAATCGTTGAAGCTGAGCACCCGGTGATCAACAAATCATCGACATACATAACTAAAAGTAGAAGCGATTCAACTCTCCTGAGCATGTGGACATTCGGGTCTGATTTACGATATTCAAAGTTCTATGATAACAAGTATGAATCCATATTGGCATATCATTCCCTCGGAGCCAACTTGAGGCCATAAAGTGACGTCTTCAGTCGACAGACCAAAGATGAGTCCTGCATAAATCCCTAGGACTGCTCCATATAGATATCCTTAGAGAGATCACTATGAATAAATGCATTCTTCAAATCCATATGATGAACTTCCCATCCCTTGGTTGCTGCAATGGCAAGTGCCAATCATATGGAATCCATCTTCGCTACTGGAGCAAAGGTCTCATCATAGTCAATACCATGGACCTGCTAAAATCCTTTGGCGACAAGCCTGGATTTGTATTTGCTAATTTTTCCATCTGTTGCGCTCTTGGTCCTATATACCCATCTGCATATGACAAGTTTCCTCCCAGAAGGAAGGGGAACTAGATCCCAAGTCTGGTTCTCGAGGAGGGAGTTGTTCTCTTGCATGGAAGATTCCCAAAAGGGATTTCCAACATCCTCGCCATAAGACTGTGGATTTGAATATTGAACCAAGAAAATATTCCTGGAGGGAAATGGTTTAGTGCCAGTGAGTCCAACAGGAGTCTCCTCGAAATCAGATCGAGTCCTTGATAGAGAAAGATTTGCCTCACCCTACGAAATCTTGCAGAGAGGACCTTACTCCATTTACTTATGCAGACTCACTTTCCTTGATTGATAAATCCATAAAAAAAATATTAAATTTTCCACTTGTATGCATATTGCACCCTATACAACAAGTGTATACGTAGGCTGCTCCACTACAACCCACGTACACCAGTATTTGTGCCAGAAAATAAAAATTAAATGTTAATTTTCCATGTCACAATAGGAGATATCTGATCCTTGGCCTTCCATATACTAGAAATGTTCCAACTCATCCCTTCAGTTGCATTTTGAAGGCTATAAAGAAGCCAATTCC
Organism: Picea engelmannii; assembly: GCA_009831015.1. NCBI lineage: Eukaryota > Viridiplantae > Streptophyta > Pinopsida > Pinales > Pinaceae > Picea > Picea engelmannii. The sequence goes on along the minus strand of ML781361.1, from coordinate 525,144 downwards.
GAGCTATGGAAAAAGAGGAGAGAGAATTCAACTTTGAGAGGAAAGTTACTTTGGAGAAATTATTACTTCATATTGAGTCTGCATCCCTTTGTCCTTTAAGTCTGAACACAGTTTTCAGCCCCCAAGATCTTCCCTTATTGATGGAGAACCTCTTTGTCTCCCTTATATGAGCTTGCCTTTGGTGGAGGATTGAAGTGGTGGAAGCTCGATTGGAAGGAACTCAGTTTCTTGTTTTCGAACCGTGCCGACATGGAAGTCTGTAATATTTTCACTTCTACTGATCATTTATTAATAGAAATACTCCTTTCTCGTCCAATTGATATCTTGCAAATAAATGTATTATTATCCATGGGTGTATTTGTTATGCATATTAATGGATTATTCTATCTAATGTGCTAACCTTTTATATTTCCACCATATACTTCTTTTTGCTTGTTTTTTGAGAACTTGTTGCAGGTATATAGCTTTGGGTTAAAGTGCTCAATGGTAGACATCATCGAACATATGGATGAGGTAGGCCTCTTTCTTATCTTTCTTGCACATTGGTTTATATAGCATGTTGTTGGGATAGAGTTGATTTCTATAGTCATCCCTGTCTGTTGTGGTTCACCCTAGCCATAGAGATTTTTTCCTTGTAACAGAATTGGCGACCATACTGGGGAAGAATATTCTTTCTTAGGGTTTGAAGTACTTTTCTCCTTAGATTTCTCCCGTTTCTATTGTGGTTCATGTCATAACATTGCTTGACAACTCTTGTTCACTCCGGGTCTGAGTTTTTAGCATTTCTCCCTTGCCTGACCTTGTTTCAAATCATATACACGCCTTTTGATTTGACATTCGCGTATACACGTAGGCTGTCTCATTGCAAGTTGTGTATATAAACTTTGTTTTCCCAAATAGTCGCGTACACCTATTTTCCTTGCCTGTTTAGTTGGTCTAGTGTTTGCTGGGTGGGATTTGATGATTGTTGAGCTTTCTTAGGTCTTTGTAGTGTCTATTGAGTGCTTGTGGGATGATAGGAAACCCTCTTTTGGTTGAATTTTTGGGCAAAGTCTTTGTCTTCATCTTTTCATTTTTATTGTCCTTGTACATTGGGCTGGGTGCTTTGTTGCTTGATATCCTTCTTGAGTTATCTCTCTTTTATACACAGTAGGGCTATATATATCAAGTTACTTTTCAGTCGATGCATTTTCAATTTTGATATATTGAAAATACAAAAAATATAGGCATTTTTCATTGCTTGGAATTTTTGTCTTTGAATATCTATCATTAGCTTAGTGAATATAGTGAAAGATTGCATTTTTACTTCTGAATTGCATAATTGAAATTGAAAATTGCATTGTTTTTATTAGCATATCATTCATTGAAAAGTTAAAGTTACACTTTGCATTATTTTCATATTTAATTTTCTTCCAGAGTCATAACATCATGAGTTTCACTTCGATACCTTTTTTGAGTAATCACGACCAATAAAATTTACACATTAAATTAAAATTTATTAATCACGTTTTTATTTTCTAGGGTGCAAAAACTAGTGTAGGATTTAGTGCCTTGGAATAGGATTTTGTGAGTAAACTTCTCCAAGGCAATTAAATCAACATATGTATTTGAGAAAGGGGGTTGATAAGTCCATTGTATAATTGGTAAGATCAGGAGGCTTCACTCACACCGGAGTTAATCACAAGGTCACGAAAATTTGGTTGAAGGGATATCCCCCTGATACTCCCCTAGAGTCAGAGATATTTCTTTGGATTTATTCGTATATGGGGATCTTTCTAGTGCCCATACGTCCATGAGAGGTGGTGATTTCAAGGTTTTGGGCTTTTCTACCCTACCCATATGGTGATCCAGACTTACGAATACTCCCCTTGCATCGGTTATATAGTGGTTTATTAGTTACTTGACTTAGGTATCTCATAGGTTACTTACAGGGGTTATTATGCAAGTACCCTGGGTCAGATAGGGGTCAGACAACACACAACCTTTATGGAGGATTAAATCTCCAGGGGGGTCTGACCAAATGGTTGTTAAGCCCATGAGGGCCCCTATAATTGATTTTTTTACCTCCGATCTTTAGTGGGGAGTCTGAGGCCCCTCTTGGGTGAGAAATACCTTCTTTAGGGAGGGAGGACACTCAACCACTTTCACCCATTTGCATGCATATTGGCCGTTTGAATTTTGGTATGCTCTTTGACTACTAGTTGGCCTTAGGATATTGTTTTTATCTTTAGATTCTTAAGTCAGCGTGGAGTCAGACCAGCCTCCCCACCGGTCCCGTCATTTTATATAGTTACCACTGGATTTCGTGTCCTTGCCTTCTAAAAGGGGTAGAGTCATTATAGTGGTACACACACATCCACCACTTAGACTTGTGATTATACAAGGATGAGTACTAAACTTGGTATTCAGAATTATGGGAGCCCTTCGACTCCCATACCCACTATAGTTAATGGCACCCCTTCGAATCCTACAACCTCCATGGTTGTATTACCGGAGGCACCTATCATTACTAAGGCCCAACCTATATTTAATTCTCAAGCTACCACCTTGAACCCCTTTGGGTCTCTTGGCCACTGACCAGGCTACAATGTTCAATCCATCCCTATGGCTTCTAGTCCACTTTATTATGGTATGTATAACTTCACTTCACAGTTTTCAAACTCCATCCCAGCTGTTGTCCCTAATGATAGCATTGGGCTTGGGGGAAGTACACCTCCTTACATCCCTTTTTCATTTGGTGGATCTCAAATCCCTCAAATGACTCCTAATATGGGAGGTATCCCTGCTTTTAACCCCAGGTCCAATCCTCCTACTTTTGGGTGGAATAATCAACCCGGCGGACAATCTTTGGCTCAAGTTCCGTCCTACAATCCTACCTCCTTAGTGTATATTCTGACCAACAATTTTGGCATGATGAATCCACCTCTATCCTCTAGTTTCCAACCCAACAAAGGTCAGTTTCATGCTTTGGGCAACCCCAATGATCTAATCTAGTTGGGGGAAATTTCTGTAACCCTCAACATAACATTTCAGTTGGAGTGATGCCCAACCAACCTTATATGAATCATCCTAGAGGAGGGCCTTATAATGCCGGACAGGGCCATGGTGTTTACTAGAACCCTAGATGGCATGCAAATCTGCAAGCACAATATTTCTCAGGAGGTTGGGGCAAGATGTCACAACCTTGTCTCCCTTTTCTGGCCACACTTAATTTTCCAGATTTGGTTAAGTTAATGAATGACCCTATGAGTCACAATCCTACATGGCCTCTGTTCCCTACCAAAATTCCTTCGGACATCCCGAAGTTCGAGGGTAAGAATGGAGAGGATCATGGTGATCACACCACTACCTTTCACCTTTGGTGCTCATCAAACTCCCGTAATGATGATTCTATTCGCTTGAGATTATTTCAACGCACCCTTATTGGAGTTGCTTCGAAATGGTATATTGAGCTACCCAAGGGGGCATATGGGACTTTTGGTCAGTTGGTGATGGTATTTCTTAATCACTTCCAGTTGCCCATTCGTTATGATGCTGGCTTAGAATTGTTGTCAACTTTACACCAGGATATCACCACTCATATCTCAGACCATATCTAGGAGTGGTGTAGATGAAAGAGTTTTATTAAGACCCCTATACCCCTGGCCTTTCGTTTAGAATGGTTTCTTAAGTCTTTGCACCCTCCTATATTGAAGGACGTTGCTACTTTCGAGGTTACCACTGAAGAAGAAGCAATCTTTAGAGCCCATCGGTTAGATTTGATATATGTTCAGCCTGGCATGTTATATCACCTTCTTCCTGACGCACTGCGGTCCACTTACGACCCTAGACAAAAGCTTGAACCTCATGCTGATGGAATTGTAGGTTATGCCAATGTAAATTCCATAGACTCCGTGACAAACCAGTTGAAAGAGCTGTCTTTAAGCCAGTCTGCAGCAGGGCCATATTCCTCTGTGTCTTCCAACCCCACTTAGTAGGTGGATGTGCACTCCGTACAATCATCGACCAACCGAAATGGTAACTAACAACCAGGAGGGAATAAGAAGAAATGACGTAATAACCGTAAGGGTGGGAAAAATGGTAATAAACCCAAGGACAATAATAATAATGAGAAGATGAGTAATAATGCTGGAGAGGGAAAGTGAGAAAGACGTAAGGTGAAGTTTCCATTTAATATTTTCACAGATGATCACCTTACCCATTTGTGCCCCAAACTTGCAGAAGCTGCGAGGATTTTAGCTCAATCTCCCACCATGTTGAAGGATCCATTTCCACATAATGAACACTTAGCCTCAAGCTCCTTAAACAACAGAAATGTGGCTGGTGGAGGTAAAAACCAGTAGTCACAAGATGGCGGTTGTTTATGTATCAATATGGCCGATGCAAAAATCGATGTAGCCACTCGATCTCGAGACTCTAGTTATAAACAAACTAATCCTAGTCTAGAATATCCTCCTCCTCCCCTGGAGATGACTTTACAAATTGAGAAACTAGAGCCACCACCTCATATTCCTAAAGGAGTACTCAAGCACTCTACCCATAATCCAAATGCTAGATCCACCCAAAACTACTCTATTGTTGAGGACCTGGGTCAAACCCCTTGTGCGATGTCAGATTTGGAGGTACTCCAGACGTGTCCTTCATAAAGGAATGCCTTATTCTTTGATTTAGGATCTATAGAACCCAATGGATCAAAGGTTATCAAGTTTGATGTCATATATGTTAAGCCTCACTTGCCTTACCATCTGGCTTTCCAAATCCATGTGCAGTACTCAAAGTATGTCATCAAATGTGTGGTTGTTGATGAAGGCGCTGCTACATGTGTGATATCCCTGGTCTGTTGGAAAGCTCTCGGTTCTCCGACTCTTTACAATTCATCGAACATGTTGACTACTTTTGAAGGTCATTACTTCCACCCTCACGGTATTATCCATGCCTTTCCAGTCCAATTAGGTGGGAAGACGGTAGAGGTGGAGGTAGATGTAGTTGATGCACCTCTTGATTATAACTTGTTACTAGGTTGCAATTGGACTTATGTTATGATCACCATCACATCATCTGTCTTCCATACTCTTTGTTTTCCTCATGAAGGGAATATCATGACGATCAATCAGTTATCCTTTGTGTGCTCTAGTCCTAATGAATCTATTGGACAATCAATCCCTGTGATCGACAATTCTCAATTGACAACTGAGAATATCAGTGTCAGAATGTATTCTTCCCTTATGGGTACTTTCGACTTCACGACATCGAGTCACCACATTTATGCCATGTCTAGTAGACCTATCTCGCCAGGGAGGTCCATTCCTTTCTGCACTTCGTATTTTAGTGATCTGTGGACCTTACCTTCCTTGACTTCATCTTGTGAGGGTCAACCACATACTAGAATTATATCACCAACCCCTATTATTCATGTTGGAGATTGGTCGACAACCTATGCTAGTCACGTTGAAGGCCAACAACCAGCCGTTGCAAGTCATGCTGGGGCACAAATCTAGTCATTTCTAGTCACATTGCACATACATCACCAACCTTTTCCAGTCATGTTGGGGATTCATCACCAACCTCTGCTAGTCATGTTGGATATTTTCTACTAGCCTCAGCAAATCATGCTGGGGGCATGTCACCAATCGCTGCAAGTCATGCTGGGGGAATTCATATGACTGAGAAGCCTAGACATGTAAGACACAATTCCAATTTTCTTTGCAGAACTTGCGAAGGAGATCACCTTACTCATTTGTGCCCTGCTACTGTTGTGGTACAAGAAGCGTGGTCCTTTCCCGGGGGCCCTTCGGGTTCTGAGTCGTCTTTGGCTTCCCAACCTTCTTCGGTTGATATAGGAGTCACACTGATGCAATCTTCAGATGAAAACCCTTTTCCTTTAGGGGTTGATGCATCCCTTGACCTTGTGGTCTCACATCCTTTTCAACCAACGGTCACGTCGATGCAATCTTTGACCAACACCACTTCTATTTTTGGGGGTGTTGCATCTCTAGACCTTGTTGTCTCGCATCCTATTTAAATAATAGTTGAAGAAGTGGTCGTTCTGATTTAATCTTCGATCGATCCCACTCTTTTCTTCGAGAGTGAAAAACCTAAGGAAGTAAATTTGTCGATGTAATCTTCGGTCAATCCCGCTCTTCTTCTGGAGGGTGATGCATCCTTCGACCATATCCTTAGCATTTCTAGTTCTGTACTAGCTTCACTATGGAGCATTCCAATCTCTTCAAGTATGCTCCCTCCAAGTCCTAGGGTGGCTTCCATTGATTGGAATGATCTTTTAGAACCTTGACTTCCTTCTTCTACACCCTTCCAGATAAGGGGAATTCTTTGATATATTGTAGATAAGGTAACATCTGCAAGTATTTTATCCTCCTTGACTTGGAAAGATTTGGCTTTTCCCAAGATTTTATCATCTCTTCATATGTTCCCGACCTTTCACAGAAGTCATGCGTGAGAGCCTTGGCCTCCCCCATTATATGTTTCTTAGAACAACATCCACGAGTCTAATTTAAGCTCTTTTTTGACTTGTCTAAAAAGAGAAAAGATTGTCGAGTGATTTGTCCCTTTCACACTTGATAAATTGGACTTGAAAGGCCGTGAGTCTTAGTTAAGCTCTTTTCCAACTCGTCTTTAAAAAGAGAAAATATTTCCGAGTGATTTGTCCCTTTCACACTCATTAAGTTGGACTTGAAAGGTCATGATTCTTAGTTAATCTCTTTTCTAACTCATTACAAAAAATTGAAAAGATCGTCAAGTGAACTTGTCTTTTTCACACTCGTAAATTGGTTTTGAAAAGATGTCTATTTGGCACAAGTTTATCCCTTTTTCACACCAAGTAGACTAAAATATATAAAAAGGACATTTTTTAGTGTTAAGTTTTGATTGCATCTCATGCCCCTACTTGTAGTATTGAGCCTATAGTCGGTTCTCGCTTTGCGTTATAAACTTTTTGCCTCAACAGTTTTGCATCCTCAACCAAGCAGAGCCTTGTTTATATCCTTCGCAATTTGAAACCCTATACCTAGGAGGGAACATTCCCCCAAGTGTCCATCTCCCGAATGCACTTCCCTGCATTGAGCATAGGTATGTTCCACTGCTAGAACTAGTTTTTCTTACTTGCAACACTCGTTTCCTCATCTGTATCATAGCAATCATTTGTTATGAAAAAACAAAAAAAGATAAGTGGGAAGGTAGTATTATCTTATGTTGGCAGCAGCCGTGTCACGTTTGAACAGAGCACAAAATTATTCGACTCCATTCATCATCATAATTTTGGGATTAGCATGGCCTTAGGAAGCTGAGCTCGTTACAGAGTCTTATCTATCGACTGATTACTCTTCCAGTCCCTACAAAGAACTTCATTGATGCCTCCTACATCTCATGATTTTATCTTTGGGGCTGTGCTGCCGGAGTCCTCCATATGTCTCATGCTCTTGTTCAAAGGAAGTCTATTAACCTATGTCGGCCACTCCTCGGAACTCTTGAATTTTCATGTCAGCCATACCCTCAGTTTGTCTCAGAATCACATGATACTTTAGTCCTATCATGCACTCTGGCCCTACTTTCATCATTGGTAGGTAACCTTGAACCCAACAGTCGACATTTCATCATTGGTTGCTGAATGGGTGGCTTCCCTTGTGTTCGATGAAAATACATCTATTCACACATTGGGATTCATGCAGTGTCTTGGATTCCATTAGTCTCATTGGTGGTTTCCTCTCCTTTGTCAACAATTGTCATCACTAGCTACTATTTAGAGGGTCTTTTTTGTGTATCGCTTGCACTTGGAACAACTGAAAGACGCACCGGGTCATTGGTTCTTGAAACTTGTTCTTCACGATTTCCACCAAATCATGAGGCTCCTTATTTGTACCTCATGATGAATGATGAGAGATTCCTTAATGCTCTTCTTTCAGGGGTCTCTTTCCATCGAAATCAACCCATTTATTCTAGAAACAAGGCCTAGAGTCTTATGAGTACCTTGAGTCTTGCAGTCATCAGTGGCAGGCTCTCTTGCCATCGATGGTTGGGAATACATCAATGTCTCCTGATCGATGGATTCTTCAGGTGTTTGACACCAACCCCTCTATTCACACTTGTAAGAATGTACTCAATGCCTTGATACCTACTTTCATTATCGGTAGGTTGTCTCGCGTTTGTCAATGATATACATCAATGATCGGTAATCAAATGATGTCTCATTGTGTTCAACCTCAAGTCCTTTATTCACATGATGTAGACTTACACCTTTGGCAGATTGTGTAGAAGACTTGAAGACATCACTATGTGGCCGCAACTTTCCTGAGTTGTTGCTTCCTTTTCATTGGACCAGTACCTATATGAATTCAATGATCATGGGAGATCAGATTGTACTCCATGGTATACATATATCTTCAGATTGGTTTTGAGACTAGTTCTACTGGGCCTTGTTCGTGACTATGATGTCTATTAGCATGCAACCGCATTTGTATTTGTCTATTCATGCCCATGAACACTTATTTGGTATATTTTTCACATGGATCTGCAGTGTAGTTTTGGCAGCCATGTATGCAAAGTTCGTGAAGAATTTAATGAGCAATTGAGTTCGTCCATATAGTTCTCTACCACTCCACTTCTGGGTTATTTATAATGTATTTCATCCATCATCGATACTCCTCTGACCTCACACATTAGGCGACATCTGTTAGGGCAAGATTTTCCTCACCCAATGTAATATTGCAGAGAGGGCCTTACTCCATTTCCCTATGTAGACTCACTTTCCCTGTTTGATAAATCTAGAGACAAAACATAAATTTTTCCACTTGTATGCATCTTGCACCCTATAAAACAAGCGTATATGCAGGCTGCTCCAATACAACCCATGTACATTAGTATTTGTGATAGAAAATCAAAATTAAATATCAGGTTTCCATGTATGTTGAAAAATTAATTTCTTCGGCCCATAGTCTCTGTGGTAGTGACTTTGCATGAAGCATGCAAGATACCATCTCTTTTAGAGATCTAGTTTTCCTCTCAGCAACTCCATTTTGCTGCAAAGTATAGGGAATTGTATGCTGCAACTAAATCCCTGCCTCATGGAAAAGATTATGGATCTCATGATTTACATACTGTCCGCTGTTATCAGTTTGGAGGACTTTGATCTTCTTTCTGGACTGTGTCTCAACTGGGGCTTTGAAATCTTTGAGCTATTGAAAGACCTCATATTTTTTCCTAAGAAAGTAGATCCAAGTAAAATGTAAGAAATCATCAACAAAAATGAGAACAAACCTCGCCTTTCTAATGGATGGATGTGGAAAAGGACCCATAAGGTCACCGTGGATCACATCAAAAGGTGCAGAAGCTCGCTGATACTTTCCTTTGTCGAATTTCTCTTGAGGGTGTTTTCCGAGAACACATCCCTCACATACTCCCTTGAAGAAATGGATGTATGGTATACCATCAACCAATATTTTCTTGCTAAGTTGTTGGATGTATCTGAAATTCAAATGTCCAAACATTTCATGCCAAATCCTACTACTTTCATCAGCATGAGTAAGCAGTAAAGCATAATCAGGTTCAATGAATTCATAAAATGTATACAATCTAGACTGATTATTTATTTCACTGGTAGAAAAATTAGAGTTGGTTTCCATGTCGTAGATGTCCATGGAATTTGGTGTGAATATAACTTTCTTTCCGGTGTCAGAATTCTTCATCTGATACATGGAGAGAAGGTTGACAAAACGTTTGGGAACGTGCAACACATTCTCGAAGCTTCCTTTGGTGAGTTCAATCCTTCCTTTGCCGGTGACTTCGACATAAGAGTTTCCCCCCATCAGAATGGGAGGAAATTTGCATGGATCCAAAGAAGAATATACTACTTTTGAGGCAACCATGTGATGTGATGCTCCTGAATCAACGATCCAAGCATCGAGAGAGGATTTGATGGAAATCAAGGCATGGCTAGAATATTTAAGCCCTAATATTGGCTCATTACCCCTTAATTGGGGCATATTAGATTAGTAATGTTATTTTATTTATGTCGGCTTTAGTCCATTAGTTGTAATTATACCTCCTAGTCTCCTATATATACCAAGGAGACATTTTCATTTTGAATCATCTTGTACTTGAACATTTAAGTGGGGTAAAAGGATGTTGCCCCCTTGAAGAGGCTTATTATCTGAAATTATCTCCTTTTAAAGGCGTTGAGTACTTTTTTTTAGGGTTTTTTTATGCTATATTGATATTTGGTTCTTAACATATGGTATCAGAGCTCAAGGTCTTGGGGTTTCGCTGCTACATCCGAGACACCTTGGCATTTTCGCTATAAATTTTTTTCTACAATGTTTCAGAAGGAACGACTTGGAGGATATTTATTAGATGGATCACGGTACATTGGGTTCAAAATTAAGCTCCCGAGGCCTTATAATTTCGAATATACAACCTGTACAAGATAGGTTTCTAGAATCATCCTGAACTAAGTCATTGCGAAATTTTCTCTATAAAACATTTTCTATAATGTTTCATACCCTGATCTCTGGAGGATATTCACAAAAATTAGTAAGGTATATGTGGTAAAAATTTCAGCTTCTGGGTCATCTTAAATTTGTAGATACACCCTGTGTAAGATAGGGTATCTGACTAGTCCTATTGACTAGTCTCGAGAAGGTGTTCCAGGTAAAACAATCATAACCTATTCCTAGAGTATCCAAATTGAGTGGGACTGGTTTCATTTGATCGTGGAAATTATGAAGTATTTCTGGTGTGAGTTTCATAATTTTATATCAATCAGTTTGTGCGAGGCATGTTATACAAGTGAGATCTCCTGGAAAGGACAAAAATCGGCAAGTTGTGGGGAATTTACCATACATTCCCCTTGGCACATCCAATTTTGATCAGACCTGTGGAATTGTAGAGAATAAATATCAGAGAACTACATAAAATAAAGTTTCATACCCAGAAGGGTTGAGACTTGGGAGATACAATAGAAGAAATATTTTCTAATAGAACCACCTCAAAATCAAGGTTCAAAAGTGATACTTGGCCAAAATGCCACCCAAAAAGGGAACTTATACACCAAATAATCCTCCAGACAATCCTACTTGGACTCTTGATGAAGGTGAAGAAATGTGTAGGGACATAAATTATTTACAAAAGAAGATAGTAACAAAAGATGAACTACAAGAGATGATGGAGGGTTTAAAAGGGGAGATCATGGAAGTATTGAA
>ML781361.1:487508-513197 GCA_009831015.1 Picea engelmannii | reverse complement strand
AGTTAAGAGGTATCACAGGGAAACCCGGTAAGGTGATAAGCTCTAATGGCATGACAAAATTATTGAAAAAGGGGCATCAAGGCATTATTTCACAACTATGCTCACTAGATGTTCAAACATCTAAGCCATCTATTCCTCAATATATCCAAAGGATCATTGATAATCATTCCAAAGTATTTGAAGATATTCCCAAAGGTCTTCCACCCACTCGAAATCATGATCATAAAATTCACCGAATTCTTGGGAGTGTTCCTCCTAGCATCAGGCCATACATATACCCTTACGCCCATAAGAGTGAAATTGAGCGCATGGTTGAAGAAATGTTAGAGGCTGGCATTATTAGACCTAGCCAAAGTTCGTACTCTACACCAGTGGTAATGGTATTCAAGAAAGATAGATCATGGAGTATGTGTCCAGATTATAGAGAGATCAACAAGATCACTATTAAAGATAAGTTTCCCATTCCCTTCATTGATGAATTGTTAGATGAACTTCATGGAGAAATCTATTTCACAAAATTGGATCTCCGTTCAAGGTATCATTATATCAGAATGAAGGAAGAAGATATCCCAAAAACAACATTCCGAACTCATGAAGGCCATTATGAATTTTTGGTCATGCCTTTTGGCCTTACAAATGCACCTTCCACATTCCAAGGGTTGATGAATTCCATTTTCAATCCCTTCCTTCGAAAATTTGTGTAAGTATTTTTTGATGATACACTAATCTATAGAAAGTCTTGGGAGGATCATGTGCGACATGTTGACAAGGTGCTACAACTACTAAATGAGCAACAACTATATGCCAAACCATCTAAATGTTTCTTTGGAGTAAAGGAGGTAGAATATTTGGGTCATATTGTATCTCACAAAGGTGTCAAGGTATACCTTAACAAGATTAAGGCCATTGATGGACTGGCCGATTCCCAAAACATTGAAGAATCTTAAAGTATTTTTGGGTTTGACAAGTTACTACCACATTTTTGTTCGGAACTATGGAAGAATAGCAACACCTTTAATGACACTAACTAAGAAGGATGCATTTTCATGGACTCTAGAGGCAACTAAATATTTTGAACAACTTAAAGAGGTGATGTGTAAAGCTCTTGTCTTGACCACTCTAGACTTCACAAAAACCTTTGTTGTTGAATGTGATGCCTCGGGAAATGGAATTGGTGCTATCCTAATGCAAGAAGGAAGGCCCTTGGCTTTTGAAAGTCAACCACTCAAGGGAAAGTACTTACACAAACCCATTTATGAGAAGGAAATGATGATAATACTACATGCATTGAAGAAATGGTGTCCTTACCTAATAGGTAGGCACTTCAAGGTCAAAACAGATCATGATAGTCTTAAATACTTCTTGGAACAATGACTATCTTCATAAGAACAACAAAAATGGGTAACCAAGATATTGGGTTATGATTTTGAAATCGTCTATAAAAAGGGGAATCAAAATCTTGTGGCAGATGCACTCTCAAGAAAGGATGAAGATGTTGAGGCCTTTCTGTGTTCTATCTCGATCATCCAACCCGATTGGATAATAGAAGCAAGGGATGAATGGAAGAATGACAAAAAAGTGTGGACTCTCATTCAAATATTGTAACAGGATTCCAGTGCATCATATACATTTACATGGAAAAATGATTCACTATGGTATAAATATTGCTTATATTTATGTAAGAACTCCCAACTCAAACAAAAAATACTATTGGAATTTCACACCTCTCCAGTAGGAGGGCACTCGAGATTTTTGAAAACCTACCATAGAGTCAAGAAGGATTTTTTTTTGGGATGGCCTTAAAACTGATGTTCAAAGGTTTGTGGCAGAATGTTTGGTTTGCCAACAAAATAAGGTGGAAACAATTAAGACCCCAGGTCTGTTACAACCATTATCCATCCCAAGTCAGCGTTGGGGGGAGGTTTCCATGGATTTCATCACAGGGTTACCAAAGTCTGAAGGAAAGAGTGTCATCATGGTGATTGTCGATAGACTGACCAAGTACACACACTTTTGTGCACTCTCTCATCCCTTCAAAGCTAGCACAGTTGACACCGCATTCATGGAGACAGTTCAAAAGCTACATGGTAGCCCAAAGATTATTATAAGTGACAGAGATCCCATCTTCATTGGACATTTTTGGACAGAATTATTTTCTTGTTTGGGTACTCAATTGGCTCATAGCTCATCCTATCATCCTCAATCTGATGGGAAAACTGAGATAGTGAACAAATGTCTGGAAGGCTACCTTCATTGCTTTGTCTATGATAAACAAACACAATGGTTCAAATGGTTACCATTAGCAGAATGGTGGTATAACACTTCCTTTGATACTGCAACAAAAATGACACCATTTATGGTACTTTATGGATACCACCCTCCTTCCATCACTTCTTCTCTAAAAGAAAAATCTAAGGTTCAAGAACTGGAAGATCACATTGAGAATCAACAACAAGTTTTCCAAATCTTAAAGGACAACCTGACCATGGCACAAAATCACATGAAACAACAAGCAAATCAACATCGTAGTGAAAGAAGTTTTGAAGTAGGGGATTGGGTGTTTTTAAGACTACAACCATACAAACAGATGTCCCTCAAGCAAGACAAGAAGGATAATAAATTATCACCAAAGTACTATGTCCCTTATAAGGTGTTGCAAAAGATTGGTACTATGGCATACAAATTGGAGTTGCCTGCATATTCACGAGTACACCCAATTTTCCATGTTTCATTCTTAAAGAAGGTTATAGGCGACAAGATCCCAGTATTTAATGATATACTCTTAAATGGAGGAAACTACCTGCTAAAGATTCCACTTGGGAAGATGATTCTTTTATACAAAAGCTTCCAGAGTTACTCAAGCATTGGGGGAAACACTTCTCTCAAGGGGAGGGGCATGTTAAGCCCTAATATTGCCTCATTACCCCTTAATTGGGGCATAATTATATTAGTAATGTTATTTTATTTATGTAGGATTTAGGCCATTAGTTGTAATTATACCTCCTAGTCTCCTATATATACCAAGGAGACATATTCATTTTGAATCATATTGTACTTGAACATTTAAGTGGGGTAAAAGGAGGTTGCCCCCTCGAAGAGTCTTATTATCTAAAATTATCTCTTTTTCAAGGTGTTGAGTAATTTTTCTGAGGTTTTTCTATGCTATATTGATATTTGGTTCTTAACAAGAATTGCCTTTCTTGGAATTCAGATCTTCTGGCTTCTTCTTCTTGGAACCCTCGGGGATGCGATATCCAAGGTTGTTTTTCTGAAGTATTTGAGATATCATATCTATTTGTTTTTGCATTCATGAGGATTTAAAATGGAATCCTTTGTGACAGTACATGCATATCTTCCCTTTTCCCCTTTGGATCTGGAGGCATCAGTGAAGGGTTTTGTGTACCCTTCCTTCTTTGGATGTGCATGAGAATTCCATTTATCTTTATATTTGTATTTCTGATATTTGTGGCCTCCATCATGCATAGTGAATGCATGCGCTATTGGGACTTTGATTGTGCCCATGTTGATGAGCTTAGTTTTCTCTTGTTTCAAGGATTCAGTAAAGTATTCAAGAGAAGGCATGTTCTAGGTGGCTCCAGAAGAGAATCCGACAGTATGAAATGTGGATACAAATACAAAGAATTCAGGACCAAGATTGGAGAGAATGGTGATAACCATTTGTTTCTCCTCCTTCAATTTATCAACCTCGCAAGCTTTGAGTTGCGACAATAAATCCTTGAATTTTGTAAAGAAATCTTGGATATTATCGAAGATTTTTGGATCTAATCTGAACATATACACCTCAATAATGTGTCCCCTCATCTCATAATGTTTTCCAAAGATCCATTCCGAGGTGGTCCAGGCTTCATTGGGAGTCTTACAGGAAGATATGTGAAAAAGGAGATCGGGAGAAATAAGACTGCAAATTGTTTCGAGTGCCTCATCCATGCGATTTAAGTACTTGAATTTTTCTATGGCTGATGTTGGTTCTATATATGTATTCAAGGTTAACTTGTACAACCATATAGTTTGGATATGTATGTCTATTTTCTCCTTCCATGCAAAATAGTTGTAATGTGTAAGAATGAATTCTTTTTGGAAATCCATCTTTCTGTTGTCTTCAATCTTTTGTACCTGCAAAAATTTTTGGTGTAGCTTTTTCTTAGCAGTCCATCGACTCTGATACCATGTAAATGTGTTGAAACTGCATAGAATAGATCTAGAAAAAAAATAATACACGCATTTGCAAGGATAATTTTAGAAAGAAGAAGGAGAGAAAGAATGGAAGAATTCTCATTAACCGTTATGAATAATGAATAATTTACACATGATATACTCTGTATAACTCAATGAGTGCACACTAGAGGAGAAAAAATGCACCATAATGGTGGTCTAGAGTGATCTGGAAACACACTAGTAGTTAGGGGAGTGAACTGCCACCTAGTATAGTCTCTCATGAAGTTACGGGAGTGAACTACCACCTAATTGAGTTAACTAGTCAACTAGTCTTCAGTTAACTGACTAAACAAAGAGTAGCAAGGAGTTAACTTAGGGAATCAAGGATAATGTGCTAGTATGGTGATGATACTAAGGCAAGGTCGAATTAGCATGGTGATGATCCCAATGTTGCATGGTAACAAAACCAATGCAACATCTAAACTCAACTCAACTAGTCAAACTGAAGTGTCAACTGAAAGAGAATATTCTCTAGGTGGAATACTCTCCCCTAAAATATAGGAGACTGGATAATGAATAATTATGACTAATAAACAAGGAAAAAACTTAGGAAAGAAAAATCCTATGTGTGTGTGAAGGAACTCCAACAGTGTTCATCTGCAAATGAATCATCATGAAAAATTTCCTTATAATGTTTAGGGAAGTCTAACATCAGTTCCACAAGGACTAGCGATTTCTTGGATTTCATGGAAGAAAAATCAAGATCAAATTCCTATAGAATCAAAATGCATTTATTGTATTTCCCTCATTTGATATATCATGTAAGGGCATATTGAAATGGATTGATATCAACAACCATGGTAGCTTTGCAGAGTAAGATATAGTGGTGTAATCAGTGAACCACATGCACGACTACTAAGGCTAGCTTCTCTATGTGTGAATACTTAAATTTATGAACAATTAAATTTCAGATAAGGTAATATATAATGTGCTAATGGAGCTCATTATATTCCTGAACTATAACCATACCAATCGTCCCTTTGAATGTGACAATGTAAAGAAATAAATATCTACTCTTGTCTGAGGGATTTAGTAGAGGGGTTGATACCAGGGATTTTTTAAGAGCATCAAAGGGTTGTTGGGCTCGCTCATCCCATATTAAAGGAGTTCCCTTCTTCAAAAGATGCTTGAAACCCTTAGTTATATTGTCATATTTCTCTATGAAACGACGCAAGAAGTTATCCTTCCCCTGTAAACCTTAAGGTTGTTGAATATTACGCTGGGGAGGCAATTGAAGTATTTCCTCAAACTTCATAGGATCCTCCATGATTACATGCTCATAAACTATGAAACCCAAAAGGCAGCCAAAACTAATGCAAAAAATGAATTTGTGAGGGTTCAACTGAATGCGATAATATAAAGATATTTCAAATACTAGTCGAAGGTGGCTCAAATGATCAACCCTCTTGTGAGAATGAGCAGTGAGGTCATTTAGATAGGCTTCGACAATATTCTTAAGATTGTAAAATGCAAAGGCCATGGAACACTGGAAGGTTTCTCTGACATTTTTAATACTGAAATACATTTTCCGATATGTAAAGGTACCCCAAGGACAAATAAATGTTGTCTTGTGTTGATCCTCGGGTTTAATTTGAATTTGATTATAACCTGAAAATCCTTCCATAGAATAAAAGACTTCTGTTCTCCCACACTCATCAATAATATGATCAATAAACAAAGTGGGTAAGTTATCTTTAGGACAATCTTTGTTCAAGTCCCTAAAATCCATACATACGCAGACAATTCCTTGCTTCTTATCAATGAGAATAGGATTGGATACCCATTCGGTCAAGGGAACCAAGTAGATGTATCCAACATTGATTAGATTCTCCACTTATGCCTTAATAAAAGGGTCCTTCCTAGGATTTAAATCTCTAAGAAATTTTCGAACAAGCTTAGAATTCGAATAAATTTTGATTTCATGTTCGAAAATACTGGGGTCGATCCTTGGCATCTCTTCATATGACCAAGAAAACACATCTTGTAATTCCTTGAAGAGATCAGTGTAGTTATGAATTTCTCCAGGCGAACAATCTGCACTGGTATATACATTTTCAATATTACTAGGGGTTCGAGAGATATAGATCACGAAGGTAGGAGAAATGTTCACCATGTTTCCTTCAACAAAAATACCATGCGTGTCTAATGGAACCACGATGTGACTAACCATCTCACTCAAGGTGGATCTACACTCAACCTATTCAATCCATTCAAGCTCTAGGAGAAAATACGATCTATGATGAAGGTCATCCCAAGTCCTATCTGGACTAGACATATCCTATATGATAGATTCATATGAGGGTAAAGTATCATTGAGGCCTTCATGCGAACAAGATAATTGGACAAACCATATGGGCTCTTAGACGGGATCCACCTCATCCGTTCGCGAGTATCCTGGTCTGTAGTAGCTTCTAGTATAGATTGATACATGATTTCTACTGCATACAATGTCATTGTCATTCTGATGTGTAAATGACCTTCATATGACACATCCGAAGAAGATAAGGTCCACGGGTCATTAAGATATGATGTAAGGAAAAGAACATATTGTAGTGATGATGAAGACTCACCAGAGATGGCATTTATGTAAACGATTGGTGATGAGAAAATTAAAGTTCCCATCAAGGAGTACACACCGACACCAACGTTCTCAGTTGCCTACTGAGAATTATCAATAATGGGGACCAAGGGTACCAAAGATGTAGAAGGACTAGGATGTGCAATGGACAAATGGTTGATTATCAGTATCTTCCCTTCATGAGGAAATCATAAAACGTGGAAAACCGATGAAACAATGGCTGTCATAGCGTAGGTCCAATTACACACCAGTCAAATATTGTAGTCAAGAGGCACATCAACCACCTCAACCTCAATAGTAATTCCTCCCAACTAGACTGGGACAGCGGGATGGATACCATGGTGTCTGAATGAACGTCTATCGAATGTGGTCAACATGGTCATGGACTAAGAAAGCAACAAAGATCCAATGGATTTCCAACAAGATAAACACATAATGGATGTTGAAGTGAATTCATCAATGAAAGTACGCTTGATGGTGACATTCACACTGTCCACTTGGATATGAAACTAAAGTGAGGCTTGACATCCGCAACATAGAACTTAATAAATTTTGAGCCACTCAAGTCTAGAGCCCCTAAAGGAGATAGGAAGGAATTCCTCTATGTGGGACACGTCTGGAGAACCTCCAAGGTCGACATCATGCATGACTTTTGGCCCAAATCCTCGACATTCAAGTAATTTTGGGAGGTTATGGAATTCATAATACAAGGTGGAGGTTTTGACTTAATAATATTCAAAGGTATTTCTAGAGGAAGAGGATCTGGACCTATAATAGGCTATGAAGAACCATAATCATGAGCTCGAGTGGATATATTAACTTCATATTTAACCATATTGATACATAGATTTCCACCATCATGTTACGAGGTATTTTTAATTCCACTTGGTGCATTTATGATGTTGGAGGATCCTGAGCTCATATTTTGGTTATGTGGAAATGGGTTAGTCAGCACAGTAGGATGTTGTGCTATGAGCCTCGAGGATTCCTCGATCTTCGGGCACAAGTGGGTAAGGTGATCATATTTACAAATTTTACAAGGAAACTTCACCTTTCTCTTTTCTTTCTTTCCCTCACCAACACTATTATTAGGTTTATCATTATTACTATTGTCCTTGTATTTATTCTTCTTATTATTTTTCCCACCCTTATGATTATTACCACTTCCTTTCCTTTTGTTCCCTCCGGTTTGCTAGTCACCATTTTGGTTCATCGACTATACATAATGCACATCTACTGAATGGGTGGGTGTCGAAGAAGCCACATATTATCCTGCTACAGATGGGTTAAGAGACAAATATTTCAACTGGTTCGTCATCAGGTCTGCAATCTTATCATTTTCAGAGTCTATGATGCCATCAACATGAGGCCCGAGATTTTGTCTAGGATAATAATTTGACTGTGAAGCATCAGGGATAATTTCATAAATCATCCCATACTGAGCATATATGAGTTCTAATTGCTGGTATTTGAAGATGGCCTCTTCCTCAGATGTTACTTTGGATGTATAAACATCCTTCAAAATGTAAGGAAACAAGGACTTGAGGAACCATTTCAACATAAACTCTAGAGGAATGTAATATTTAATCAATCTCTTTCTTATACGCCACTCTTGAATATGGTTATATATGCGGGAGACCTTATCTTGAATATAATACAATAAGATTTCTATTCCAACATTGTAGTGAACCGACAATTGGAAGTGGTTGAGAAAAACTAGGACCATTCAATTGAAATTTCCATAGTTCCCCTAGGTAGCTCGATGTACCACTTCAGGGAAACTCTCGTAAGGGTGTATTGAAATAGTCTCAAACGAATGAAATCATGATTAATGGATTTAGACGATCACCATAAATGAAAGGTAGTGACATGATCACCTGGGTCCTCACCAGTCTTACCCACAAACTTTGGAATGTCAGAGGGAATCTTGGTAAGGACAAGGGGCCATGACAGAACATGACGCACTAGGTAGTTCATTGATTTTGACAAGTATGGAATATTTAATGTGGCCAAAAAAGGGATGTGATGTATGAACCCATGCTCTGGTGAAATGTTGGGTTTAAGAGATCATAGAACAACCGGAGTTTTAGTGTACACCATGTCTTTGGCTAGTAGGATAATATCCTTCTCCCAACTAATTCATAAAATGTTTTAAGGGAACCATAGCTACAGAATTTGCTTGTGGAGAGAAAGGGACCTGATAAGGATTATTCATGTGAGGATATATATATTACCCCTAGATGAAGGAACTCTGTGCTGAGGATTTCCCATACTTTAAAATTGACTCCCTCCAGATGAAACATGAGAGGTTAAAGGGGGGGTCATCATGATAAAAGAGTTCGTAGGAATCAACGTGGAGAAATAAGGAATGAAGCATGGGATGTAGAAAGTAAATTGACCACCCATTTGAGCACTCCATCCTCGAGCATTGAATCTATGATTGGGTCTGGAGGAAGGAGGATTATAAACTCCTATATTAGGATTTTGTTGAGGGATATGACCCCCAACAAACAATAAAGGAACATAAAGAGGCATTGTTCCCCAAGACTCAAAACTAGGATTCAAATTAGATGTCGAAACAAATGATGATAAGTGTGAAGTCATGTTAGGCATACCAAAAGAGAAAATATTAGAGACCCAATGCATTGAACAAGTGCTATGATCCGGTGAACCAACTGGGAACAAAAAAGGATTCTTTCCCATGGGATGAGCAGATACCATGGGTTGGGAATTATTAAGTGAGGGATTTTCTATAATCCAAACCATCGATGATGCTAGAGTTGTAGGGAATCCACTAGCTATAGCTGAGGATGGATTCGAAGGGGTTCTTGATACATTCACATCTGACTCAATACTCATGGTAGGATTATCACGAGTTTGGGAGGTGGAGATATATGTACCATGCTTATTAACTCTACGCCTTTTAGGAGGTGGCTTCGGTAAAGGATCTAATCATAGTGGTATATTTTTAAGACAAAGAGACCAACAAGGAGGTTGTTCTCAATCCACAATGACTTTGAACTCTTGACTCAATACAAAATCCTAAGGCCAACTAATAATCAAAGAGAACACTCCTAAATAAAACTAAAGGAAAATGCACACAAACATGATATAATGGATGAATGGGCCTCTTGAACTAAATAAGGTATGCCTCTCTCAAGAGGGGATGAGAATCCTGAACAATAGAGTGGAGGTAATCAAACTAACTATAAGGACCCTCATAGGCTTCACAATGCAGTCAGTCATATTCCTTCGGACATAAAATCCTCCATAAAGTTTGTGCGTTGTCTGATCCCTATTTGAATCAAGGTACCTGTAGCATAACCCATGCAAGGAACCTATGTGGATACCTAGGTCAAGAAAATAGAGTCACCATGGTATAACGAATGCCCAAGAAAGCACTCGTAGGTCCAGTCCACCATATGGAAAGGGCAGAAAAGATTGAAATGTTGAAAGCACCACTTCTCAAGGAGGTAAAGGCACTAGCGAAACCCCCAAATATGAATAGAACCCCAAAAATATCTTTGACATTAGGAATGTATTAGAGGGATATCTCTACAACCAACTTCACATGACCTCATTCTTAAATCTGGTGTGAGTGGAGCCTCTTGAGGACACCAATTATACAATGGGTTTCACCACTCCCTGGTCAAACACATACATTGAGTTTTATAGCCTTGGAGAAGTTTACTCACAAAATCCTATTACAAGGCCCTAGGTTGTACACTTGTTTGTGTACCCTGAAAAATAAAATCATTTCTATTCAATTTTAATTATTCATTGTTAATTTTAATGGCTTATGCTTATTCAATAGGTGCGATCATAAAACTGACGGTATTATGACTCAAGATATATAAAAAGAAGCAAATATAAAAACAATTCTAAGTACTAGTCTTGATTTTCAAAGATATGGCATGCTTCTAAATGTTGTTCTTAGAATGAAATACCTACAATTTCAATGAAGTGCAATCTTTCCTAACATGTCAAAACTAAGGTAATGTAGCCAAACGTGAAAATGATCTGAATAAAATGAAAAAAGAAAAATATTTTTGTATTTTCAATATACTGAAATGAAAATGAAAGGACTGAATAAACAACTTCCCAGGAAGACCCTATTGCAAGCACAAAGATACAAGCCAAGAACGACACTAAGAAGTGACTACCTCGACCAAAATGCAAGGAGAACTAAATGAGAAAAATGACATGAAATGAGTTCACCTGAAATATTCACCAATAATGTGGCTTCCTATCACTCTATAGGCACTCAATAGTCAATATAGGTTCCCAAGAAATCTCAACAACCAAAACAAATCACCCAGCAAACACTAAACTCAATCAAAATGGCTCAAAAAGTAGTGTAGATGACTGTTCAGGGAACATAGGTGTATGTACGTCTGCTAAATACTAACAACTCGCGTATGTATTGGACTGTCAAGGAAAAACCTGCATATGCCAAAGAAGACACTGTCAAGGCAAGGTTTAGGCCAAGAAACTCAAATGCAAAGAAAAATAAAAGCTTTTAAGCAACATGCAACACACAAAATCAGGAAAAAAAAGAGCAACGAAGGAGAAAAATCACCCAATACTCCAAAAAGGGAGATCTCCCCAGTGGAGTCGCTAATTTTGTTACGAGGAAAATATCTATGGAAAGGGGTAAGCCACAATAGACAAAACGACACCCATAAATCAACTCTAAAATCAAGTATGCTAGATAAATAAAAATGATAACAAGAGAAGGCTAAGAGCCTACCTCATTTGGACGTTCAAATAAGACCTCAGTTGAGCTCACGACTAAAAGATTGATGCCTACAACTTGTCCTCAACAATCAAGATATAAAATCATATATAATTATATAGAAAGTTAACATATAATCTAGCATAATCCATTAACATGTATAACAAATATGCACATGGAAAATAATGTAAATATTTGCGACATATAATTGGATGAGAAAATAGTATTTATATTAATGTAATCAACAAAATTACATAGGAGAAAAACTTTTGTAATGACACATATCAGAATCGAGAAAATAAGTCCCTCCGGCTGGGCCTTCACCACTTCAATCCTCCACAAAGGTAAGCTCATGAGTAATAGGAGAAATTGGGTTTCTCCTTCTCAAGATAGGAAGAGCTTGGGGGATGAACACAAGAAGTTCATACTTTCAAGGACAAAGGGATGAAAAATTAATATGAAGTGAAATTTATTTAGAGTGTCTTTTCTCTCAATGATCTGTGTGTTCAAGGGTTGTATATGGCTTAATTTATAACCTTCAAATGGAATTGAAGGGTTGGGTCAGCGAATTTGTAATATATGGAAGGTCAAGGATCATGGATATCGTGACATGGCATGGAAACCTAACATATTTTTAATTTTTTAGCACAAAACACGATGTACATGGGCTGTAATGGAGTAACCTATGTATACGCGAGATGTCTAACAAGGGCTTGCGTCTATGGACAAAAATTTGTATTTTTAAATTTGGATTGAACAAAATGTTTGAACTTGCATATGCAGATGGAAATGGAAGGCCATCAAAGAAATATGAAGGGAGTGTGAAAAAAATTGATATAACATCTTCCCCTAAGGATGATTACACTCAACCCATGCTGTCACAACTGAGTGAGTTGACTTTCTCACAAAACCTATTACATGAATTCAATGATTTATTGTTTTATAAGTCAAAGGGATAAATGACTAAATTAAAAACTAATTAGTGAGTGTGGATTAAGACTCAAGGCATATGGAAACCCCTCAAACCACCCATTAACCCCCCTCTCTTGTGGAATCATGGCCCCTAATTACTCTAGTACTTACTCATTTACTGCCAACAATGTATTCCATTTTATTATTTTTCAATGTATAATGTTTACATATTATATCAGTTCAGTCCTATCAATAATATTTACAAATATACAATGCTACATTGGGATCAAAACTGAGGTGTTACAATCCCCTCCCCATATAATTTTCATTGTCTTTAGTGCACATCACCATACATGTGTACATGTACATAAATACAAAATATTACATCTAAATACTCGATAATTCCACATTTTAATGACTCACAACAATTCCAACAAACAACTTTCGTTCCCACCAACTTGTAAAACCAAGGAAGTGTACCCCCTTCTCTGCACCCTTAGTCCCACTTCCCTTCCAGGGATATAGCATAGTTCGAACATGAAGTCTTAGAGTTGTGGTTCCAAGAACTCCAACTACACCAAAATGGAGTCTTTATAGACACGTATAAATGCACATTCATATTCCCTCATAATATGAAAAAACTTATGGGTACTATTACTACAAGGCCACCTCATTATCCCACATGGAATATTCAAGGCTGTAGCATGTCCATTCAAGATTTACCACATAGATGGATCAGTTCCCAAGAAACTTTAATTTCTAGTCTAGGATGGGCACTAGCTCCACCCAAAACTCCCCTTCATTCTCCACTTGGATCATAGTCCAATCAATCACGTGGTTAAGATCAAGCACATACTTCTTTAATAATGACACATGAAACACATTATGAAATCTCATGGATGCAGGAAATGAAAGCATGTATGCAATAGGGCCTATCCTTTCTGGGACCTCAAATGGCCTACAATATCTCGCTACCACCTTTGAGACACTTCCCAATTTCAGTGAGCTCCATTTTTCCTTTACTTTCAAAAACACATGCTCACACACTTTAAATTCCATATGATATTTTCTCTTGTCGACATAACTCCTTTTAATGTCCTATGTAGTATTTAAATTCTATTTTATCTTTATCATATGCTCTCTTGTTTGTCTTAGCAATTTTGGCCCAATATCAGCAATGTCTGCCGAGTTATCCCAACTTACTAACATGTTGCATTTTTTTTCCATACAAGGCTTCAAATGAAATCATCTTCAAAAATAATTGATACCCATTGTTGTAAGAAAATTCAACCAAATGAAGATGGTATTCCTAGTTTGAAGGCTGATTCATTACATACATCCTTATCATATCTTTAATTATTTCACCGACCCTCCCTGTCTTCCTATCTAATTTGAGATGATACGACTATGGAGAAATTTAGGTTTGTCCCAAATCGTTTGGAGAGCCCTTTCCAAAAATTGAAATTAAACTTGGTATATTTGTCATATAGGATCTCCTTAGGCACAACTTGTAGCCTATAAATTTCTTCAATGTTGGTTGCCATATGCATCATCTTGTCTAGAATAAAATGTGCAAACTTTGTAAGGTTGTCCACTACTATCATGGTGGAATCGTATTTCCTTTCTATTTTGGGAAAATTAATAATGAAATATATGGTAACAAATTCCCACTTCCACTCTGGAATGGGAAATGGATGTATAAATCCCATTGGATGTCTTTCTCAACCTTTACCTCCTAACATTCCATGCATCTAGAAATAAAATCAACCACATATTTATTCATCCCAGACCAATAATATTGGCCTCTTATTACTACAATTGTTTTCTAGTACCTTGAATGTGAAACATATGACACATTGTGAATCTCTTTTAAAATTAAATTTCTTAGCTCCTAAGAATTATGAACATAAACATTGTTCTTGTACAACATGATTCCATCCTCTTTTAACTTGTAATCTTTAATTTTTTTTTGCATATTACTTCGTTGTAAGATTTATTTAACTTGTACATATTGTTGGTATATTGTCACAACTTATAAAATTCTACTATTCAAATCTAAATTGTACATCCTAATGGTTGTAGCATGCATTTCATGGACCCTTCTGCTAAGTGCATCAACCAATTTATTCTCTTTTCCCTTAATGTGATTGATGTTAAAGTCATATTCACTAAGGAATTCCATCCATTTGGTTTATTAGGAATTTAATGTTGACTATCCAAATAAACATTTCAGATCACTATGGTCTTTTCTTAGCTCAAATTTTCTACCCATGAGATAATTCCTTCACATTTTCAGTGCATGAACAATTGATGTCAATTCTAAATCATGAATGGTGTAGTTCCTCTCATTCTCCTTCAAATATCTTGACTTATAAAAAATTACATGCCCATTTTGGGTAAGGATTCCACCAATCCCTTCTTTACATGCATCCCTATAGAAAAAAAAATCCTCATTTGGATTTGCAATCTTGAAGACAAGTGTATTGGTTAATAAATATTTCAAGTGTTGGAAACTCTCTTCACACTTGGTGGTCCATTCAAATTGTATTCCTTTGTTTTGTAATGAAGTAATTGGGTGTGAAATCTTGGAGAAACTTGCAATGAATCTCCTATAGTACTCAGTTATATCCATAAAGGATATAACCTTTGAAATATTCTTTGTTGTTGGCCAACCTGATATGATTGCTTCAATATTTTCAGGATGCACTAGCTATGCCATCTTCTAAGACAATCTGGCATAAATAATGGAACTTCTCCTGGTAAAAATTTCACTTCTCAACTTGGAATACATTGGTGTTATCTCAACAATTGTAGCACCATCCTCAAATGCAACTCATGCTCCTCCCCTGTCTTGCAGTAGATAAGAATATCATCCAAGAATACAATAATTTTTTTATCTAGATAATATTTTATCACTCCATTCATTAGACACATAAAATTAGTAGGAACATTTGTCAACCCAAATGGCACCACTACAAAATAATAGTGACCATACCTTGTCCAAAATATTGTCTTGTTAGTATCTTCTTCTCTAATTCTCACTTGATGAAAACCTAATCTCAAGTCAATCTTGGAAAATATTTGTGCTCCCTTCAACTGATAAAAAATATCATCATGCCTTGGAAGATGATACTTGTTCTTTATTGTAACCTTGTTCAACATTCTGAAGTCAATAAATAACCTTAGAGTTCCAGCAGTTTTCTTTAGAAAAAACACTGGGGTACCACAAGGTGAAAAACTTGGGAATATGTGCCCCTTATTCAACAACTCTTTCAGTTCTAGTGTGTTCATTTTGTAGGGAGTCTTGGACACAGGGGCATCTCCAAGCATTAATTCAATTGAGAAATCAATGTTTCTTTTTGGCAGAAATCTCGACAATTCCCAAAACACATCCACACTCTTTCAGAATTGAATAATATTTAATATTTGCCTCCTTATCCTTATTTGTATATTCTATATGGGCTACATATATTTGACACTTCTTTCAA
This sequence comes from Picea engelmannii, assembly GCA_009831015.1. Lineage (NCBI taxonomy): Eukaryota > Viridiplantae > Streptophyta > Pinopsida > Pinales > Pinaceae > Picea > Picea engelmannii. The sequence continues at coordinate 497,248 of ML781361.1, read as the reverse complement.
TAAATTCTTTTCAACTGCAATGTTGAAATATCTCTAAAAAATATAGGCATTGGAATACCTTGAATTGTCCTTGAATTCCCTTCCTCATCAAGAGATGTTGAAGTCTTTTTGTAGAAATATAGAATAACATGATTCTTTCCCAACCAATCAAACAATCATACGGCCCAAGTGGTATGATGTTTAAATCTACCTTAGTGCTAACTCCATTCATGTATACTCGTCAATATTTAACAAGCTCATTGTTTCTTCTCTTGGTGCTAGTGGCTAGTTAAACCAACCAAGATTTTTCATGCTTAAATCTCTTCAATTTAAATATGTTAACCATATTCGAATCTATATATCCATGGATATCTCTAGAATCAGTCAAAATAGTTGTGGGTTGATTATCAATCTTACCTTCCACGTCAATCATGTGGGATTGATAGCTTGCTTGTCTATTTTCGAACACTGCATAAATCCTTGGCATGCTTCTGCCCATGTATTCAATTGTATCAACTTCCTAAAGTTATGCATAGTCCTCATCCTATGTCCTTTATGAGGAAAATATTTATACATTTGGTCTCCCTCACCCTTCCTATTCTCTCCATAAAATGAGGGTGGCTTAATCCTCTTGAGATCTTCTTTCAAATTATCTAACTCAAGCCTTATCCTTTGATGTTTGATAAGGGATCTACTTGGGATGCTCTATAATTATAAAAATGTGGGTGTGATTTTGGATAAATGTATAGGTGAATGGTGATTCCTACTAACACTTCTTGAGTGCCTTGGATATCTGTAGTCATCCCTCATATCATGAGATATGTGCTCTTCTGCATGCTCTGCACTGACTTCATGTCTTATGCTAGAATCCTTGTTGATTTTTCTTTGAAGGTTATTCATACTCTATAGAAACTAAGAATTACTTTGGTTATGCTCCTCCTAAGTTCTTATCAACATTTCATTATTTTCTCTATATCTTTGCACATGCCTCTTTAAGTTCTTCATTAAATCTACATGATCCACTATACTTCTATGTGAATTGGTTTTTGTTTCTATGTTTCCTATGTTGATGTTTAATCCTATGATTTCATCTGCATGGATATAAGAACCTTGTGCATCATATATCTCTTTAGTTCTCATTTCTAAACTTGATTTATGTCTTTCCTGTATCTGTAATTATGTAAAAAAGTGCATGCAACAATTACTATTAGAATTATGCATATTGTAAAATTTTGTTAATTAGGTTACATGGCATCGTTCCTCTGAATTTATGAATAACATGTGCACTAATCTAAATTTTGATCCTTCAGACATAATTCCTTATGAATCATATTTCCAATGACTATACTCATGAATCATTTTTTATTTTTGAGATAAAAGTTAAAATATTATGAGTTTTGTCATTTCTACTCAATTGTGACTTGTTCTTATTGGTGCAATTTATCTAAGAGACCATCTTCTTCCATTTGTAGAATACAATATATCAAGAACCATATATATATATATATATATATATATATATATATATATATATATATGTTGGGAAAAGTTAGTATATCTATACAGAACAAATTTTATATTCTTAATATGATGCTCCCGTCAAATTATGTATAAATATGGAATTAACAACTTTGTGCTTTTACAAGCTATCTCCAAAATGAAGAAAAACTGAGAAAAAACTTACTCAAGACAAAGTTGTTCGAATTGTTGAGGAGGTAAAATGTCAACTAAATAAAATTTTCCATATTTGTGATTCGTGGTCCCTTTTTCTCCTTCAAATATTTCAAAAATCCCCAAAAAGTGTTCGGGAATAGTGCATTTTCCCCTCTTTTAGTATGTCCACTCAAATCCATGTTGAATTTTGCTAAAATCCCAGCTAGCTATCTTCATGCCTTCTTTTTGGACTTTCTATAAAATTTCATCTTTATCTAGGTCCCAATTACTGAGCACCACCCAAATGTTTAAAAACCACTAATTTGCATTTTTCATATAATTCAAGAAAAAATTGTCCATGGCCCTCACTAACACTTTTGTATCCTTCATCTTTGCGAACATATCCTTTAAATTTTATATGATTGTAAGTTTTTTTTTTCTTGTAAAGGCCAAAACACTTTTTTGGCTCGAGGATTTTTTTTCTTTTCTTTAACCCTTGTTTGTCTTTCTCATTTCATTTCCTTCTCTCTCTCACTTTCTCTTCTTCCACTTTCCTCTTCTTCTCCTCTCTTCTTCTCTTTTATTTTTTCTTCCTCAATGATCACTAAAAACCATTCATCGATGGCCAGTGAAATCCTTGTATCAAAGATCAATGAAATCCTTTGTATCAAATATCAAAAAAATACTTTTATCGATGGTCAGGGAAGAATTCATTGTCAATGGTCGGGGAAAAAGTCTCTTTTTGCGGTTGGGGAAAAAATATCTTTTGGTGATTGGGGAAAATGTATATTTCAGTGTTCGGGGAGAAGTGTCTTTCGATGGTTGGTGATTTAAAAAAAAAAAACCAATGATGATATTGGAAAAACTCCACTTTTTTTGCAACCTTTGAAAAACTCCATCAGTGATCACTGATTTCCAAAAATCTCCATCGATGATCTTGGAAAAAATAATTTTTTTTGGTGACCTTTGAAAAACTCCATTGGAAATCATCAATTTTTTAAAAACTCCATCAACAATCAATTATTTTCAAAAAATTCCTTTGGTGATCAACAATTTCTAAAACAATCCATCAATGATAGGATATTCCCAAAAAACTCCATCAAAAATCTTAGCTTTTCTTCACATAATTGAACTCATTTAAACTAGATTTTTTTTTCCAAATCCGAGTTGGATCTGGACCATTGATATCAAGATCATTGTGATATTTACCATCAATATGATAAAATTTCTTTAATTCCAAATTCTTCTTTAGCAATCTTGAAAATTCTTCTTACTTCACTGAAATTCTCCAAACATGCAATTGAATCTTGACTGGTTATCATCAAGTTGAATGCGATTTGGAATGTTGATTCACCAAACTTCAAAAATTCAATGAAAACATGAAATTCGACCTCCCAAACCAATTTATAACTCCACAACTTGTAGATCAATGCCATTAATCATATCTTAATCCATTACGACTGCAAATTCGACCTGAATTTTCTTAGAAATTTGGGAATTTCACTTTTATCTTACCATTTTCCCCAAATTTGAAAAAGATCATACTTTGCAACAAATACCAAATTTGTGTTGGTCTTTGGCCCATATGTATTAGTTGTTGAAATATTTTCTCTGATACAAATTTTTGATGAACACAACTCCCTAATTGGGCCACATTGCTACCAAATTGACTAACATTTTATTTAAATGTGGAAATTACACGAGGCATGACATATAGGTATGCTATTATTATTAATTCATAAAAATATGAATGCAAATGGTTTAAAAATGCATAGAAAAAATTAAATACATACCACAACATTCATACATACAACATATATAGTAAATGCAACATTCTATCATAGCATTAAAATTGTAAATGACATAGTGATCAAAACAGTTATCTTTAAAACATTTTACACAATTGGTTGTAGACAAAGGACATTCCTCCCAACCATAGACTTTGTTTCTCCAATTCTCTCAATATCAAGTCACCCCTGAGCTAGGGATATGATTCGTCAAGGAAAAACAAGCTCCTATGAGTGTCTCTAGTCCATAATACACGACTCAAAACCCACTAAAACACAATAAAATGACTCCTACAACAATTCCAATTTCCCAATTGTCCTCCTTGTTAGTTTGCACAACCCAAGAGATGATATTTACTTCTCTAAACTACAAACCATTAGGTAATATCCATCCCCTATAGGGCTCCATCACAATATGAGCATGAATCCTTCTACTGGGGGATCTATAAAATCCAACTACAACTAGAGTGCTCACACAAAACTCACAAATTATCTTGGGTAATTCATTCAATAGGAATCAATCATAGGCATACCAACTTCATTCTCCAACACAATTACCATCTTTAGCAATATGTTTTCAATATCTATTATGGATGGACACTCTTTCCCAACACTCAACTTTCTTTTTCTCACTTCTTTCTCAACTATAAAAAACCATCTCTTCTTTCTACTCAAATTTTCTCTTCTCCCATGCTTCAATGACTCTTAATTTTCCCCTGAGGATGATGACACTCAACCCATGCTATCATAACCAAGTGGGATTATTTCCTCACCCAACCTCTTACATGAATTCAATGACTGATAGTTTTATAAGTCAAAAGGATAAATGGATAAATGAAAAAATGATGAATGATGATGGATTAATCATCAAGGAATATGGAAACCCCTCAAAACCCCCATTAATCCCCCTCTCTTGTGGAAACATAGACACCATTAATCTAGTCCTTACCTATCTACAACCAACAATATATTCCATTTTTTATTTTTCAATGTACAATGTTTACATATTACATCACTTTTCCCATTACCATTCATAATATTTACAAATTGTAAGGTACTGGATCTAATGTAATATGTATAAACATAAATATTAAGAAAAATACCAATGGAACAACAAAATATTGAGAATAACAACACCAACAATGATACCTGTATTGAAAGAAATAAATGTTTACTCTACTCTTCGAGGGGTAAACCACCAGCAGAGCATTGCTCTACTACAATAATTCTTGAGACAAATATTTCTCATGCCTCCTACTCTTATTTATACTAATTCTATCTTCTAAAGAGAATTATAGAGGAAGATATATTTCAAGAACTGGAAGCTTCTATTAGGTATTCTTACATTGACTTGTTCACATTTATTAAATAGGCCTTATTAACTAATTTCCCCCTTTATTACATGGAAAATATATTAGTTTACCTACATGAGAGGTTAGGTCCCTAAAAAAAATGTACAATGGTACATCGAGGATCAAAATTGAGGTGTTACATTTGAACTTTCAAGGTGGGGGGTGTTGATACTAAAGGGGGGTTGAATATCAAGTATAATTTATCACATTTTTTCAGATTTACTTTTCACTCAAACAATATGTCCAATATACAATAAGGAGAAGAAGAAGAGATACACAATGCACAATATATTTACGTGGAAATCCACATAATGTTTTTCTTATATAATAGAATATTACATTTAAATGAAGCTACAACTTCCAAGATTCTCTAGCTCCAACTAGAAGGAGGCTCCAACCCCCTAGTTTACAAACTCTAACTTGAAGGAATCTACAAATCCCTATATTCTCTGGCTCCGATTAGAAGGAAGATACAACCCCCTTTCCTTTCCCCTTCTTTCCACCCTTGAATAGGTATATAAAAGAATAAACTTATCAAACCATCATCATCAAAATGAGTATAACAATTGTATAGAAACTTGTGCCAAGATATTCAAGAATGTACATAAAATCATGTGCGAAAACTGTAATACCAGAGATCCTTGCTTGATAGAATAAAAACACTAGTGGTGCCTCACTTGATGAGGCTAGGACCACTCTCAAGGGCCTTGCAATATAATGTATGCTCACCCAGTGAGGGCCTACTCAGATATCAGTTTTCAAAAACCCTCCTCACACCTGCAACTTCGACCTTCTTTGCATCTGCAACTTCGAGTCTTCCTGCACCTTTTCTACTGAAATTGTGCTTAGAGATGATTACCTTAGATGATTATAATGAATTTTTCTTCAATGTGTATTTATACCCTTCAATTAATTCATTTTATTGACATTAGGGCCTACCTAACATTTCTTGTTTTGCAACCTTTTCTTTAATTGACTTTGGGGCCAACTTGTAATTTCTTGTTTTCAATTTACATGGTCATCTTCAAGAAGGAATATCTACTCAACCATTAGGAGAAATGTGGAATACTACCTATCATTGGAAACAACTCAACAATGAATATCAATCCATGGGGGTTCTACATGCATTTTCAATGTCCTTCATTCTCTTTTTCTTCAACCAATATGTGGGACTTCTAAAATTCTTCTAGGGTTGACACCAATGACGACCAATTTTCCAAAAATCTCCCCCTTTGTCTTTGATGGTGTTGACAAATACATAAGAACTTATAGATATATTGTTTACATGATCAGCCCTTGGATATGTATAATCATTTCAGTTTATCATATAGTTTTTTCTTCCATTGATTTTGCAGTGAATTTCTTTGTGTCCAAAGTTTCTGCTAGTATAAAAATGACCAAGAAAAATATTCTCATACATGATATCAAGTGACCTCCTTGGTGCTTTACGACTTCTAAATTTTGATCTTCTATTCTAGCTAGAGGTGTTATGTTCATGATTTTCTTCAAGTCCCTCTTGATTTTTCTCTTACTTGGTAAGAATGGACCTTCTTGACATCTCACCCCTTTTGACTTATGATATTCTGTCATGTTCTTGTTGTTCTTCAATTTCTTCTTGATCGTTGGTTCCAATTCTTAAGGAATTTGCACGACTTCTAGATTTGTCTTCATCTTTATTGTAATTTTTATCTGTGTGTGATGTCTTCAAACTATTGTCATATATAAATCATGTCCTATCAGTAGATGATCTCTGTCTATTGTGAATTTCATCCATCTTTTCAATACTTTTTTCAAAATTCTTCAATTTTTCTATTGTCAACATCAAATCGTTTCTTGTGTGATCCAATTCTTATTTTAATTTCTCATAATCTTTTAACTTCTCCTTCAAGTTGTTAATTGTCTTTTCAATCTAATGATTTTATTCTTCACAATTTGACAATTCATTTTTCAACTCTCTATTTTTGTTTCTGAGCTTGCTATTTTCATGTTCAACATGCTTCAATTTCTCAATATTATCATCATCTTCTTGTTCACTTTTTGTGATGCCTTTGGATCCAAAGAGAGAGTCAAATATTGTTTCTTCATCAAACACTTTTTTTAGAATTGATTTCTTCAATTTGAGAATCTTTGTGATCATCATTATGAGTTTCTTGAGTTATGAAGAGAACTTCTCTTACATCCCTTTCTTCCCCATCACTTTCATATGAAGAATTGTCGTCTTCCTTGGAGTAGAGGATCATTTTATTTTCTTCAAAAGGACATTTCTTAGCATATTGTCCTATTCTACCACAATTGAATCATTTAAAAGGTAACTTACCTTTTTATTTTCTGGCTCCCCTCTTGAGATTTCTTACAAAATTTTCTTCTTCTTCATCTGAATCATAGCTTGATCTTTCTTCTGCCTTGTGTTTCTTGTCCTTTTTTTTCTTCATGTATTTAAAGGCTACTTATCTATTTGACTATTGAATTCTTTTACATGTTCTCATTTGATATACTATGAGGGACCCATGTAATTAATCCATTGTCATTTTGGTCAAGTCGCTATTTTCTTCAATGGATGAGACCTTGGAATCATATCTCATGGGAAATGATCTCAAAGTTTTTGTAAACCAAGTATTCATTAATTTATTCTCCCAATCCTCTAATAGCATTAAAAAACTTATCTACTCTGAGTAAATAGGTTGCAATATCTTCATTTTTATCCATTTTCATATTTTTAAACTTTGCTTTATGTCGTCGAAGTTTCACCTGCTTGAATTTAGGGTCACCTTCATAAATATTTTTAAGTTTTTCCCACACCTCTTTATTTTTTATGTAGCCCATCACCTTGCTAGAAATAGTTGGTGTCAATTAACCTAGGATAACATGCCTGGACATTGCATTGTATCTCCTTAATTTCTTCTCATCTAGATCCATGGGAGTGGTTTTTGGAAGTTTATAGCCATTACAAACTAAGATCCTAATATCCACTCCTAAATATGTCAATTAAGTTTGTGTTATATTTCTCCAGTATGCGTTGATACTGAGAGGGGGGTGAATCAGTATCAAGTACAATTTAAAACCTCTTTCAACTTATACTTAAACCATTCAATTATATCCAATGAGAAATGAACAATAGTATAAGAGTTACACCAATACACCACAATACACCATGCACAATATATGAGAAATAATCAATAGCTATTGTTCAAGGGAAGTAATGACTTCCAATGGTAGCTACAGATTCCAAGTGTAAAGGGAGGGATAAAAATCCAAGAGGAAGATACAATCCTTCAATATCAAGAGAGAGTTGAACTCTCCATGCTTTCCCCTTCCTTCTTCCCAACAATATACGAGAGATAATAAAACTTCACATTAAATCATCACCATCAACCAACCATCACACAGAACCTAATAATGCTTCCTGAGACTTCTTCAATTTATACAATTATTCAATTCTTGGAATACTCTGATCCTGTAGATAATATTATTTAGTTTATTCTCTGAAACTTCTCCAATTTTCACTCCTTGAATCCTCCCCAAAAAGAAGTTATAGAGAGAATGGTAGACCTTGTTCAATTATGGTTTATTCAGGAGACCGAACATGTACAGAATGCCCCACGCTCAATATTTCACATCAGATTCTAAAACTCACACAAAATAAAATACATTCCGTACTCTTTCTAATGAAAATTTTCCCATGTCATTTGTATTCTCTATGAAGAAGTTATGACTGTTTTACCCGAAACACCTGTTTATTGACTAGCTTCAAGAATGGTAAACAACCCTATCTTCCACAGAGTCCATATCCATAATTATAATGAATCAAGAGATGAAACTTTTACCATAGGTACCTTGATATGTCTTCTCAATACCATAGCAATTTCACCATCTAAATCGTTCTATAAAAAAAGTTATAGAAAAAATGGTAAGATGACCTGAAAATAACATACCTTAGAACACATCACCAAAAGACTTCATCCTCCCTTGAAATCCGACCTTCTTTACTTTTGATTTCCTTTGAAATTCGACTTGTGTATCAAATGAATGTATAATGATATTTATTTATACCATTTATGTCACTTCCTTTTAACATTAGGGCCGACCTAACACTTTCTTATTTTGTAATTCTTTTCTTTAATTATCTTCAAGGCCTACATGTACTTCCTTCTTCAATTCACTTTGTCATATTCAAAAATTCATTTCTCCTCAACCATGAGGATCCCCGTGATGTGACACATACCACCGAAAACAACATGGTGTATACTATCCATCCATGGGTGTTGTATATGGATGTGCATTGTCCTTCATGTCCAAATACCTTCATCAATCTTGCAGTCCAAAACCCATGACTAGGGTTGACATCAATGACAACAACCAATATTCCAACAATCTCCCCCTTTGTCATTGATGGAAACACTCATGCTCCCCCTATCATCATGATCCCAATTTCTCCCCCCCTTTGACATCAATGGAAAAGGGTAGGGATTCTCCCCCTGATTTTAATGGCAAAAGGCAACTCTCTTCTTTGGGGCTACTCCCCCTGAACATGTGGCACTCAATAATACTTCATCCTTATTTTTTGTCTTTGGGAATTTTTCTTCCTTGGAATCCTTTTCTGTGGCTTCTATCTTCTCTCACTTCTTCATGTTTAGGATTTATATGTTGTTCGGTCATCTTGTTGCAGTTGCAACTAATCTTCCTGAGTTATTTTCTCTGATTTTACATTTTTGGGAGTCAAACGTAAGAGTGTATCCTTGATCACACATTTTACTAACACTGAGTAGATTATGCTTCAATTATTCAACCAATAGGACTTTTCTTGCTTTTACATTTTCACTTCCAATATTTACAGTTCCTTTTCCAAGTATTTTGGTAGATGAGTCATCTCCAAATGCAACATTTCCACCCTTTTTCTTCAAGCTGACAAATTTTCTTTGATCTCCGGTCATATGAGATGAGCACCCACTGTCTATGAACCATTCATCTT